>CM060426.1:97672468-98272383 GCA_030545235.1 Helianthus tuberosus
GTTGATTCATTGTACTATCAAAATATACTATATGTGTTCATTCAATTCAATATATATTAAATGTAGCAAATTCTAAATATAATAATAATAATAATAACACCAAATCTTAAAAGGGACATGAAATCATAAATTAAGGAATATAAAATTTCTCATTAAATATGCTAAATGTCAATTTGTATGATGTGAGAGCTTTTGTAAAAAGTCATGATTTGAATTAAAATCTGTATTATATTTCATGCGGAGGTTTTACTTTTAAAATATCTTTTTTAGTTTAAGCAAACAATAAGAGTTATTATTAGGAACATTACATAAGAATTGCAATAAACGGGTAATAAGTTGTGCCGTGATCTTCTTTTGAATAGAAAATCTAATTTCACCGAAAATAAAACTCTGATTTCTCAACGTCAAAAAGTTGTTACTGTCAATGTGGGATTAGCTTATTTGGTAGAGGCTCTTGTCTATTAGTGGAATGTCTTACGTTCAATCTCAAGTAAGAAGTAGATTAGGATTTATTTTGTGTAATTTAATAGTATCTAAGTGTTATTATTAAAAAAAATACAAAACTGGCGAGAAGAATTTGGGGTAAGTCTAAGATGGAGATGGTGTCGGTTGATTCGATTGGCAGGTCGGGTGGATTATTATCTATCTGGGATCCGGATGTTATCTAGGTCGATTCAGTTATAAAAAAACCAAAGATTTTTGGTGTGCTCTAGTTTTTTTAATGGAGTGGCTGACCGAATAAACATCCTAAATGTCCACGCACCTAATGAAGTCGCTGGAAGAAGATCACTATGGGAGGAGATTGGGGAGTTATTGACAGCTCATAGTGGGTTATGGCTTTTGATGGGTGATTTCAACGAAGTAAGATTTGAGAATGAACGGGTGAACTTGCGTTTTGACCGGGCAGCTTCCGAGACTTTCAACGGATTTATTTCGAATGTTGGGCTCTTCGAATATTCTATGTCGGGAGGTAATTTTACTTTTATTTCTGGTCATAACGAACTGAAACTAACTAAGTTAGATAGATTCTTGGTGAACGTTGATTTTTTGAGTCGATGGCCGTTTGCGAGAATGTTAGTGCATAAAAGGGGATTTTCGGATCATTGCCCGATCTCCTTTTCGTGTGTTAATATGCTACGTGATTGGAGATCCGAAATTAACTAAGATTGTCGATAAAGTGTTGAATATGGGTGCGGGTATTGGTGATAAAGATGTGATTCTGGCGAACATTCTAAAGCATATTAAAATGGATATAAAAAAATGGAGAGCTGGGGTTAGGACCAGGGATCAAAAAGAGACAAAACAGTTGGGGGAAAGAATTGAAAATATAGAGCTCAAAGCCACTTGTGGGCCGATCGGATGAAGAGAAAAGATTGAGATTCGATCTTCGGGTGAAATGGGATCGGCTGGAATCTTTAAAAGTGACGGATCGGATGGCAACCTGACGGATCACATCACTGGTTTTCGCGTCTTTGTTTCGTGCGTTGAGCGTTGCGATGCGTTGCAAGTAAGCGTTGCGATAGTATTAAACATTAATTACACAAATAACTTAACTAACATACAGCAACATAATTAACCTTGCATCTCGAGTTTGCGATGAGATTGCGTTGCGATAGAGGTGCGATTGTGTTTTTGATTAATCACCACCAACATAAAGTAAACATGCACAAGTAACACATAAACGGCACATGCACGTAAAACAATATACAGAACCTATAATTAAAGTTGCGAATGCGATTGCAATGCGATTAGCGATAAAGCGATAATTAGATTAGCGATTAACAGGCGATTAAACCTCGATTGCTATAGATACTCCACATAATACAACTAAAGTCAGCAAATAATAGAATTCGATTACAAGTCAAGGTGTACAATCAATAGTTAAGTAAGGAGTGACAGATCGCAATTAGCAATCTTTTATTCCTTTGACTTTGACTTGTACTTTGACTTTCGAAACGCGGGTTGTTACAGTTTCACTACCTAATTTACTACCATATGTTTTCGTTCATAGGGGGTAAATTCGAATCAATTCGATAGACGTTTTCTGGAAGAAGCTTGATTCAAGCCGGCTAGGAGTGGGATTAAAGATATCGATGTAGACGTGGAGTTTGAAAAACTCAAAAAAACAAATCAATCCAACACCTCCTGAAGTGAAGAAGAGCTACCTGAAAAAATTTAGACAAATCTTCATGCCAGGAAACAATACCAAAAACCTTTTGTTGTTCAAAATGAACACCCGTGGTCGTCCAACATTAAAGACGCAAGAACAAAGGACGGAAGAAGATGCAAGAAAACACTCGTATATACCGTCCGAAGAAAGTTGGTTCGACGGCTCATACGATCTTCCTCGTCACAGCGCGTACGCATCATCCCAAGACTCTCGAAGACAGAAAAAACAACAACCGCTTAACCTTCACCCCGATTTCCCAAATATCATGTTGGGTCGTAAGTCGGATATAGCTATCGGGAACTATGGATCTCAAATTCCAAAAGTGTTTCACCCATATATCTCGAAGATAAAAGATGTGAAATCGGATGGTCACTGTGGGTTTTGATCAGTAGCTGTGGGGTTAGGACAGAAACAAACAAAGTATATGTCTATCCGGCGACAACTTTTGTTGGAGATGCGTAAAAACGAGGGTTTTTGGAGGCAAGTCTTCGATCTTTAAAATGTAGGACATTACGATGAGCTGTACAACAGGATAAGTTTTGAGGGAGTGGGTAGGGCAGAGCCCAAAAATTATATGCTGATGCCTGAGATGGGATTTCTTATTGCTCAAAGATATGGTGTGATTGTTCACACGTTGGACATTCGTGGCAGCGACACAGTTTTCCCTCTATTGGGCGGTTCGGATGAAGCTGAGGAGCCTCATCAAGTGGTTGCGATTGTGTTCGTCGACGGTGGACATTTCATCCACATAACACTTGAAGGTTCCTACCCAATGCCTCCCCCGAACTATATTTGGAATTTAAAAAGAATAGAGAGGGCAACAGCCTGGCATGACAGATACAAGGATCGAATCGACGCATATGAAAGGCTAATGTGCCCACCCGTTGGCATTAATCTTTTCCCAGATGTTCAAGATATAGATTAAGTATGTATAATTGTAATCCTATTAAAGCAGTTATAATCCAAAAGTGTGTTTGTGATTGTTATTGTTAAAAATATGCCATAATACAAAAAAATGCATATCCAACATTCAAACGATGCCTGCATATATCAACATTTATATTTTGGTATTAATATGATTTTATTAGAAACCGAATTGGTTCAAATACGTACTTGAAAGTGTATAGCATGTAATATGTAATATTTAACAACTTTTGCTAATATAAATTTTATTAGAAACCGAATTGGTTCAAATACGTACTTGAAATCAACTGGAAGATACATAAAATCGACTACCAAACGAATAGTCTTTCCCACCTTTTCATTCTCATGTTTGCAATGATTCTCCAAGAACTCTCCGACGAGTGAACCCGCAGAACCTGTTCCTCGGACCCGTAGGTACCGATGTAAGTGAATAATAACGAACAACTTTTTGATTTCCGGTATTGGTTACTAGTGGTGGTCGTTGATTAACGTGGTGGAATCTGGATGGGTAAAACGGTGGCACGTGAGGATTTAAAGGATGGGGAACCTCCATCACTGTATCTTTTTTCTTTTTGTAAGATAAATAAAAGTTCTTCAGGCTCACGACAACCGCACTGGTAACAAACTGGTATTGGTGGTGGCTGTTCCTCAAAAAAATAAACCAAAATTTAATCATAAACACGACCTAATATAACCCAACAATAAAACATAACATTAAAAAGAACTAAGATTTACCATAGTCTGATGTATAGATGATTCACCATCTGGAATAATGTATACATCAAACAAGGGTAAAGTCAACAATGGGGTGTATGAACAGACGGAGTCTTATTTAAAGTATTATAGCCGACATCGTTGATTCATTGTACTATCAAAATATACTATATGTGTTCATTCAATTCAATATATATTAAATGTAGCAAATTCTAAATATAATAATAATAATAATAACACCAAATCTTAAAAGGGACATGAAATCATAAATTAAGGAATATAAAATTTCTCATTAAATATGCTAAATGTCAATTTGTATGATGTGAGAGCTTTTGTAAAAAGTCATGATTTGAATTAAAATCTGTATTATATTTCATGCGGAGGTTTTACTTTTAAAATATCTTTTTTAGTTTAAGCAAACAATAAGAGTTATTATTAGGAACATTACATAAGAATTGCAATAAACGGGTAATAAGTTGTGCCGTGATCTTCTTTTGAATAGAAAATCTAATTTCACCGAAAATAAAACTCTGATTTCTCAACGTCAAAAAGTTGTTACTGTCAATGTGGGATTAGCTTATTTGGTAGAGGCTCTTGTCTATTAGTGGAATGTCTTACGTTCAATCTCAAGTAAGAAGTAGATTAGGATTTATTTTGTGTAATTTAATAGTATCTAAGTGTTATTATTAAAAAAAATACAAAACTGGCGAGAAGAATTTGGGGTAAGTCTAAGATGGAGATGGTGTCGGTTGATTCGATTGGCAGGTCGGGTGGATTATTATCTATCTGGGATCCGGATGTTATCTAGGTCGATTCAGTTATAAAAAAACCAAAGATTTTTGGTGTGCTCTAGTTTTTTTAATGGAGTGGCTGACCGAATAAACATCCTAAATGTCCACGCACCTAATGAAGTCGCTGGAAGAAGATCACTATGGGAGGAGATTGGGGAGTTATTGACAGCTCATAGTGGGTTATGGCTTTTGATGGGTGATTTCAACGAAGTAAGATTTGAGAATGAACGGGTGAACTTGCGTTTTGACCGGGCAGCTTCCGAGACTTTCAACGGATTTATTTCGAATGCTGGGCTCTTCGAATATTCTATGTCGGGAGGTAATTTTACTTTTATTTCTGGTCATAACGAACTGAAACTAACTAAGTTAGATAGATTCTTGGTGAACGTTGATTTTTTTAGTCGATGGCCGTTTGCGAGAATGTTAGTGCATAAAAGGGGATTTTCGGATCATTGCCCGATCTCCTTTTCGTGTGTTAATATGCTACGTGATTGGAGATCCGAAATTAACTAAGATTGTCGATAAAGTGTTGAATATGGGTGCGGGTATTGGTGATAAAGATGTGATTCTGGCGAACATTCTAAAGCATATTAAAATGGATATAAAAAAATGGAGAGCTGGGGTTAGGACCAGGGATCAAAAAGAGACAAAACAGTTGGAGGAAAGAATTGAAAATATAGAGCTCAAAGCCACTTGTGGGCCGATCGGATGAAGAGAAAAGATTGAGATTCGATCTTCGGGTGAAATGGGATCGGCTGGAATCTTTAAAAGTGAAAGATTTGCATCAGAAAGCGCGTGTTAAGTGGCTCAAACATGGGGATGAAAACAGTACATTTTTTTCATAAAGCTATTGCCATAAACTCGGCCAGAAATAGGATTCAAGGATTAATGTTCCACAACAGGATGGTGACGGATCCGGACGAATTAAAAGAGGAGATCAGACTTTGGTTCAAAAAACATTTTGCTGAGCCGATAAGACGTAGGTCAGATTTTCTTAAAGAAGGCGTACCTATTTTATCGGAGAGTTATGGTAATATGCTACGTGAACAATTCTCGGAAAAAGAAGTCTTTGAAGTAGTGAAAAGTTGTGATAGTGGGAAAGCGCCGGGGCCGGATGGATTTTCTTTGAAGTTTTTCAAAGTCTATTGGGATAGATTTAAAGTCAAGTTTTTGGAGGTTCTTAATGAGTTTTATTCGTCGGGAAAGATAAGTGAGGGGTGCAATTCTTCTTTTGTTGCTCTCATTCCTAAAGCGAAGGATCTGCAAAATATTTCCAACTTCAGGCCCATTTCTTTGGTTGGTTCTATTTATAAAATTATTGCCAAGGTTCTAGCGAATAGACTCAAGACGGTTATTGGAGAGATTACGTCCCCGATGCAATCCGCTTTTGTTGGAAATCGGAATATTCTTGATAGCCCGTTGATCGTGAGTGAGATGGTAGCGTGGACCAAAAAAACTAAGACGAAGATGTTGGTTTTTAAAATAGACTTCGAAAAGGCTTATGATTCGGTTAATTGGAAATTTCTCTTAGGTATTATGGAAAAGATGGAGTTTCCTCACAAATGGATTACTTGGATTAAAGGGTGCTTGGTCTCGGGCAAGGGGTCAGTGTTAATAAACGGATCGCCAACCAAAGAGTTTAAATACAAGCGCGGGTTACGTCAAGGTGATCCTCTATCCCCCTTCTTGTTTATTTTAGCCATGGAAGTTGTTACTCTTTTCTTAAATAGGCTGGTTAGTTCGGGTCTGTTTAAAGGCTGCCATCTCCCAAATGGCGGTCCTATTATTACCCATCTTTGCTATGCAGACGATGTCGTCTTCTTAGGCTTATGGTCGGAAGACAATATTTTGGCTTTAAATAGATTATTAAGATGGCTAAGCCTAGTGAGCGGTCTCAAGATTAATCGGAAAAAATGCAAAATATATGGTGTTGGGGTTGAAGCTAATGAAGTGGAATGCTTCGCCAATAAAGTTAATTGCGAAGCGGGTTCATTCCCTTTTGATTATTTGGGTATTCCGATTGGAGTAAATATGAAGAGAGCCAAATTTTGGAAACCGGTTCTTGATAGGTTCACTTCTAAACTATCTAAATGGAAAGCTAGATTTCTCTCGTTTGCGGGCCGAATGACGTTAGGAAAATCAGTGCTTGGTAGCTTACCGTCTTATTACCTTTCGTTATTTGTGGCCCCAAAATGCGTGATAAAAAAATGGAGAAAATTAGAAGGGATTTCATTTGGGGCAAGTCAAACAATAGGAATAAAATGAGATGGATAAAATGGGATTTTTTGTTGAAAGCAAAGAAGGCTGGCGGTATGGGATTAGGGGTCATTCAAAATTTTAATTACGCAATGTTAACTAAGTGGTGGTGGAGAATCAAAGTAAACCCCAACCATCTATGGGCCGAGGTTGTTGTTGCGATTCATGGAGGTAACTCGAGCTCATCTTCTAATCCTTTAATCCCGTTGAAGAAATCCATTCCGGGGGTTTGGAAGGATATCGGATCCTTGGATACAGTTCTAGCTAACCTCGGTATCGACATCAAAGATTACCTTGTGCTGAACGGTGGAACATGGGCATGGAGAAGTGATCCAAATGGTGCCTTCTCGGTGAGCCAGGTTCGAAAGGACATCGAGATGAAGTCTGCGGATGTTGATGACGGCTGTGGCGAGTTTGTTTGGAATTATTGGGCTCCGCCTAAAGTTAATTATTTATTTTGGAGGGCCCAGTTGGGTAAAATCGCTTCCAAAGTGGGATTGTTGCGGAGGGGTATTCCCATTGGAGATAGTTTGTGTCTTCACTGCGGTTTGTTCGACGAAGACCCGGATCATATCTTTGTTATTTGCTTATGGGCGAAAAGCATTTGGTGGAATATTTTGACTTGGCTCCGGATCAGTTTCATTAATACCAATAATCTGAATGATTTTGTAAAGCAAGTCAAACAAAATCCGGGTGATAAAGTTTGGAGGAAAATAGTTTATACGATTGTTATGGCGACGGTTTGGAGTTTGTGGAGAGCCAGAAATGAAAAGGTATTTGCGGTTACCTTCATTCTTATCCGGAAGATGGTGGAACAAATTAAAGAAGAAGCTTTCATTTGGATATGCAACCGGTCCAATCTAAAGAAGCCTCAATGGGAGAGTTGGAAGGATTTTATTATAATCGAACAAATGTAGTTTGTTTTTCGTTTGTCTTTTTTCTGGAGTTGTTTGTTCTTTCAGTCTCTTACTGGCTCTTTATATATATATATAAAGTGATTTTGCCGTTAAAAAAAATACAAAACAAAAAGCTGTTACTAAATAATGGCATAACTAATAATTAATCAATCTTAAAGCGGGTTTTTCTTTTTTATTAAATAATGGCATAATGGGGTAGGTGGGAAAATGGGTGGGAACATAGATGGCAATGTGAGCCATGTGTTTTGTGCTACACCTAACCCTCTTTAACGTTTATGGATCTGCGCCACCTATTATAAAAATAAGAAATAATAATTAAACAAATAAATAAACCAATTGTTGTATATTTTAAATAAATAATAATGGGTTTGGTAAAATGAATTCTTGTTTAGGATGAAAATTGATAAAATTGAATAAGACTAGTATTTATCTTTGTAAAAGCATGAAAACTCTAGCAGCTGGACATCTTAGCATGTAACCATTATGGTAACCCGTTTATCTAATAATAGCCTGTTCGATAAAAAGCCTAAAAACATCACCCACGTCACTCCATACCTGGGTAACCGGGTTGCTCAACAAGAAACGCTCCCTCATCCTCTCCTCCGTCTCTTAACAAAATTTATCAAATTTCATTCTTGGGCACTGATTGGGCAACAAAAAAACACCAAACAGATTAAAAAAAAAACCCAGAAAACACCAATTGGCATGCTCTAAACGAGTTAAATGGGTTGACAGGTCAACACAAGTATATACGGATGAAATAACATTCCAAGTTGTGATCAAGAGGTAAACAACTAAAATGAGGTCTAAACAAGTCACCGAGTAGTATTGATGTTGTACAAAGTTGAATGATCGTATACGTGTACGTTTGATAAAGAGTTTTTGTTAATATGGTTGAATTGTTTAATATGTTTAACAAATGGTCATTTTTAAGTTATACTCCTTTAAAATTAGAAAATTAAAGTTAAAATATATAATTTAAAGGTCCCCTCTTTTAATGTCTATTCACAACATGTTTAGCTCGTCTAAAACTTTAATTAAATTGTAAACTAATTTGACTTATCAATTTTGTTGGCCCCCTTCTTAGCTCTTGATGTCTGCTTTAATTTAAGCTTCCTCGAATAAGGTTCGTACCTTATATATCACCACCTAAAGTTCCTATACTATGATGTGTCAATCTAATTGTAACATGTCTCTTAGCTAATCATGTCCTTTATATGCAAGCTAAACATGCAAGGATCAACATCTACTTTCTTTGAGAAGAAATGACATATAAGGTGCTCCAGGTTTAGTTCACCAGTCTAACTTGCTTACGCATTCACCAAGACTCGTCCGACACCTATATTATTGAATATACGATCCACACTTTATATACGACACAACCTTAAATTATGGGAGTGTTTCAACATGTAACATATGTACTACAGTTAGGCCTAATTTAGTATCATGCGCTCTAGGTCTTGGCTAGGCTTAGGTTATTGTATCCGAATTACGGTATGATAGGTATAAAGGAACCGACAGGTGTAATCAAAAGCGATTAATTGCAACTTTTGAATAAAGGGGGAAAACACAATTTGACGGCGCTCGGTTGGAAACAAAATTTACGAAACATACATAAAAAGACGAAAACATATTATATTTGACCTGACTCGTTTTTAAAAAAAGTTTACATTGAAACGTAGATCAACTCGAATTTATACCGAAACGTACATATAAGGGGGGGGGGGGTGCTGGGTTAGGTTTTTTTTGGGGGGGGGGGGGGGTAGCTTTATGATTTAGTTTTTAGCATTTAGCTTGGGAAGGGGATATGTTTTATTTAGGTTTTGGGTGGTGTAGTGGGTTTATTTTGTGTTCACATTGGTTCTCGCAATAAAGGTGGTTCTCGCATGAACCCTCCCCTATATATATATATATATATATATAGGACAAAGATCCGTTAGGAACCATCTCTTATTGCGAGAACCACGAGAACCAATGTGAACACAACAAAAAATGCCTAAAAATAGCTAAAAAACACACAAATTTTTTTTTAATATTTTTTATGTTAAAATCGCTACTTTTAGTAGCAAAAAAATAATTTTTATTTTATTTTATTTTTTAAATTTTTTTTTGCTACTAAAAGTAGCAATTTTAACATAAAAAATATTAAAAAAAAATTTAGATTTTTTTTATAGATTTTTTAGGTTTTTGTGTGTTTAATTTTTAGCATTTTAGCTTGGGGGGGGGGGGGGGGGTGGGGTTAGGTTTTTTTGGGGGTTTTAGTTTTTAGCATTTAGCTTGGGGGGGGGGGGGGTGGGGATTAGGTTTCTTTAGGTTTTTTTAGTTATTTTAGGTTGTGTTCACATTGGTTCTCGCAATTCTCGCAATAAAGGTGGTTCTCGCATGAACCTTACCCTATATATATATATATATATATATATACTTACATATATAGGGGAAGGATGTATAGAAAACCCACTTTAATTTAGAAAACCCGGGAAACTCTAACCTCCCGATGTTTTTTTTAAAAAAAATATATACACATGTTATATACATGTTTTTAAGGTATTTGGGCCAAAAAAATCAAAAAAGCGCCGAGTAGATATTTTTTAAAAAAATAAACAAGTTTTGGTCTAACACGTGTTACATTCATCTGACATATTTGTAACACGTGTTACACCAAAACTTGTTTATTTTTTTAAAAATATCTACTTGGCGCTTTTTTGATTTTTTTTGCCCAAATACCTTAAAAACATGTATATAACATGTGTATATTTTTTTAAAAAAAAAAAAATTCGGGAGGTTAGAGTTTCCCGGGTTTTCTAAATTAAAGTGGGTTTTCTATAGATACTTACATTATATATATATATATATATATATATATAGGGTTAGGTTAACGTACAATAGTTCTTATCGTACAATATGTACGTGCTCATCTCAACCGTCCGATCTGGTGCGAATTCAATTTTGAACATGCGATTTATGCTGAAAAACCAACATGAGAAATTGCTACAAAAAAAAAAAAAAAACAACATGCGATTTCCAACATGTTTTTTTATAACATGCGATTTCACTATATCGTACATATTGTACGTTAAGGGATATTGTATTTTACACTTTCACTATAGGATGAGGATCATTACAGAACACTAACTATTGCGAGAACAAAAAGAACAAATCTAAAACACTAAATTTTAGGATTTAAGTTTCATGCTTTTTTAAATTTTATGTTTCTTACATTCATATATGTATTATATATACATAAAAAACCATATTTTTTTTACCTACACGTAGCTTACATACATGTTGGTAATTTAACCTACAAATAACCTACATATGTGTAGGTAATACAAAAAAGTGAAAATTTGTCATATTTTGTTTTGAATTCTAGTGCAAGAAACAATAAGTCTTACATTTGCAACACTTTCATTTACTTTTTAGGTTCTTAGGATTGAAAAAATAGGTGATTCATTGTGTTCTGCGTGTTCTCGCAATATTTTGTGTTATGCATAGAACCTTCCCATATATATATAGAGAGAGAGAGAGAGGAAGGTTAACGTACATTACGGCTTAACGTACATTACGGCTTAACGTACATTACGGCTTAACGTACATCACGTACGACAGATAATTACGCACGTTCATTTTAAAATCACGCACGTTATAACTCAAAAATCCAAAATCGCGCATGTTGAAACATAATAATCACGCATATTGAAAACATTAATCACGCATGTTATAGAACAAATCACGCACGTTGTCTTACGTGAAGTACGTTAAGCCTTAACGTACAATATACTTTTCCTATATATATATAGGTACGGGATCA
This sequence comes from Helianthus tuberosus, assembly GCA_030545235.1. Lineage (NCBI taxonomy): Eukaryota > Viridiplantae > Streptophyta > Magnoliopsida > Asterales > Asteraceae > Helianthus > Helianthus tuberosus. The sequence goes on from CM060426.1 coordinate 97,684,049, forward strand.
GGAGAAAACGCCCAAAAGTGTGAGAACGATGAGAACGCATCATGGGCCATCACGTGGCGCGAGACATGATCAGGGTCTGAGGGGTTTTTTTGTCTTTTCAATATTTTCTTTTTCCCGATTTTCGTGTGTGACATGTTGCTTCATTTTTGGCGTGCAAGATAATTTTGGCGTTAACTAGAATCGTTAATTACTTGGCGTTTTATTGTTTTTCCCCGATTTTGTCTCCTTGAATTAATTCTTTTTGTGTCACATAGTTAATTTTTTGGCGTTATGGCATTTTCCAGGTCATTTTTTTTGGCGTTCGGGGTCTTTGTTAATAATTGATTACCATAGATTAATATTTTATATGATTACAATAATACGAAATCAAAATAAACTAATAGTCTTCTGTGGATGGGATTACATCAGAGATGTACCCATCGTTTTTTTTCATCACTTTCTTCAGATTCATCATCATCAAATTTTTTATTAGCGTATAACGTCATTAGCTCGTCTCTTCTTTGCTGTAGCCTATTCTTGAATATCATTGCAACCCTGGATTTTGCATCGATCGAAGGTGCTAAATCACAGGTTGTTCAATCAGAAATAGTCTCACTGTCTTCAACATTTCCTGCATTGGCAATGAATATTGCACCCCGTGTTGATAAGTAACTTCAACCGTTCCTGCTTCTTCATGCATCACCCAACTGCTAAGTGTTGGTAGAGGAGTATCGTCAATATCATCATCATCTTCATCATCATCTTCTGCCGGAAATTTTCTCTTCAATCTTCTTATTACAGTTCGAGTTCTTTCATAATCGTTGGCCATTGGAACCCCAAGGGCCAGAATATCCCTCTGAACCCCTTCATCCATACCATGTATGGCTTTGATTATCCTTACCTTCACCCTTCTCCAATTAGAGAACTTTATGATGAATCGTCTCTCCGACCCTTCAAACCTCCATGCAATAACCTTAGCCATTTTTTAAGTTTTTGGCATTTTGGACAATATGTGGCGTTTTAGGCAATATTTTTGGCGTTTTTGAGTTTGTGTTCTCATGGTCTACTTTTATAATGACTTTTTTTTTCCCGCGCATGACAGGTAATTATGGCGTTTTGAAAAAGATAAATAAATTCAATTCACCAAGTATTTGGCTTTCAATATAATAAATGTTAGTAATTATGTTTCCGTCGTTTCATTTTACTGGTTGTAGTTACCGTGTTTTGTTTTCAGATTCATCTGCTTTTATGGTGTAACACGTCCCATCTGGACGGCTATAATTATAGCGTTTTGTTTTCCAATGGCGTTTAGATAAAGATGGGACTTTTTGTTTTATTCTCTTTGCACATTGTTTTAACCTTTTTTTAGATTTATTATAATAGTACTTGTTCAAAGTAATTTTACTATAGTTTGGTAGTTTTTGGGGCGTTTTATGGCATGATGGCGTTTCACAAGCATTTGCCCGTTTGGCGTTATTATAGTTTTCATTACAGTATTAATGTATTTGTTGCTCTTAGCTGAAAATTACATAACAAACAACAGAAAAAGAAAATTAAAAAAAAAAACAAATAGAAGCAATTTATGATCTAAATCTTCAATGTCATCAGTCTCTTTCTTCTTTTGAAAATACAAAAACTGTTACAAATAAATGGCGTTTTGGGTTTGGCGTGGTTTATTTTCTTTGTTCGTGTGTTGAAGTGTCTTTTTGGATGTTGGAGACATAGATCGACTCCGTGTGGGTGGATGCTATCTGCCCGTCATCTTCATTATAATCATCGAGGCCAAAGTAGCATTTACACTAGGATAGGTCTCTTCTACTCATCCAAGCCTTCTTCAAGAACAAAGAAGACAAAATGACATATGGGTGTCATCAGTCCCTCTTTCTTGAATTTTGTCCATCTCATGCAGCAAAATCTTACTCCCCTCACCGAACAAATCATTCAGCAAAACTTCATGCAGAACATTACTGAGTATCAAAGAAAAGATGTTTGCCATCGTTGATTTCTCTCAACTTTTTGGCGTTTTACATTGAGTTGTATTTTTAGGAACCATTGTGTTTTTTTGTGTGTTTTTTTGGTGTGACATACGGAAGGTGGTGAGACGTTTCTCTTTATAAGATTTTTTTGGCGCGTAGTTTAGGCGGGATATTGTTTTATAACAATAAAAGCAATTAACATTTATCCGGATGTAAGGCTTGGCATTTATATATTATGGAGCTTTACATTTTATGGCGTTTTTGTATTTAGTTGGCCTTTTATATTTCAACGGCGTTTTATGTGAGACAGGATGTTTAACCTTTTTTACCCTTAATTAAGCGCGTCCACGTAAAAAAATTTAAGTTATTTACGAAAACGCCACAGCGCCAATTTAGTCCATAGATTGTTTTGATCGAACGATCCATAACCGTTCTCACACTTTCCTCCGTTTTCTCTAAATCCTGACCCTAAATATATATATATATATATATATATATATATATATATATATAAGGGTTCAATTTAAAGCCATTAATTAAAGTGAAAACCTGAAAACTAACTAAAAAAACCTAAAAAACATAATTTTTTTACAATATTTTTTACAAATTTTCGCTACGTTTTATATATATAAAAAAATTTCTTTAAAAAAAAAACCTGTACTGCACATGTGAATTATATGTGTACTGCACATGTGCAGTACAATTTTTTTTGAATTTTTTTTATATATAAAATGTAGCGAAAATTTATAAAAAAAAATTGTAAAAAAAATTGGTATGTTTTTTAAGCTTTTTTAGTTAGTTGTCAAGTTTTCACAATAAAAGGAGTTTAGCTTGAACCCTCCCATATATATATAGGGATAAGATCATGCGAGAACCACCTCTTATTGCGAGAACCGCGAGAACCAATGTGAACACAACCAAAAATGCCTAAAAATAGCTAAAAATCACACAAAAATTTTTTTTTAATATTTTTTATATAAAAATCGCTACTTTTCGAAACAAAAAAAAAAAATTTAATTTTTTTTAAAAAAAAAAAAAAAAAAATTGGCCATTAAAAGTAGCGATTTGAGCATAAAAATATTAAAAAAAAATTTAGATTTTTTAGGTTTTTTGGGGGTTTAGTTTTTAGCATTTTAGCTTGGGGGGGGGGGGGGGGTGGGGGGGTTTAGGTTTTTGGGGGGTGGGGGAGGGGGTTTAGGTTTTTTTTTTTTTTGGGGGGGGGGGGGGGTTAGGTTTTTTTTAGGTTTTTTGGGGGTTTTAGTTTTTAGCATTTACCTTGGGGGGGGGGGGGGTTAGTTTTTTTTTTGGGGGGTGGGGGGTTTAGGTTTTGGGGGGGGGGGGTGGGGGTTAGGTTTTTTTAGGTTTATTTTAGCTATTTTAGGTTGTGTTCACATTGGTTCTCGCGGTTCTCGCAATAAGGGTGGTTCTCGCATGATCTCCTCCCTATATATATATATATATATATATATATATATAGAAACGGGATCAGGAGAAAACGACCAAAAGTGTGAGAACGGTGAGAACGCATACTGGCCCAACACGTGGCGCGCGATATAATTAGGGCGTATGGGCTTTTTTGTCATTTTATCTTCCGGTTTTCCAATTCCGCTTTTCACAATATTGATTTATTTTTGTGGTTTAAGATTTTTGGCGTTAACCAAATTCAATAATTATATGGCGTTTTAATGGTTTCATTGTATTAATATTTTGGCGTTTATGGCGTTTTTTCAAATATCTCTGAATGGCGTTTTTTCAAGGCGTTTTAGACAAGATGACCCATTGTTCTATTATTTTTTGTATACATTTTGGCGTTTGTGGTATATTGGCGTTTTACAATTATATTACAACCACAGGGAAAAAATAGAAGCGAAAAAAATAAATTAAAAATCATAATCGGATCTCTCTTCACAATCTTCACTGTCATCAGTCTCTCTCTTCTTTAATACTACAAGAGCTGTCACCAAATACATGGCGTTTTATGTAAAACTTAACAAACTCATCGGTTTGATTATTTTGCCTGCTCGTCTGTTGAATTGGCTTTTTGTGGATGTTTTGGGACATAGATCTATGACGTGTGGATGGGTTTTTCGCTTTGTTCTTCAACTTGATCTTCATCTTTATAATCATCCCACTCTTCAGTGTCATTGATCTCTTCTCCTCATCCAAGCCTTCTTCAAGAACAAAGAACACAAAATGACATATGACTGCCATCCATAACTTTTTCTTGAAGATTTTGTCCATCTCATGCAGCAAAATCTTACTGAGTTACTCCCCTCACCTAACAATCCATTCAGTGAAACTTCACGAAGAACAATACTGATTATCCAAGAAAGCATATTAGCCATATTTTGATTTTTTTTTTAATTTTTTGGCGTTTTACAGTGAGTGGTATTTAGTAATATTGGTGTTTGTTTTTTTGGTTTGATCAAATGGGAGTTTCTAAGACGTATCATTTTATAAGGTTGTCTTTTTGGCGCGTAGGTTAGGCGATGCATTATAATAATAAAGTATTCGTCGTTTCAGTTACTGTTTGTAGTTATTGTTTTTTATAAGCTTTTATCTCTGAAGTCTGTAACACATCCCATCTATCAAGTTTGGCGTTTTAGATTCTAATATAATAAATTTTCCGTCTCTTCAGTTTTACTATTTTGTAGTTACTGTTTCTAGTTACATTTTCAAGTTTGGTTTTTATAATACTTGTCCAAAGTAATTTTATTATGGTATGGTAGATCTTTGGGCGTTTTATGGCATGTTGGCTGTTGGTGCATATGTCTGTTGACTTCGTTTTGTATCGAGTCATGTAATAAGATAGATAAACCAAGACACGTAGATCGATAGAAACGGGAAACAGGTCGGAACAAGCCAGTTCATGCGAATTGACAGTTTGGTGCGACCTGGCCAGGTCGTGCGACCTGGACCAGGTCGTGTGGGATGGTTTCGTGCGACCTGGGCTTCCCTATAAATAGTAGAGTCTTGGTTGTCATTTGTAACTTTCTGATTCCGGTAGCGAAGCTCTGTCGAAGTGTCTCCAGATCTGTAAATTGTTCCAAATCAATACAAGAGATAGTTAAAGTGATTCTAAGTGTAAATCAAGCTGCTACAACATCAATACGTCTGTTTCCGTCTTTCGTATTGATAGAGAACTCTTCTGAACGTCTCGTTTGATCGATTCACCGATCCTACAAGTGGTATCAGAGCTCAGGAGGAAGAGTTCTTACCATTTCAGCTTGTTTTCACCGAAAAATATGATTTCTTCTCACTTCTACTCATTCTTCTACACATTTTCTTCAAAATTTCAACGATTTTACAGTTAAAATGGACTGATTTTCACATATAACACGTAAAACTGAGTTTTAATCAATCCTTGAACAAATCAGACCTAAAATCAACCTAAAACTTGATAAAATTGACCAAACCGCGTGAAAAACTTGTCAGATCGTTCGAGATATCATCAGATCGTTTGAAATATAGTTAGTTCGCACGAACTGAATTGTCCAGATCGCACAAAATAGTACAGGTCGTTTGAAAGTGTACCCAGTTCGCACGATTTGAAGAACCAGTTCGTACGGAGTGTCAGTTCGTTTGAAACTCATAGCCAGCTCGCACGGATTGAGTGGAACTCAGTCAGATCGTTTGGGTTGTGATTCAGTTCGCACGGATTGACATCATATCAGTTCGCACGGTTTGGAATTAGGTCTTCAGGTCGTTTGAAAATCTTCCCAGTTCGTTTGAAAAGACTGTATTTGTGACCTTCAATACCGAAACATGGATAACGAATTTTATAATGCATTTGCTAGTGCCTCGGGTACTCTTGTTACCGTTGCTCAGAGTGTGACTATGGAAAATGAAACGGGAACGTTGTAGAAACCCCCAAAGCTGATGGGCATTGAAGAATATTATAGTTGGCAAGAACGGTTCGAGAATTGGGTTCAAGCAAATCATCTAAGGTCTTGGGAGTGTATTGAAACTAAGTATGTTCGACCTCGTAATAATGTGGGAGTTGTTAAGAATATTTCTGAATTTACGGAAAAAGAGAGAGAAATGTACAAGGAAGAAAAGATGATGATCAGTTTACTTCAACAAGCTGTGAAAGAAGACATTTTCATATTACTTCAACATGATGATAGTGCACGTTCAATTTGGGAAGCACTTTGTACAAAATTCGAAGGAAGTACAGAGATGATCAAGAATAAAAAATCATTGTTAAAGAAAGAATTTGAATTGTTTTCAGGTTTGCCGGGTGAAACTACAAAGACTCTGATTGAGAGGTATTGTCATCTGGTGCGTTCAATGTCTCGGTTGGATATCACTAAAGACCGAGAGGAATGGGTTGAAAAATTAGCCGATGCTTTACCTAAAAAAGAATGGGGTACATATCTTATGATTTTGAAGAACACCGGAGAGTATGATAGATTAACAATTGCTCAATTCACTGAAAAACTTGAAGGACAAGATCTTGAACAACAAAAGATCGCTAGAATGAACAATCCAAGTGGTCAACAAGATATCAAAATGTATTTCAAAGGTAATGTTCAAAATGTTGAAGCAAGTCCGAAGATCCAAACCACTTTCAGCGCAGAAAACTCATCCGGATCACTCAATCAAAGCTCAATCAACAACAGTGGATTTTCTTCATATCCGAGTGTTAATCCTAATGTTTCAACTTCAAATTATCAGTCTCAAAGCTCAAACAATGGTAATGGTCATGTGCTACAATTCAACATCGCGTTGCATCTTCAGAATGGTCAGAATTTCTCTGAAGAAGTCGCTAAAGGTCATATGGCATTACTAGTTACCGTGTTAGAATCATATGAGAGTTTGGTTGCGGGAAGAATCGGAAATCCTATGTTAACAAAAGAGGATTACGATCAGATTGATGCTGAGGAAATGGAGCTAATGGATATTAAGTGGTGTTTAGCGAGCGTGTTGAGGAGAGCTGAGAAATTTAAGCAGATTATAGGAAGAGATGACTTACGTGATGCTAATGTTTCTACTTTAGGTTTTGATAAGTCTAAAGTTACGTGTTTTTGATGCAGGGAAACAGGACATTTCAAAAGGGAATGTACCAATCACGAAGCAAATGGAGCTTAAAATCCATTCGGCAACAATGATTATCATCGAAAAGCGATTTATCATCAAATTGCTCAACAGCCGCATCAACAACAATCGTCACAAACTTCACATGCTAGGAAGGATCTGATTGAAGAGCCATCAAAGAAAGCTTATCTAGTGAATCAAGAAGATGAAAGATTGTCAGATGGATTTAGCTGGGACAAATATATTCCGGCTGAAAGTAACTCAAAGTTTAGAGCATTTATTGCACAAATCATTCAAGAGCCAGAGTTGATGAAAGAATGGATGGATGTCTTTGCAGATGATGAGAAAAGTCAAGATGGAGAGTCTGTTACTTCAGAAGATAGTTCAGAAAAGACACCAGTTTTTGATCAATCATCAAGTGATAGCAGTGATGATGATGATGATGAAGAAATTGAACAAATAAACATTGGTAAAACTCATCTATCTCCTGAAAGTTTTAAATTTTATTTTGCAGATAAATTGGAGAAGCTAAAGGAGAGACGAGCAGCAAAAGAAAAGAAAGAGGTAAAATGTGAGAATGTTGTTCAGAAGGAAGATAAGAATGAACAGAGTGAAGAGGTTAAAGTTGCTGAAAAGATTATTGAAAAGATTGTAGAAGTCACTAAACCTTGTCTGAAATGTTTGGAACCATGCAAACATTGTGAAGAGAAAGATAAGAAGTATAGTGAACTAGACGAGATGAAAGAAAAATTATTGCTCGATGTTAAGTACGTGAAAGAATCTTATGATGTGCTGAACAGAACAGTCAACCAGTTGGAAAAGACAAACTCAGAAAGGGAAGATGCTTTGACAATGATGAATGCAACAATGATGTCTAAGCAAAAGGCCATCAATCACTATATTGAAGAGTGTGCAGAGTTGAAGCAGGAATTGGAGACTGAAAAGATTGAAAATGAAAGAATCAGACGATTGCTAATGGATTACTCAAGTTCTGATTACTTGATTGATAGAATATATCCAACAGTTGCAGGTTTTGAAGCTTTTCAAGATAAGAAGTCGGAAGATATGGATACTAGTAAGAAACAAAGTGCAAATTATAACAAGTGTCCGCCTCCGAATCTGGGAAGGTTATTCTCCTAGAAAACCAAATTCAGAACAAGTCAAAAAGGCAGTCAATATAAAGTTAAAGTCTGAAACAACTGATGAGTTACCAGACAACATTGATGTTACATTCACATCGTCTGACACTGATCATGAGTCTGAGTTAATAAAGAAAGTGGTCGATCAGGTGTTAGATAAGGATGAGGAGACCGAGTCAAAGTCTGAATTTGATAGTTCGAGTTCATCAGTCAACAGTTCGAAATCATCGGTCAAAAGGGTTTACAATAAAGAATTTCCGTTATCAAAAAATAATTTGAATGATGAACCAATCAAAGTGGCATATACTTTGAATGATTCAGACAAATTATATTCTGATGAGGAATTTCCAATTAAAAATGTGAAAATTGAAAATATTAAAACAGTTTTTAAATTGATAGAAATAAAGTTTTCAGAAATAAAAAATAAAATGGGATTTTCAAAACCTAAATATACTTCTAGAGTTCAACAACGTTTAAACAAGAAGAAAGGTTTCGGTCCAGGTCATCAAAAGAAACCGAATCATAAAAGCAATTTCAAAAAGAAGGGGTTGGGTTTTGATGTTGAAAATAATCAAAATATTAAAGATTTTAAATCAAAAACTGTATTTGTTTCAGGAGCAGGTTCTGAAGAAGTGAAAAAGAGCTCATTCTGGAAGCAATCGAACAAAGCGTTTCTTGCAGAAAAACAGAAAAATGAGAAGAATGAATCTAATAAAAAAAGGAGACAAGAACCTGTTACCGATGCAAAAAAGTTGGTCACATCGCCTGGAATTGTCCAATGGCAACCAACTCAAAACAGGAAGTTCTTTCTAAACTCAAAGAGAAAGTTGTTGATAAAACTGAACCACCAACTGAAAAATTCAAAGTGTTTAAAAATTCTACATTTGAAGTTGGTGAGAGTTCAAGAAGGTTTTACAAAAGAAGGGTGAATCTTAACAACCAAACGTGGGTTGTTAAGAAATCAGATGTTAAATCTGGCGATGAATCTGATTCGTCAAAGTCAGAGGAGCCACAAGTTGAGCTAAAAAGAGAAAATTCAGTTCCGCCAATGGATGACGCAAACTTTCCACCATTGCAGATTGAAAATTTAAAACAAAAAGTTGGAAAAGTAGAGATTTCGAATCAATTCTATTCTGAAAAGAAAGAATTTGATGTCGAAAAAGCGTTTAATGGCAAAGTGAAACATATCTTTGGTAAGATGGTCGATGGTGGGGAAAAAGGGGTAAAAGAATTTTATGAATCAAAGAGGAGAACTTACCCACCGAGTGAAAATAACTCAGAAGCACCCAAAGCTGGCCAGGCTTGGGTGTCTGTATTTCATACTTAAAAATCCTGACTTGCCAGAGCTCCCAAGTTAGTAATCGTGGAGCATAAATCGGCATCATTCTTGAAAAATGTTTTGAAAAATGTCAAGTGTTAGTTTTTACAAGTGGATGAAAGAACAATGTGATGAAACCCCATGTTTTTTTGTTTTTTTGTTTTTGAATTAGTTTTTTTGTCGCCGTTTGGAAGAATAATGTGACAACTGTCAAATTTGCATGCATCCGTACAATTATTAAATGATGATTAGTGCTTAATGACTGTGCTGATTTACAATTTATGACTTAAATTGCTTTCTGATTACTGCATTATACTTACATGTGCATCACATATTGCAAATGACACATCATTGACTGCATGCAAACATATTGGCATAAATGATGCACAAAGCACAGTTATCACAATTAACAGACAAGCCGGGAAAATGCTGACGGAGTTCAGTACATAGATAGACGTTGTTTTGACACAGTATGAGCCAGAAACTAAGTACTACACTAGTATGGTGTGTAGGGAAGTAAGGACCACAAAACTGCTTTTCTAGGAGATAGTTTAAGTGCCGGAAAGTGCCTAAAACTTAACTGAAGTGCAGAATTCTGCAGAAAATTCATCAAATCAGCATTTAAATACATTAATATTATGCAGAAACATGACTAAATGGTCCCGGATGCTTTCCTAAGTGTCGGGAATTAAAAGTGTCAAAAAATGGTACATAAAGCACACTAAACGATATAGTTTGACTCTTTAACGAACCGGTATCTAACCGAATAACCGGACATTACCCGAAACACCAAAATTATACTAGAAGCATTGTTTTAATGTTTCCAAGCTAGTTATGATCCCCGAACATCATAACACTCCATACAAAATATCTAGTAACTAAAACACATAACCTAAACTTGGTTTTGAACTAGAATACAACTATATGGTTTAAACCTATGTTAATACCCCCCCCCCATTCACGCTCACTAGAGGGTGACCCCACCATGATTTTAATTGATTTACTTTGAGATCTCAATAGATATGCCTTGTACAAATGAGACACATTAACCATTGGTCTAAGAAGTATTGGAAGTTTATAAGAAAACCTACAAGTCTTGAACCTTCATCACATTCATCATCTTCAACTCACCATAAACTCCTCCTCCCCCTCTAAAGCTTACGGCCCAACACCCTCATCCCACCTCCACCATTTCCATTCCACTAACAAGCAATCTAAGGTGATATTAAGGTGTAAGAAGATAAGTTAGGAAGCTTGGAGCTTTCGGAAGTTGAAGGACCTTCACCATTTGCTTTTATCCGCTTCGTTTCTACACTTGATCATCCCTAGCCTTGAGCTAGTAGTAAGATCTTCCACTCTTCATTTTACACCTATTTTAAGTGGTTAAAAGAAGATATAAGGTGATATATGTTGTTAATCATGAAGAACACTAAAGAACATAGTCAAGAACCATAAACATAAGCTTGATACATGAAGTAATCTCGTTGAAACTAAGTTGTTTAGAGTATGAATGCTTGTTGATCATTGTTTGTTTGTAAAATGATGTTGATCATCATAACATCTTGCTAAACCATGATTAGAAACATAGTTTAGCAAGATGAGAAAGTAAGAAGGTTGTAGGATGAAAGATCATCCACACTTGAATCATGAACTTGGAAGGAATAAAGTGTTTTCTTGTATAATGATAATCAAAGTGAGTTAATGATCATATAAATCTAAGATGTATGAATGATTTTTATAAAGAACCAAGCTTAAAATATGAGTTTTAGTGGATCTTGGTTCTTACCTAAACAAGCACTATTTTTAATAGTTAAACAAGTGTAGAAACACTTGTGCAACAAGAAGAATGCTTAAAGAAGCATTTTTAGAAAATGTGTTTGGAAGTTGTAAACACCCAACTTCTTTAAAAATGAAGTTTTCAAAGAAGTAAATACATTTTGAAGGGTAACCAAACCTACTAAAAACACTACCAAGTTACTACAAGTTTTTATAAAAGTTCAAGTTCATGTTGCTATGTATATTGCATGATTTTGGCACTTGGTAAGTGTTAGTTAGATTGTTGATTGTTGTGATGATTTTAAAAAGAAAATGATATGCTTTGATAGCATGGACACCTCCATTTTTAGGGGAAACTATGGCAAAATTTTCTAAAAATATAAACACTTAGAAAAATATTTTCTAAACAAATATTTACAAGTGTGTTTTAACTATGATTTTCAATATAAACTTTGCCATAGATTTTGTTACAAAAATACAAGCATTGAAGGTTGGTTTTTATAAATAAAAATGGATAAATATGTATTTAGAATATATATTTGCATTAAAGACACACTGTGTGTGATTATTTGTATACCTTGTGTATTAGTATTATTAATTTAGGATTTAAAGTAACATAACTTAACAAATACCAAGAAATTTACAATCCAAAATAATACAAAAAACCACAAGGAATAAATATATAAGTTACACACTTAATATTGTGAAATCGAACGCAAGAACGTAACTTACAAACTATTCCGGAAAATACCGTTATAAATATATTTTTTTTTGGTAAATAATATTTTGGATACAAGAAATGAAAATATGATTTTCATTATTATTACAAAGTATATCATATTTTTGACGAGGAGAAAATATATTATTTTTGGGAAGTAAAAATATATTTTCTTGGAATTTTTAGAAGATATATGATTTTTGGGAAAAATATATATTTTCTTGGATGAACTTGGAATACATTATGTTGGATAAAAATAAGTTTATATATATTTTCTAAGTGAGACTTGAAAATATATTGTTTTGAAAATATATTGGATATTTATTTAGAAAATACGCAAACACTGGAATACGACACCAATACGTGGCAAAATATATAAATACAAATACGAATATACCCATCCTTGGGAAGGAAATACGAATACAAATACTTGAGAAGTGTTGTTACAAAAATATTGTTTAGCGATTATTCCAAAATTAAATATAATTTAAAGTTAAGATATTTATTATTTTAACAAATAATTATATACTTGGAATACTACCGAAGACACTTTAAAACGTAACTCAGGGGCACTAATCAATACTAAGACAAGGCACAACCCGCTCGTCTAACGGACCGTAGTACGCATGTAGGTAGTCGTGCGTTCTAGAGGAAGCTTTGAGTTACATCGGATACAAGGAACACAAAACTGTGAGTTCATGTTCCCCCTTTTCTCTTACTGTTTTCAGTTTTATAACTTCGGGGGTGAAATACATGTTACATACTGCTTACAAACAATTACAATGGTATGATTTGCTAAGGAAAGGTTCTGCTAGATCACGTGAATGGGTAGGCGATTAACTTAAGACCATTAATCCTTGTATAAAGACCGTGGGGCATGAGTGATAGATCTATTGGGTGTTGCTCGCCCCACCCATGGGCCTGCGAGTTGGCCGCATGTGGTGACTATGTCGTTCCGCCGGAGGGGCCGGTACGAAATACGCATACAGGATTGAGTGCTTCCTATGCCATGTCACATATATTAATGTATTAGCTACACATTAATTGATCTGTTTTTCCTTGTTGCTTCATACCAGGTTACAATTACATACATACATACATACAAAGGTTTTCAAGGATGATTTGTGTACACATACTAAACACATGAACTCGCTCAACTTTTGTTGATGCTTTCAAACTACATGTATTTCAGGGAACTAGTAAGTGGATCTGGCGGGCGTTGGAAGTTTTTATGCTGCGTTTGAAATAAAGATGTCATCCATGGTCTTTGGGTTTGGTCGGTGTGTCTTATTCCTGGACGAGACATGTCTCCCAACCCTTGGTGCTATTTAATATCTTTCGATGAGTCCTTAGTGAACTCATAAACATTTTGGTATGATTGTAAAACTTGAATTTGAAGTCTACGTTTTTAAACAATGTTGTTATGTTTTAAACTTATTCGATGGATGACAAACCTATGGTTTTATCATATAGCTGTTGTTATGATTGAATGCAATGATATTAAGAAAGTCACACCATAATCACGCTTCCGCAAAAGTCAGGGTGTGACAGCTTGGTATCGGAGCTTCGATCGTAGCGAACTAGGATTCTTTCTCGAGTCTAGACTACGATCATTAGGGCTCTCACGAAAATGTTTTCACAACATGTTTTTCATTGCATGCACAAAACGCCCAGATCCAGGAGACAAACATTTTTACAAACAAAAGGCACGAAACACATTTCAAAGTTAAAGTTTATAATTCACTCTGAGAGACTGGGTAGTTAGTCTGAGAGACTAGTTGGGACAGTTTGAGAAACTGGGAAGTTCAGTCTGAGAGACTGGGTGTTTCAGTCTGAGAGACTGGGTGTTTAGTCTGGGAGGCTAGGTAGTTTAGTCTGGGAGACTGGGTGTTTTGTCTGAGAGACTGGGTGTTTAGTCTGGGAGACTGGTTGGTTTAGTCTGGGAGACTAGGTGGGTTAGTCTGGGAGACTAGGAAGGATAGAAGGTTTCATGAAGAATAATGTGAATACATGATTACGTGATGAATTGTCTTTGCTTGCATACACTAATTGTTAGTGATAACTATGGATATACATGCTATGACTATTATGTACCGGCACACATGTCACTTTATTTAGAAAGCGAGTTATCAGACATTGATAACCCTACGGCCACCGCCACAGATAATGAGATTGCATCTGCACCGGAGATATTTACGTCAGACACTGAGAGTGATCCTGATATGCTGACCAAGGATGAGGACGACTTCCAACAGTCCGCGCTACCAGATTTAGGTGATGATTTACCCTTGCTGATGGTTTCTCTGACAAGAATCCTCCTGTCATTCTTGTTTCAGTCCGCGACCACCTTATCATTTGGACACCCCGATGGCGAGCACATCATGGCTCCGATCCTCGACGCCGTACCTCTCGTGGTCATTCCTCCCCGAGGATATGCCTTTTGACGATTTGTTTGATGATGACGTTGATTTGTTTGTTGATGATTCTCCTGATGACGCCCAGGGCGATGGAAAGATAGCTGAGGATGTCATTGCTATTCTACCTCCTGAGATTCCCACCATTGAAGTATCCCCTGCTTCCAATTTGCACTCGATTTCAGACCCCTTTAAGACTGCGACATATGCAGCCTTACAGACGGCCAGGTTACTGCTTCTTGCTACTGACTCGGATGACGACACCGCTATGACTACTGCACTATCACACTGCTCGAGATCCCACACCTTCACACGACCCAGAGCCTGCTCCTGAGCCAGCTCCTGTCCCTCTTAGGTCAGCTTGATGTTGCACCTGCTGATCCTAAGCCCTTGCTTATTCATGACCCTATTTCTTTCGGTTTACCAGACATTGCACCCCTTAATACTGGACCCAGTACCTGCACCTGATGGTCTTCTCTTTTGCCGAGACAATTGTTCCTCCACCCGCACCCGCTGATGTTGCTCCTTTCCTCCTGTGGAGTCCGACGTCCATCGCACCGGTTTGCCTATTGCTTTCTTTCAAGACATACCCGTACCCCATCTAGGGGAAGGTACCTTTGGCCAGCACCTGCGTGACGATCTTTTTGTATCAGCAGCTTTTCCACAGATCCTTCAGGCTGTACTGTTCATTTCTTCACCATTGGACGAACCATTATGACGGTTCCTATCAGGCCCTATGCTGATTTCAGACCCCTACCATCCCTCACACTATGGAAGCCACACATGGAATGAGTTGCTCCTGTTACTTCAGCTACAGTTTGAGGCTTTGAGTTTTGGAGCTTGAGCTGACATTATGTCCTCCACCCTGTCAATACCAGTATACTAGGATCCTCCACATTCATCACTGTCTTCTTTTGCGCTTACACCTGCTGCTATTACACCTTTCCAGGTTTTGATGCTCGTTCCTTTACTATCAAGCAGCAGATCAGTTAATTACTTCGACGAGTATACAAGCTCGAGGAGGAGCTTGCACATGTTAACAGTTTGCTTTTGTTCACTCCTCCACCTCAGACATCAGTATAGTTGGCTTTTGGTTTTTAAGTGGATTGCATTACTTTTGGGTAAAGACACTACTAATAAGCCGAGATTGTAGAGACTTTTGAAGACTACTTTGAAAACTTGATTTTAATACACTGACAGACTTATTGGACGAGGGTAGGGTGACCCTGTGTCCCTTTTGATGTAAGGAATTTTGTAAACAATGTGATGTTGTAAACAATGTGATGGTGGTCGATAAGCAATGAAGGCTCAGTCGCCATGTCCTCACTAAGCACGTTCATGACCTGACCTAACCGTTCTTCTTCTTAGAAGATGTCGCTTCAAGGAAGCACCGATGCCAACAACCCTCTGCCGGCGACAGAGGCGGAATTACAAGAGCGCATCTCACGGGCCATCGCACAGCACGAGGCCCTTCGCTCCGAACGCAGTGGAGGTACCATAGGAAATAACCCACCCAACGGCTGTTCCTACAAGCAGTTCTTGGGCTGCAAGCCACTGGATTTCGACGGCACTGGGGGTGCCTTAGCCTTCGTGCGCTGGGTTGAGAAGACGGATTCTGTTTTACGGTTGAGCAAATGTACCCCAGAGCACCAGGTCGCGTACATTTCCGGACTACTTCAAGATGGGGCTCTGTCATGGTGGAACCTCCAGGTTCAGACGTTGGGCGAGACTGCTGCGTATGCTTTGACATGGGACAAACTGAAAGACCTAATGCGTAAGAAGTACTGCTCGAGAGCAGAAATCCAGAAATTGGAGACTGAGTTCTGGAACTTGAAGATGGAAGGTCCAAAGATAGCTAAGTACGTGCAGAAATTCCAAGTACTGTCGCGTGTTGTCCCCTACATGGTAGATCCAGAATTTAAGAAGATTGAACGTTTCATCGGGGGATTGGCACATCAGATTCTAAGCCTGGTGACAACATCTAAACCTCCAACAATCGCCAAGGCTATCGAACTAAGTGTGACGCTCACTGAAGAAGCGATTAGACTAGGAAAATTTTCAACCTCTGAAGAGAAAAAGGAGACTCATGTGGAGTCATCTGGAGATAACAAGAGAAAGTTCGGGAATTTCAAGCAGGGTACTCAGACGAATAACAACAACAAGGCCAAAAAGGGAAAATAGTACATGGGTAAACTACCTAAATGCGACAAGTGTCGACGCCATCATACCGGACGATGTAAAAATGGAAAGTGTGACAACTGTGGCAAAGTGGGGCACTGCAAGGAGACGTGTTGGCATGAGACGAAATATGGAAAGAGAGGTCAAGGGTGTTATAACTGCGGTGACATGGGGCACTTTAGGAAAGATTGCCCACGGGAGATTAAACAAGATCGTGGGAAAAATGTCTAACACCGGAGCTAGGGAAGCTCGCCAGGATCCAAACATGGCCATCGGTACATCTTATAGTAGTCAATGTTATGCCTCTGTGCTATTTGACATTGTTGTCAAATTTTAGCTTCAGAATATACTCGTTTCAGTAGTAAGTAAGATAGATATCCAGTACTCGATAGAACTAGCTTAAGGGAAGCTTCGACGTGGTAATTGGGATGGATTGGTTGTCGAGCAATCGAGCGGAGATTATTACCCGCACCCCGATGGCAAATGAAGAAATAATCATGATTCATGGAGGTAAGCAGACTACGCCCCTACAGCTTCCAAATTGCTTGAAGGCACGAAAGTTGTTGCGTAAGGGATGTGTTGTTTTCTGGGCTCATGTCGTGGACAAGGGAACCGAAGAACCAAAACTCGAAGATATCCCTGTGATAAGGGAATATCCTGAAGTCTTCCCCGAAGACTTGCCAGAATTATCTCCTCGATGACAAGTCGAATTTCGCATCGATTTGATTCCGGGCGCCGCGCCTGCTGTTAATGCACCTTGGCGACTTACACCTTCAGAGATGCAAGGATTGTCAGTGCAACCTCAGTGGTTCACAGAGAAGGAAGTTAATAGACCAAGTTTCCCGCTTTGGGTAACCCCAGTTTTGCTCGTCAAAGAGAAGGACGATAGCTTTCGTACGAATATCAAACTACCAGGAGCCAAACGAGCTAACTAACAAGAGTTGGCAACTCTTGCCGAGGATTAACTAATTATTTATTCAACTAACCATGAGGACCTAACTACTATTTTAAGACTGATCGATGATTGAGTGTCATTATATGCGAATTCAGGGAGAAAGTATACCAGGGGATTGTGGGACAATAACTAGTTCTAAACCTACGCAAAAATTTTGATTCCTGCGCAACGCACAAAACAGTTTTACACAGAATGCGAGACTTTGAGAATCTAGAAAACATGTGCTTAATCTTTTGGGAACCCAGGTCAAAACTCGTAAAGGTTGTCACTAGGGATCACACCTGTTAACTTAAGCAAACCCCATTATCCTGATGTATATGCTATTTCAGTTAACCAAACAGAAAGTACTCAAATTCCTTTTGTTAAAATCTTCACTTTTGCTTCTAGCGAGTAGATGTTTGCATCTCTACTCCCCTTAACGGTAGTTGCATCGCGTTAATTTCTTCGCTGAGAGTGAACACACACTGCTTCGGTACTTGGTCATTTCTTCATACTCCTTGTTTCAGTACTCGGAAACTTATATGACACACATGCACCATTTGTTATGCATGTGGTTTCATTTCGAATAAACGCTTCATTAAAAGTTCAAATGTTATTTCGCTAAAGCTAACTATTGGCTAAGGATTCGAATAACCTACTGTTATGGCTCATTTTCTGAGAGTACATATCTTGACTAATATCCTGCTTTTAATTGTTTATTTGTGACCAGGATACTGGACTGGGATATTGCTAACATCCTGAGCGATATCCTGATGTTGATTGAATTAACCACGTGCAGGTTAAAGGTTGTGGGTTACTAACGGTCAGATGGACTTCTTCTCCTCAAGACTCGGGCGTATTTGTTATGGGAGAGACGTTGAACCCGAAAGACCAGGTCTACAACGTTCGAGTGGGGAATATTCGCCGGATCCCGGTTTATTAGGATAGTTTGTTATACTTCTTTTACTATAAATAGATGGGGGCGGATCAGATTAAGGCACGCAACTTTCACACACACTTTCAAACACTTTTGCTCTCTAGCTCACTACAAACACTATACACAAACACTTGTATTCGAATTACATTGTAACACCTAGTTGATCTGCACCACATCCTGCACTGTATCCTGATATTTAAAGCAATAGAAGAACAAGGCAGCTGCGATTGTCAGCTCCCGAGGTTTTGTGCCGGCGATCTAGATTGATCAAGGGCTTTCCTCGTACATCACGTGTCAACCTTTACCTTTTTGCTCATTGTTTGATCACAGATAAAGCTCTATATCCTGAGCCGTATCCTGAAACTGTTTTTATAATCAACTTGGTTTACATATTTTTCATACATATTTCTAGCACACTACCTCACTTAAGTAATTTGATCACTTAATTGCTTCGGTAATTTTTGACCAAAACAATTTGGCGCCCACCGTGGGGCAAGTGGTGCTATTTTTGCTAAAAACTTTAGTAAAATCATTACTCGGTTTTCTATTGTCAAAACTTTTTTCTAAATTGTTTTCAATGGCCTCGAGATCAAACATGAGCTCTTCCACCATGTCTGCTACAACCTCTGCAACAATAGGTTCGGTGCTTCCACCTCCTCCTCCTCCTCCGAGAATGCAAGCTTCATCACACGGAGCTGAAAGTCATGTAGCTCGGGATGTTATCCCCGCTCCCAGCACCCAGGGATCCGGTCCTGATTTGGCATCTAATGATGAAATTCTGAATTTGTTTGGTAGTGTACAGGAACAGATGAGGCATCAGCAGGAAACTAATCGGATGCTGATGAGAAAAATACAACTCTTGAAATCTGGCCCAAGTAGACCTGCTGAAGAAACTGTCACTCCTATACAGCCTAGGGCTTTGAACTTCAGTTCCGCAGTTTACACTGAGGATAACAGGGGGAATATCGTCCCAAGCCATTCTCAGAATCATACCCCTGAGATACCCTCCTCGGTCAGGATGTCAACTGTGAGGAGTTCAGGATATGCTTCAGGATATGGCCAAAATCCTCAGACCGGTAATGTGTCAAATAATAATATTCTTGCTACTAACAACAATGGGTCTTTGCAGGATGCAGGTATAACGTCGACATTTACTAGGGAGCTTCAGAAATTGAAGGACATGATATCCAGTGTACCTGGAGTGGTCCAACCAATTCCGGAAGTATCTCAAGACAGCCACAGGATATCCCGCTTTGCATATCCTATCTATGATGCTGAAATCCCAAAAAGATTTCAGACCCCCAACATGAAACTGTATGATGGGACTACGGATCCTGAGGAGCATATTGCCCAGTATAGAGAAAGAATGGAGATTAACCCTATCCCTCCGGAACTCAAGGAAGCATGCTTGTGCAAGGGTTTCGGTTCTACCCTGACAGGATCAGCCTTAAAATGGCTGTTAAATGTTCCTCCTCACTCAATTACTTCGTTTGCTCATTTGGTTAATTTATTTAATAGTCAGTTTTCTTGCAGCCAGAGTTTTGAGAAACTAACCAGTGATCTTTACAGGATAACTCAGGGACCTCAGGAATCCTTGAGGGATTATGTGAACAAGTTTAGCCGAGAATCCTTGGATATCCCACATCTTGATGTTGCAACGGCTGTACAGGCTTTTAAGATGGGGTTGCAAAAGGATTCTCAGTTTTATCAGGATCTTGTAATGAATCCCTGCAGGAATCTCGACAAAGCTCGTAACAGGGCTTTGAGATATATCCGCTTGGAAGATGACAAAAAGATGCAAGAGAGGATGAATTCTACCTCAACCTACGAATCGACCAACAGGAAATCAGAATCCTCGTATAAACTATATCGCTCCAAGCCATATGGCAGAAATGACAACAAGAAAGTGAATGCTGTTGAAGACGAGGATCCTGAAGAATATCCTGAATTATCTGAATATTGCTTTTCTGTTAATATACCTGAGTTAATGTATGCTATGCAGGGTTTAGGAGACAAAGCTAGGTGGCCTCGAAAGAATCAGCAGAAAGCTGATTGGAAGGACAAATCCAAATGGTGTGCCTTCCACGAAGACTTCGGACATGTGACCGAGGATTGCATTGCTCTAAGGAAAGAAATAAGCTACCTATTAAGTAAGGGATATCTGAAGGATTTGCTGGGAAGAAAGAAGAATAAAGGGCAGGATCCTGAGAAGGATCCTGAACGAGCAGCATCGCCCCTAGAAGATGCCAAAATAATTAACTTTATTTCGGGAGGATCCGACATTTGTGGGACTTCGTATTCTGCGGCCAAGAGACATGCAAAGGAAGCAAAGACTGAAAGGGGAGACAAACCAGCCAGGATGACTACCCTTACAACCGATAAAGTGATCACTTTCGATAGTGATGACAGGGATACTGTTCAGGATCCTCACCATGATGCTCTCGTAATAACATTATATGTTGCTAACCATTTTGTACGCAGGATATTAGTGGACAATGGTAGCTCCGTCAACATAATTCAGCTAGAAACATTGAAGAGGATGAATGTATCTCCGATGGACATTACTTCGAAGTCCACTGTGCTCGTTGGTTTCGCTGGAGAAGCTAGGAATACCGTAGGGGAAATAAAGTTACCAGTATACGTTGAAGGGGTCAACTCGATACAACGTTTCTGTGTAATGGACTCCCTATCCTGCTATAACATCATACTAGGCAGGCCGTGGATCCATGATATGAAGGCTGTACCTGTTTTGGTCAAAAATTACCGAAGTAATTAAGTGATCAAATTAGTTAAGTGAGGTAGTGTGCTAGAAAGTGTGTTGGAAATATACTTGTTAAGTTATTTGGAAAAACAGTACTCAGGATACGGCTCAGGATATTGAGCTGTATCTATGATCAAACAATGAGCGAAAATAAAGTAAATGACACGAGATGTACGAGGAAAGCCCTTGATCAATCTAGATCGCCGGCATAAAACCTCGGGAGCTGACAATCGCAGCTGCCTTGTTCTTCTTATTGCTTTAAACTTCAGGATACAGTGCAGGATATCAACCAGATCGCTAAGTGTTACAATGAATTCGTGTGAGAGTACAAATTGCGAAAGAACAAGTGTTAGAGTGTAGTGAGTGTGATTGCAGTGAAATTGTTGTGTTCTAAGCTGATCCGACCTCATCTATTTATAGTAAAGATAAAATAACTAACTACCCTAAACTTGCGGGATCCACCGAATATTCCTTCTTGGAACGTTGTAGACCTGGTCTTTCGGGCTCAACGTCTCTTTCTCAACAAATTCGTCCGAGTCTTGAGGAGAAGAAGTCCTCTTGACCGTTAGCAAGCCTCAACCCTTAACCTGCACGTGGTTAATTCAATAAGCCTCAGGATATCGCCCAAGATGTTAGCAATATCCTCTTCCAGCATCCTGATCACAAATAAACAAACAAAGGCAGGATATTGGTCAGGATACGTATGTTAAGAAAATGACCCCTAACAATTGTCCCCAAATATATCGGTTGGGATACCAATCCAACGGATATATTTCAAAAATCTTATCTCATAACTTAAGGTAATTAATATGACTAGACTCTTGAAATGACAGCGGTGCAACTTCCAAGGCATTATTTACTTTTTACCCCCCTATATTCATCCTATATTAACCGAGGGACTCCTTGTCTCGGTTATCCTTATCTGCGAGCAAGCATCAGGTATCTTCTTTTCTAATCTCCTTTCTTTAATATTTCTTAATTTGCTCAATGGCACCACGAACGAAATCCCGCTCAGACCGGTCAGCCTCAACCCTCATAAGTCAAAACTTTATCACCGATCCAGCAAAGGAGATTTGCTGCTTCAATAATGCTGATATTGCTGCTCTCAAAGACTCCGGTGCCTTTCCCACCGGAACGGTCTTTCGCCCTTTTGACAAGGAAGCCCGATCGGATGCATCATCCGACGAGTGGGTTTGTTTTTTCGCTTATCCTTTCTCTCTTGGACTCCGGTATCCATTTCCACCCTTTATCTCCAGCTTTTTCGACCTCACCGGCCTTAGTTATGCCCAAGTTATGCCAATGGTCTGGCGAATCTTGACAGTGTTGGATCAAATCAAATCTCGTCATTTTCCTAACCTACTTGTTGAGGACCTTCCCGTAGCATACCGGTTGAGATCCCATGGCAATCACCGTTATCTTCTGTTCTCCATCAAGAACCCTTTGGTCCTTAAAGCCACCAAGAATGAGGATCGATGGCGACGAAAATTCTTTTTTGTCAAAAGAGACTCCATTGATAAGGGTTTCGATCTACCAGTTAAATGGTTAACCAAGGGTAGGATTTAGGGTTTTAGGAATATCCCCAATCATATCTTCAAACTGTATCCCGGACTTATATTCTGATGTTTTTATGCAGCGAATTTCAGAGATTTAGTGCCTCCTAGCGCAGAATCCGAATCCAAGATCAAGGAAATCTACCGTCTTCCAGCCAGTGAAAGAACTTTTTCCCTGTCTCTCACAGATCCTCATCAAAAATCAAGCTCAGAAATGTCTGGTAAGCACATCTTCATATGTTAATTACTTTTCAAAAATATGATGAGTTTTAAAAATATCTTCCCTTATGTAGTACCAGTCGTCAACCTTGAAGGTTTCGAACTTGATGAGTTAGATTGCTACTCCAGCCTTGAACCCACCAAACAAGAATCCAAGACAAAGCCATCTGCTACACCAAAGCCTACCTCCTCAAAGACTGTTTCAGCCCCCAAAGGTCCTCCGGCATCCAGGACCAGGGCATCCAGCTCTCGGAAGAGAAAGGAGACTGACTCCCCAGCTGTTTCTGAAACATTCTCCCTTGAGAATCATGGGTTTAACGAAGCCACCTCATTTCTCAAACAGGTAGAATTTTCTTTCCGATATCCTGTACAAGTATGTTAGTCTTTATCCTGCTTATTTTTCACATTAATACCTGTGTCTTTATCGACAGGGTCTGGATCGCCTCATGCATTTATACGAAGACGCTAGCGGTCTTAACAAGATGTTGCAGAATCAGCTGGAGAAAGCTCAAGCCACCATAGCTGATCAAGGAACCATTGCAGCTGCCAAATCCCAGCATTATGAAGACAAATACAAGGCAATGACTCAGGAACATCAAGCCGCCCTCCACAAAGCTAATGAGGATGCTCAAGCCAAGCTAGACGCCGCTCTTCTCCAATATCAGCAGAATATGAGCTCATACCGGGATAGCCTAAAAGCTTCGGTGGTCGTCTCTCTTCTCCAAGCCAGGATAAGGATGGCTTATGAGGCCATGGATCTGGGTTTTGAATGCCCTTCCTGGAATGTAAAGGCTTGGGAGGAGAAACTACAGGGCCTCGGAGGTCATCCCGTTGCTCATCCTGCAAAACATACTGGTGAAGAGCCTTCTAAGGTGGCAGAGGAGGTTGCCAATGCCGGTGATGGTGCTGAGAAGAATCCCGAGGGTGATGCTGGGGCGAATGCTGGCAAGGAGGTTGCTGTTCAAGAGGGTGCTGCCCCTTAGGCAGTAGAGTGGGCGATGATGGATATACGTGCCAAGGCCGGAGCCCACTTTTTTAATTTCATGGTTGTGGTTGCATAAACAATTTACTTTTCCTGTCTTTGAACAATTTATATTTCCTGCACTAGAACAATGTGATGACCAAAGGTGGATGGGTCCTAGGTTTTAGGATGAAGCCCTTGGTCATCGATTAGTATAACTTGTTTTGAACATAGTAACGGTTGTAGGTGGACGGGTCCTGTTTTGAGACAGATCCTGCAACCGTTACACAAATATGGTAAAAACTAATTGTGCTTTTGGCGGATGGGCCTTAGTTTAAGGTGAAACCAAAAGCACAACTTTTGACTTGTTAATAATATAACTATCTTTTGACTTATTTTCTGTTACCTTGCATTTCATACTGTTATTTTACAAAATATCCTGACCAGTATGCTCAGAAACATACTGCAGAAGCCTTTTATTAAATAGATCTTCCAGACGTTCCTTTAACTTTATAAAAATGTCTTTAGAAAGTAAAAAATAGTTTATCTCTTCAAAACCAAGTTTTGATGATGATCAAAGTTCCAAGCCAATACTAGTTTCAAACATCCTAATCAAATATCCTTAAAAGGACTTTGAGGATATATGTCAGGATACTTAACATAATGTTACTAAAAACTTAAATGAGGCTTACAAAGGAAAGATCATACCAGACATAGGATATAAACCTATTACCGAACTTCAATCCCTTTGCAACTCTTCCAATGAAGATGTCCCCAGTGCAAGGTACTTAGTGCATTAGTCGCAAACTTCATTCTTTTAGCTTTACACCCCCATCTTGGCAGGAATGTCCCCTGTGTACAATGTCTTCAAGTATCTTAGAAATCTACTTAATGTCAGTTTCCAAGGCATAAGCAATTTTTCACGTCCCGAGGGTATAACCCAAGGATGTACTGGAGATAAATCCTTTGTATCCTGGGGAAAATCCCAATTTTTCATGCGCTACAGGCGGGAGTGTATAAACTCCAAGACTTAGAAAGGTGGAAAACCTTTAAACCTTAGAGAGTATGAAAATACCCTTTCGTGAGAGAGGGTGATCAATCCTCATATACCGTTAGGATTCAGGATATAGCCAATGGTAACGAAATTGTCAGCCACTTTTACATGGACTGGTCCCGCCACCTTGAACTATCCCTGAATAACTTGCGCTCCAGGCGGGGTGTTTAAACCCAATTCGGAAGAAAGGTGAATACCTTTAAACCTGTGAAGGGATCAGTATCCCTTAAACGTGAGAGAGGGGGCCAATCCTCTAATCTTCTGAGTTATCCTGAGTGCATATCCTGGAGCTATATCCTGAAACATATCTTGCAAAACAAATGTAAACTAAGGTGGGTGTTAGCTTGGCTAACACCCCTCCGATGCTTAAGTCAGTATCAGGTTACAAAGAACAAATTAAACCAAACTTATTTAAAAGAAGTAGAATTCATACCATCTTGAGTTAGAAATTAAATTCTAGACTCACTTGAAATAGAGCTTAAGGTGTATAGCATTCCAAGATCTCGGTAGCATATCCCCCTCCATATTCTTGAGTCTATATGCTTCTTTCCCTGCTTCTGATTCAACTTCATATGGTCCTTCCCATTTTGGAGCTAACTTGCCATCGGCAGGATTAGTAGTATTTTGGAAAGCCTTTCTTAACACCCAATCTCCAACCTTAAATCTTCTGGTTCTAATATTCTTGTTATATGCCTTGGATATTCTCTGTTGATATGCTGCCATCCTTAGCCTTGCCGCATCTCTCTTTTCATCTATAGTGTCTAAATCCTGACTCAAGGCTTCGGGATTCTGCTCAGGATCACTTAAGATAGATCTTGCAGTAGGTATTGTCATCTCCGTTGGAATCACTGCTTCTGCTCCAAACACCAACGAAAATGGGGTTTGGCCTGTTGCATTCTTTACCGTTGTCCTATCAGCCCATAAAACAAAGGGTAATTCTTCTGCCCATCTTCCTTTTTTGGCTCCAAGCCTTTTCTTTAAGTTATTGACAATTATTTTGTTTGAGGATTCTGCTTGTCCATTTGCTTGAGGATGTACCGGAGTAGACGTAATCATTTTGATTCCCCAACTCTTGCAAAAGTCTGTAGTCCTCTTACTTATGAACTGAGAACCATTGTCGCAAATTATCTCGGCTGGTACTCCGAATCTGGTCAGGATATTTCTCTTGATGAAGGATACTACTTCTTGGTCTCTTACTTGAACGAATGCTTCTGCTTCAACCCACTTAGAGAAATAATCCGTCATTGCTAGCATAAAGACTTTTCCTCCCGGAGCTTTTGGTAGCTTTCCCACTATATCCATACCCCACTTCATAAATGGCCAAGGGGAAACAATAGGATATAATGGTTCAGCCGGTTGATGCAGTATGTTACTATGTCTTTGACATGAGTCACATCTTCGAGCATATTCTGCGGCATCTTTTCTCATTGTTGGCCAATAATATCCTGTTCTTAATACTTTTGAGAATAACGATCTGCCCCCAGCATGGTTACCACAATCCCCTTCATGTATATCCTGAAGTACTTCTTTGGCTTCAGGATCCTCCAAGCATCTCAAATACGGTCCTGCAAGAGATTTCTTGTATAAAATATTATTTATAATAGTGAACCGTGATACCTTCATCCTAAATGCCTTAGGATTTTCATTTCCAGGGATGTGTCCTTCTTTGAGATATCTCATGATTGGAGCCGTCCAGGATTTAGGATCCTCCTCAGGATGTTCTGCCCCAGGATTCTGTATACTAGCTACTTCTTTATCCTGAGGATTCGTTGCAGGATATAAGACATGTAATATTGGTATTTGCGTCCCTTCAGGTATCCTGATCGATGATCCCAAATTTGCTAGGGCATCCGCTTCAGCATTATCTTCCCTTGGTACCTGTTCAAGTATAAAAACATCGAAATATCCTGCTAATTTTTTGAGAATATCAAGATATTCGATTAATTTCTCACCCTTAACTGCATAGGATCCATTAAAATGGTTAGTAATTAACAAAGAGTCAACATACACTTGCAAATTTTTGATACTCATGCTCTTAGCCAACTCTAATCCTGCAATCAAAGCCTCATACTCTGCTTCATTATTAGTAGCAGGAAATTCACACCTAATAGCCTGGGGTAATATGTCCCCCTGTGGCGATTTTAGTAGTATTCCTAATCCTACTCCTCTTACATTAGATGCACCATCAGTATATAATATCCAGGATCCTGAGGATTCTCCTAGCTGTTGAACTTCTAGATCTACCTCATCCTGAATGTCACTACTAAAATCAGCCACAAAGTCGGCTAAAGCCTGAGATTTTATGGCGCTTCTAGGTTCATATACTAAATCATAAGCACTCAACTTTACTGACCACTTGGCCATCCTGCCTGACATCTCTGGTTTCCTAAGCACATTTTTGACAGGATAATTTGTTTTAACATGTATCCTATGTGTCTCGAAATAATGTCTAAGCTTTGTCGATGCCATGACTAGAGCTAATATTAATTTTTCTAAATGAGAATACCTAGTTTCAGCATCTAACAAACTTTTACTAACATAATAAACAGGATATTGCTGACCTTCATGGTCTTTTATAAGAACAGCACTTACTGCATTCCCTGATACAGCAAGGTATAGGGATAGTGGTTCACCATTTTCAGGCTTCATCAAAAAAGGTGCGGTTGAGAGATATCGTTTCAAATCCTGCAAGGCTGCTTCATGCTTCTCCCCCCATTCGAATCTTTTGTTCTTCTTCAGTATATCATAAAAATCTTTGCACTTCTCTGAGGATCTCGAGATAAACATGTTTAAAGCTGCTACTCGGCCTGTCAATCTTTGTACGTCCTTCATATTTGAGGGTGATTTTATGTCTAGGATAGCTTTGATCTGCTCTGGGCTTGCTTCTATCCCCCTTTTTGTCACCATATATCCAAGAAACTTCCCTGCCCCCACTCCGAAATGGCATTTAGCAGGATTTAGCTTCATGTTGTAGTGATCCAGGATATCAAATGCTCCCTTGATATCCTGGAGGTGATCCTCAGACTTTTTAGATTTCACCACCATGTCATCGATATATACCTCCATGGTGTCCCCCAGTTTGTCTTTGAACATCATGTTCACCAATCTTTGGTATGTTGCACCTGCATTTTTCAAACCAAAAGGCATAGCTGTATAACAATAAATACCTGTTGGTGTCATGAAGGCGGTATCTTCCTGGTCAGAAGGCTCCATTTGGATTTGTTGAAATCCTGAGGATGCGTCCATAAAGGTCAGCATTTCATGCCCGGCAGTGGCATCTACCATTGCATCAATATGGGGAAGAGGAAATGGGTCTTTAGGACAAGCTTTGTTCAAGTCTGTGTAGTCTACACAAACTCTCCATTTCCCATTCTTCTTCTGCACCACAACCACGTTTGCTAGCCACCTTGGGAACTTAACCTCTCTGATCATTCTTGACTTTAATAATCTTTCAACTTCCTCCTGGATAATCGTGTTCCACTCAGGAGCAAACTTCCTTCTTTTTTGTTGCACAGGCTTGAATGACTTATCAATTCCAAGCTTGTGAGTGATAATATCTTTGGATATGCCTGTCATATCCTCATGCTTCCATGCAAACGTTGACATCCTGCATTTTAAAAAGTTAATTAACTGCTCTTCAATATCCTGAGGGATATTGGTCCCTACGAGCACCGAAATATCGGGGTTATCCTGGTCCAGGATAACTTTCTTCACATCCTGCTCCGGATCCTCCACAATATCCTGGGCCCGCGTCTTTAATTGCTATGTTGCACTAGGTTTGGTTGAGGATTTCATCGAGGATGAGTAGCATTCTTTCGCCTCCTGCTGATCACTATCAGCTTTGACCACTCCCCAAGAGGTAGGTATCTTGATGCATTGGTGATATGTTGATGGCACGGCCTTCATATCGTGAATCCACGGTCTTCCCAGTATGATGTTATAGCAGGATAGAGAATCCATCACACAGAAACGTTGTATCGAGTTGACTCCTTCAACGTATACTGGCAGCTTTATCTCTCCCACTGTGTTTCTAGCCTCTCCACTGAATCCAACAAGCACGGTAGACTTTGAAGTGATATCCATTGGAGATACATTCATTCTCTTCAGAGTTTCTAGTTGGATTATGTTGACGGAGCTGCCATTATCAACCAGTATCCTGCGTACAAAATGGTTAGCCACATATAACGTTATTACCAGAGCATCATGGTGAGGATCCTGGACAGTATCCCAATCATCAGCATCAAAAGTGATCACTTTGTCAGTTGTGAGGGTAGTCATTCTGACAGGCTTGTCTCCCCTTTCGGCCTTAGCTTCCTTTGCATGTCTATTTGCTGCCGAATACGAGGTCCCACAAATGTCGGATCCTCCCGAAATGAAGTTGATTATCTTGGCATCCGAGGGAGGTGATGCTGCTCGTTCAGGATCCTTGTCAGTATCCTGACCCTTATTCTTCTTCTTTCCTAAGAGATCTTTCAGATATCCCTTGCTTAGAAGATAGCTTATTTCTTTCCTTAAAGTAATGCAATCCTCAGTCATATGTCCGGAATCTTCGTGGAAAGCACACCATTTTGACTTATCTTTCCAGTCAGCCTTTTGTTGATTCTTTCGAGGCCATCTAGCCTTGTCTCCTAGACCCTGCATAGCATACATCAATTCAGGAATATTAACAGAAAAGCAATATTCAGACAACTCAGGATACTCTTCAGGATCCTCATCTTCGACAGCATTCACTCTCTTGTTTTCATTTCTACCATATGGCTTAGGCCGATATGACTTAAATGAGGATTCTGACTTCCTATTAGTCGATTCATAAGTGTTGGATGAGTTCATCCTTTCTTGCATCTTCTTGTCATCTTCCAGACGGATATATCTCAAAGCCCTGTTACGAGCTTCATCGAGATTCCTGCAGGGATTCATTACAAGATCCTGATAAAACTGAGAATCCTTTTGTAATCCCATCTTAAAAGCTTGCACAGCTGTTGCAACATCAAGATGTGGGATATCCAAGGATTCTCGACTAAATTTGTTCACATAATCCCTCAAGGATTCCTGAGGCCCTTGAGTTATCCTGTAAAGATCACTGGTTAGTTTCTCAAAACTCCGACTACAAGAAAATTGACTGTTAAATAAATTAACCAAATGAGCAAATGAAGTAATTGAGTGAGGAGGAACGTTTAACAGCCATTTTAAGGCTGATCCTGTTAGAGTGGAACCAAATCCCTTGCACAAGCATGCTTCCTTGAGCTCCGGAGGGATAGGGTTAATCTCCATTCTTTCCCTATACTGGGCAATATGCTCCTCAGGATCCGTAGTCCCATCATAAAGCTTCATGTTGGGGGTTTGGAATCTCTTTGGGATCTCAGCATCACGGATACGCGAAACGAGATATCTTGTGGCTGTCTTGAGACACTTCCGGGATCGGTTGGACCACCCCAGGTACACTAGATATCATGTCCTTTAACTTCTGAAGTTCCCTGGTAAGTGCTGATGTCACACCTGTATCCTGCAAAGATCCACCACTGTTAGCAGCATGAGTATTATTATTATTATTAGACACGTTACCAGTTGGAGGATTCTGCCCATATCCTGAAGCATATCCTGAGCTCCTTATGGTTGACATCCTAACCGAGGAGGGTATTTCAGGAGTATGATTCTGAGGAAGACTGGGCACGATATTCCCCCTATTATCCTCGGTATATACAGCTGAACTAAAGTTCAACGCTCTGGGGTGTAACGGAGTGACATTGTCCTCCGCAGATCTGCTCGAGCCAGCCTTCAGGAGTTGTATTTCCCTCAAAAGCATTTGGTTTGTTTCCTGTTGCTGCCTCATTTGTTCCTGCACACTTCCAAATAAGGTTAAAATTTCATCATTAGAAGCTAAAACGGGAGCAGATCCCTGGACACTCCGAGTCGGGATAATATCTTGAGATTGTGTAGAGGCTGGCATCCTTGGAGGAGGTGGTGGAAGCACCGAACCGGTAGTAGCAGAAGTCATAGTAGACACAGTAGAGGAACTCATGTTTGATCTTGAGGCCATTATGGACAATATGGCAAAAAGTTTTGAAAATAGAAAACCGATTAGCGATTTGACAAAAAGTTTTAGTAAAAAGAGCACCACTTGCCCCACGGTGGGCGCCAAATTGTTTTGGTCAAAAATTACCGAAGTAATTAAGTGATCAAATTAGTTAAGTGAGGTAGTGTGCTAGAAAGTGTGTTGGAAATATACTTGTTAAGTTATTTGGAAAAACAGTACTCAGGATACGGCTCAGGATATTGAGCTGTATCTATGATCAAACAATGAGCGAAAATAAAGTAAATGACACGAGATGTATGAGGAAAGCCCTTGATCAATCTAGATCGCCGGCATAAAACCTCGGGAGCTGACAATCGCAGCTGCCTTGTTCTTCTTATTGCTTTAAACTTCAGGATACAGTGCAGGATATCAACCAGATCGCTAAGTGTTACAATGAATTCGTGTGAGAGTACAAATTGCGAAAGAACAAGTGTTAGAGTGTAGTGAGTGTGATTGCAGTGAAATTGTTGTGTTCTAAGCTGATCCGACCTCATCTATTTATAGTAAAGATAAAATAACTAACTACCCTAAACTTGCGGGATCCACCGAATATTCCTTCTTGGAACGTTGTAGACCTGGTCTTTCGGGCTCAACGTCTCTTTCTCAACAAATTCGTCCGAGTCTTGAGGAGAAGAAGTCCTCTTGACCGTTAGCAAGCCTCAACCCTTAACCTGCACGTGGTTAATTCAATAAGCCTCGGGATATCGCCCAAGATGTTAGCAATATCCTCTTCCAGCATCCTGATCACAAATAAACAAACAAAGGCAGGATATTGGTCAGGATACGTATGTTAAGAAAATGACCCCTAACAGTACCATCGACTTATCACCAGTGCATCAAGATCCCTACCCCTTGGGGGGTCATCAAAGTTGATAGTGACCAGCAGGAGGCGAAGGAATGCTACTCATCCTCAATGAAATCCTCAACCAAGCCTAATCCAGCATAGCAATTAAAGATGCGGGCCCGGGATATCGTGGAGGCTTCAGAGCAGGATATGAAGAAAGTTATCCTAGATCAGGATAATCCTGATATCTCGGTGCTCGTAGGAACCAATATCCCTCAGGATATTGAAGAACAATTAACTAACTTTTTGAAGTGCAGGATGTCGACATTTGCATGGAAGCATGAGGATATGACAGGCATATCCAAAGACGTTATTACTCACAAGCTTGGAATTGACAGATCGTTCAAGCCTGATCAGCAAAAAAGAAGGAAGTTTGCTCCTAAACGAAATATAATCATCCAAGAGGAAGTTGAAAGATTGTTAAAGTCCAAAATGATCAGAGAAGTCAAGTTTCCAAGATGGCTGGCAAATGTGGTCGTAGTACAGAAGAAAAATGGGAAATGGAGGGTCTGTGTAGATTACACAGACTTGAATAAGGCTTGTCCTAAAGACCCATTCCCTCTTCCTCATATCGATGCAATGGTGGATGCTACTGTTGGGCATGAGATGTTAACATTCATGGACACATCCTCAGGATTTCAGCAGATTCAAATGGAGCCTTCGGACCAGGAGGATACTGCCTTCATGACACCGACAGGTATTTATTGCTATACTGCTATGCCTTTTGGTTTGAAAAATGCAGGTGCAACATACCAGAGATTGGTGAACATGATGTTCAAAGATAAGCTGGGGGACACAATGGAGGTATACATCGATGATATGGTGGTGAAATCTATAAAGGCTGAGGATCACCTCCAGGATATCAAGGGAGCATTTGATATCCTGGATCAATACAACATGAAGCTAAATCCTTCTAAGTGCCATTTCGGAGTGGGAGCAGGAAAGTTTCTAGGATATATGGTGACTAAAAGAGGAATAGAGGCAAGCCCGGAGCAGATTAAAGCCATCCTGGATATCAAATCACCTTCAAATATGAAGGATGTTCAACGGCTAACAGGCCGACTAGCAGCGTTGAACAAATTTATTTCAAGATCCTCGGAAAAATGCAAGGAATTTTATGATATCCTCAAGAAGAATAAGAAGTTCGAATGGGGAGCAAAGCATGAAGCAGCCTTGCAGGATTTGAAGCGATATCTCTCAACTGCACCTCTATTGATGAAGCTTGAAAATGGTGAACCACTATCCCTATACCTCGCTGTATCAGAGAATGCTGTAAGTGCCGTTCTTATAAAGGACCATGAAGGTCAGCAATATCCTGTCTATTATGTTAGTAAAAGTCTATTAGACGCTGAAACTAGATATTCTCACTTAGAAAAGTTGATACTAGCATTAGTTATGGCATCAACGAAGCTTAGACATTACTTTGAGACACATAGGATTCATGTTAAAACCAATTATCCTGTTAAAAATGTGCTTAGGAAACTAGAGATGTCAGGTAGGATGGCCAAGTGGTCAGTGAAATTAAGTGCTTATGACTTAGTATATGAACCTAGAAATGCCATAAAGTCTCAGGCTTTAGCTGACTTTGTGGCTGATTTCAGTAGTGACATCCAAAATGAAGTAGATTTAGAAGTACAGCAGCTAGGAGAAAACTTAGAATGCTGGACATTGTATACTGATGGTGCCTCTAACGTAAGAGGTGTAGGTTTAGGTATACTACTAAAATCGCCACAGGGGGACATATTACCCCAGGCTATTAGGTGTGAATTTCCTGCTACTAATAATGAGGCAAAATATGAGGCTTTAATTGCAGGATTAGAGTTGGCTAAAAATATGAATATCAAAATTTTGCAAGTGTATGTTGACTCCTTGTTAATCACTAATCATTTTAATGGAACCTATGTAGTTAAAGGAGAGAAGTTAATCGAGTATCTCAAAATTCTCAAAAAATTAGCAGGATATTTCGATATCTTTACACTTGAACAGGTACCAAGAGAGGATAATGCTGAAGCTGATGCCTTAGCAAATCTGGGATCATCGGTCAGGATACCGAAAGGGACCCGAATACCAATATTACATATCCTGTATCATGCGACGAATCCTCAGGATGAGGAAGTAATAAGTATTCAGAATTCTGATGAGGAGTATCCCGAGGAGGATCCTAAGTCCTGGACGGCTCCAATCATGAGATATCTAAAGGAAGGATACATCCCAAAGAATGAGAATCCTAAAGCCTTTAGGATGAAGGTATCACGATTCACTATTATAAATGATGTTTTGTATAAGAAATCTCTTGCAGGACCATATCTGAGGTGCTTGGAGAATCCTGAAACCAAAGAAGTACTTCAGGATATACATGAAGGGGATTGTGGCAACCATACTGGGGGCAGGTCCTTATTCTCAAAAGTATTAAGGACAGGATATTATTGGCCGACAATGAGGAGAGATGCCACATAATATGTTCGAAGATGTGACGCCTGTCAAAGACATAGTAACATATTACATCAGCCTGCTGAACCGCTGTATCCTATTGTTTCCCCTTGGCCATTTATGAAGTGGGGTATGGATATAGTGGGAAAGCTTCCAAAGGCTCCAGGAGGAAAGGTTTTTATGTTGGCAATGACGGATTATTTCTCCAAGTGGGTTGAAGCAGAGGCATTTGTTCAAGTTAGAGATCAGGAAGTGGTATCCTTCATAAAAAGGAATATCCTGACAAGGTTTGGAGTACCAGCTGAGATAATTTGTGATAACGGATCTCAATTTATAAGTAAAAGGACTACTGACTTCTGCAAGAGTTGGGGAATAAAAATGATTACATCTACCCCGGTACATCCTCAAGCAAATGGACAAGCTGAATCCTCAAACAAGATAATTGTCAATAACTTGAAGAAGAGATTAGGGACCAAGAAAGGAAGATGGGCAGAAGAACTACCCTTTGTTTTGTGGGCTGATAGAACGACGGTAAAAAATGCAACTGGTCAAACCCCATTTTCCTTACTATTTGGAGCAGAAGCAGTGATCCCGACAGAAATGGTGATACCTACAGCAAGATCCAACCTCAGGAATCCTGAGCAGAATCCTGAAGTCCTATGCCAGGAGTTGTATACTATTGATGAGACAAGAGATGCAGCAAGGCTAAGGATGGCAGCATATCAACAAAGGATATCCAGAGCATATAACAAGAATATAAGGACCAGAAGGTTCAAAGTTGGAGATTGGGTGTTAAGAAAGGCTTTTCAAAATACTACTAATCCTGCTGATGGAAAGCTGGCTCCAAAATGGGAAGGACCATATGAGGTTGAATCAGAATCAGGAAAAGGTGCATACCGTCTCAAGAATATGGAGGGGGATATGCTGCCGAGATCTTGGAATGCTATACACCTTAAGCTTTATTTCAAGTGAGTTTAGAATTTAATTTCTAACTCAGGATGGTATGAATTCTATCTCTTTTAAATATGTTTGATTTGATTTATTCTTTGAAACCCAATACTGACTTAAGCATCGGAGGGGTGTTAGCCAAGCTAACACCCACCTTAGTTTGAGGATGTTTTGCAGTATATGCTTCGGGATATAGCACCAGGATACACACTCAAGATACATCGGAAGATTAGAGGATTGGCCCCCTCTCTCACGTATAAGGGATCCTGATCCCTTCACAGGTTTAAAGGTATTCACCTTTCTTCCGAATTGGGTTTAAACACCCCGCCTGGAGCGCAAGTTATTCGGGAATAGTTCAAGGTGGCGGGACCAGTCCATGTAAAAGTGGCTGACAATTTCGTTACTATTGGCTATATCCTGAATCCTAAAGGTATATGAGGATTGATCACCCTCTCTCACGAAAGGGTATTTTCATACTCTCTAAGGTTTAAAGGTTTTCACCTTTCTAAGTCTTGGAGTTTATACACTCCCGCCTGTAGCGCACGAAAATTTGGGATTTCCCCCAGGATATGAGGGATTTATCTCCAGTAAATTTTGGGTTTTACCCCTGTAACACGAAAAATTGTCTATACAATTGGAACTGATGTCCAGAAAATTTCTAAGTATTCGAAGATATTATGCATATGGGACATTCCTATTGAGACAATGGTATAAAGCTCAAAGGATAAAGCTCGGACCTAATACGCTAAGTGTCACAGACAGGGGACATCTTCATTGGAAGAGTTGCAAAGGGATTGAAGTTTGAGAATAGGGTTATGCCCTATTCCTGGTATGATCTTTCCTTTGTAAGCGTTATTTAAGTTATTTGAGTTTTTGACAATACTATGTTTGACAAAAGATTAAACATCCTGATTAGGATAAATTTTCAGGATATATTCTCAAAATATATTTTCAAGATACTTTTCAGGATATTTGATTAAAATATTTGAAACTGATACTAGTTTGAAACTTTGATCAAACAAGTTTTGTCAAAACAGGTTTCGGAAAGTGGATTGTCTTTCATTCTATAAAAAGTTTCCTATGAAGATTGATTGAATTTTTAGAAGTTTTTAAGTTTTCGTAATATGTCACTGAGTAAATTGATCAGGATATTTTTGAAAGACAGTTGTACAAAATTTTGCAAAGCTAAAATCTGCATTAAGGAACGTATGACAGGAATTAAAAGGCAACAACAAATAAGTCAAAAGTAAGTTATATTATTAACATGTCAAAAGTTGTGCTTTTGGATTCACCTCAAACCAAGGCCCATCCACCAAAAGCACAATTAGTCTTTACCATACTTATGTAACAGTTGAAGGTTCTATCTCAAAACGGAACCTGTCCACCTTCAACCGTTACGATATTCAAAAGAGGTTATACTAACCGATGACCAAGGGCTTCATCCTGAAACCCAGGACCCATCCACCTTTGGTCATCGTATTGTTCTAATGCAGGAAATGTAGATTGTTCAACGACAGGAAAGATAAATTGGTTATACAAACCATAACCATGAAATTTAAAAAAGTGGGCTCCGGACTTGGCACGTATATCCATCATCGCCCACTTCGCCGCCTAAGGAGCGGCACCTTCTTGATCAGCAGCCTCTTTCCCAGCATCTGCACCAGCATCAGCCTCAGGATTCTTCTCGGCATCACCATCACCAGCATTGACCACTTCTTCTGCCACCATTGAAGGCTCTTCACCAGCATGCTTTGCAGGATGAGCGACGGGATGACCTCCAAGATCCTGTAGTTTCGCTTCCCAAGCCTTTACATTCCAGGAGGGGCATTCGAAGCCCAAGCTCTTGGCCTCATAAGCCATCCTTAACCTAGCTTGGAGAAGGGAGATAACGACGGATGCTTTGAGACTGTCCCGATATGAACTCATATCCTGCTGGTATTGAAGAAGAGCGGCATCTAGTTTGGCTTAAGCATCCTCATTAGCTTTGTGGAGGGCAGCTTGGTGTTCCTGGGTCATTGCCTTGTATTTGTCCTCATAGTGCTGTGATTTGGCAGCTGCGATTGTTCCTTGATCAGCTATGGTGGCTACGGCTTCTTCGAGCTTAATCTCCAGCATCTTGTTAAGCCCACAGGCGTCTTCATACAAGTGCATGAGACGTTCCAAGCCCTGCAGTTAAAGATACAGGTATCAGTGTAAAATGAACAGGATAATGATTAACATGCATGTTCAGGATATTGGAAGGAAATTTTTACCTGCTTGAGGAATGAAGTAGCTTCATTAAACCCATGATTCTCGAGAGAGAATGTCTCAGAGGCGGCTGGAGAATCCATTTCTTTCCTCTTCCGGGAGCTAGAGGCCCGGGTCC
Source organism: Helianthus tuberosus (assembly GCA_030545235.1). Lineage (NCBI taxonomy): Eukaryota > Viridiplantae > Streptophyta > Magnoliopsida > Asterales > Asteraceae > Helianthus > Helianthus tuberosus. The sequence continues at coordinate 97,721,660 of CM060426.1, forward strand.
TGGATGCCGAAGGAGCTTTAGGAGCGGTAGTAGTCTTTGAAGTGGTGGGCTTCGGTGTGGCAGATGGCTTCGGCTTAGATTCTTGTTTAACAGGTACAAGGCTGGAGTAACTATCCAACTCGTCAAGTTGGAAGCCTTCAAGGTTAACAACTGGTACTGCACAAGGGAAGATATTTTTAAAACTCATAATACTTCTGAAAAAAATAATCGGGTTGATAAATAAAGATAATTATTGAAAATATGCTTACTAGACATCTCTGAACTTGATTTTTGGCTTGAATCTGTAAGAGACAGGGAGAAAGTTCTTTCACTGGCAGGAAGCTGGCAGATTCCTTTGATCCTGGACTTGGATTCCGCGCTTGGGGGTGCTAAGTCTCTGAAGTTCGCTGCATAAAAACATCAGGATATAAGTTCTGGATATAAGTTTAGGATATACTTGGGGATATTCCTAAAACCCTAGATCCTACCCTTGGTTAACCATCTAACCGGCAAGTCGAAACCCTTATCGATGGAGTCTCTTTTCACAAAAAAGAACTTTCGCCGCCATCGGTCTTCGTTCTTGGTGGCCTTAAGGACTAAAGGGCTTTTGGAGGTAGAAAACAAAAGAAAACGGTTGTCGCCATGGGACCTCAACCGGTATGCTATAGGGAGGTCTTCAATACACAGGTCAGGGCAATGGCGAGATCTGATTTGATCCAGTACCATCAAAACTCGCCAGACCATTGGCATAATTTGGGCATAGCTAAGGCCGGTGAGGTCGAAGAAACGAGAGATAAAACGTGGAAATGGGTACCGGAGTCCCAAAGAAAAGGGTAGGCGAAAAAACAAACCCACTCTTCCGATGACACGTCTGATCGGATCTCTCGATCAAAAGGGCGAATGACTGTTCCAGTGGGAAAGGCGCCGGAATTCTTGAGGGCAGCGATATCGACATTGTTGAAACAGCAGATTTCTTTTTCCGGTTCTCGTATGAGGTTTTGACTCACGAGGGTTGGGACTGGTTCATCCGAACGAGATCTTGTTCGAGATGCCATGAAATGTGTTGAGCAAACTAAAAGAAATTTTGGAGAAAGAACAGAGAATGGAGAGAAGGATGATTACCTGAGAATCACTTGGAGAGTAATGATAACAAGAAGAAAAATATCTCAGCTAATTATAGGCTGAATATAGGGGGTAAAGAGTAAATATTGCATTGAAAATGGCACAATGTCACCTCAACCATCGTTTCGTTTTAATTGCCTTGATTTACGAGATAGAGTTTTTAAAATATATCCGTTGGATTGGTATACCAACAGATATATTTGGGGACAATTGTTATGGGTCATTTTCTGAGCGTACATATCTTGACTAATATCCTGCTTTTAATTGTTTATTTGTGACCAGGATACTGGACTGGGATATTGCTAACATCCTGAGCGATATCCTGAGGTTGATTGAATTAACCACGTGCAGGTTAAAGGTTGTGGGTTACTAACGGTCAGATGGACTTCTTCTCCTCAAGACTCGGGCGTATTTGTTATGGGAGAGACGTTGAACCCGAAAGACCAGGTCTACAACGTTCGAGTGGGGAATATTCGCCGGATCCCGGTTTATTAGGATAGTTTGTTATACTTCTTTTACTATAAATAGATGGGGGCGGATCAGATTAAGGCACGCAACTTTCACACACACTTTCAAACACTTTTGCTCTCTAGCTCACTACAAACACTATACACAAACACTTGTATTTGAATTACATTGTAACACCTAGTTGATCCGCACCACATCCTGCACTGTATCCTGATATTTAAAGCAATAGAAGAACAAGGCAGTTGCGATTGTCAGCTCCCGAGGTTTTGTGCCGGCGATCTAGATTGATCAAGGGCTTTCCTCGTACATCACGTGTCAACCTTTACCTTTTTGCTCATTGTTTGATCACAGATACAGCTCTATATCCTGAGCCGTATCCTGAAACTGTTTTTATAATCAACTTGGTTTACATATTTTTCATACATATTTCTAGCACACTACCTCACTTAACTAATTTGATCACTTAATTGCTTCGGTAATTTTTGACCAAAACACCTACGTTCTCGTAATTGTTGGCTCCTTTGTTATCAAGTCAACACGCTTTCTTAAAACTCCTTTTATTACAAGTTGCATTCATGGTTTGTCTTCGTAACCATACTGAGATTCCCTTGTTGATACATACGGTTAATGTCGGGTTACGCTGAAACCAAGTTCAATTGCTTGAACTTATCCATTTCGCATGTTCAATTTAAGACGCCATATGATGTATTGAGAGCATCATATTCAAACATTTTTTTAAAGGTTCTTTTGTTTCGAGTCGTGGAAGACTTGATTGGTCTACGGCTCCACTAAATCGTTTATTGATTTCAATACCTTACGATGATACTTGCGCTAATTTGGTTATGCACCTCATACACGGATTTAATTGTCTATTTATTTGCTCTAAATCCGTTTTGTTTATCACAATTAAAGCGGTCCCCACATAGTTGTGTGTTAAGATAATGGTACATAGGTTCATTTCATGTCACGATGTACCTCCTAACGATTCTTTCATCGTCGATCGAATGCCTTGCGGTACTTATTGCTTTTTCATCTTAAATCTGAAACAGTGGCTCTTTGAAATTCTATATTCAATTGAAAGGTCCTACTATGTTGTTTGAATCAAAATCCTCAGGACTGTTTCATTACACTTTCGTTTGATCTCAAGCACGGTGAATTTGTTCGGTCACCGCTATTATTGAAATATGTCAATTACGACACCTTGTGGTGTCATTACAAATTTGTAGCCTGTGCTAATCATGGACAACCGTTTCACACGAAACTACACATACTTTTGTTTGACTTGTCATTTAAACATTCCGAATGCAACTACGAACTAAGACAATAATACACCAGATTCGCTTGTGTTCCATTCGGTGTATCTTCGCAATTCAAGAATGTCAACACACTATTTTATCCATGTATTGTTCGAAACATGACAGATCATTTTCATGTTACTAACACATTCGAGTTGTTGATTTTGAGTTCATATAGTCGATGCTATGGTTTGTGAAAACTCGTTTGCATATTGTGGCCGATTGTTTGAGAATCCATTAGTCAAAACTCCTTTGTTGCACCCCTGTTAACTAAGTTACGCTAGATTATACATCTATACATCTCATGTCCTTTGACATCAAATGCTAGAACACATACCTTTTAACCACGGGGTTCTTGTTGTTGAAATACATCCTTGGATTCACCTGATGTGAATAAGATTTGATTCGGTTTTGTGGTTATCTACCTCAGTATTATTCATATACATACACGCATAATGTAACCCTAAGGAGTTAAGGTAGTACAAATTTCGAGGACGAAATTTTCTTAACAGGGGGAGAATGTGACAACTGTCAAATTTGCATGCATCCGTACAATTATTAAATGATGATTAGTGCTTAATGACTGTGCTGATTTACAATTTATGACTTAAATTGCTTTCTGATTACTGCATTATACTTACATGTGCATCACATATTGCAAATGGCACATCATTGACTGCTTGCAAACATATTGACATAAATGATGCACAAAGCACCGTTAGCACAATTAACAGACAAGCCGGGAAAATGCTGACGGGGTTCAGTACATAGACAGACGTTGTTTTGACACAGTATGAGCCAGAAACTAAGTACTACACTATTATGGTGTGTAGGGAAGTAAGGACCACAAAACTGCTTTTCTAGGTGATAGTTTACGTGTCGGAAAGTGCCTAAAACTTACCTGAAGTGCAGAATTCTGCAGAAAATTCAGCAAATCAGCATTTAAATACATTAATATTATGCAGAAACATGACTAAATGGTCCTGGATGCTTTCCTAAGTGTCGGGAATTAAAAGCGTCACAAAAGGGTACATAAAGCACACTAAACGATATAGTTTGACTCTTTAACGAACCGGTATCTAACCGAACAACCGGACATTACCCGAAACACCAAAATTATACTAGAAGCATTGTTTTAATGTTTCCAAGCTAGTTATGATCCCCTAACATCATAACACTCCATACAAAATATCTAGTAACTAAAACACTTAACCTACACTTGGTTTTGAACTAGATTACAACTATATGGTTTAAACCTATGCTAATACCCCCCCCCCTCCATTCACAGTCACTAGAGGGTGACCCCACCATGATTTTATTTGATTTACTTTGAGATCTCAATAGATATGCCTTGTACAAATAAGACACATTAACCATTGGTCTAAGAAGTATTGGAAGTTTATAAGAAAACCCACAAGTCTTGAACCTTCATCACATTCATCATCTTCAACTCACCATAAACTCCTCCTCCCCCTCTAAAGCTTACGGCCCAACACCCTTATCCCACCTCCACCATTTCCATTCCACTAACAAGCAATCTAAGGTGATATTGAGGTGTAAGAAGATAAGTTAGGAAGCTTGGAGCTTTCGGAAGTTGAAGGACCTTCACCATTTGCTTTTATCCGCTTCATTTCTACACTTGATCATCCCTAGCCTTGAGCTAGTAGTAAGATCTTCTACTCTTCATATTACACCTATTTTAAGTGGTTAAAAGAAGATATAAGGTGATATATGTTGTTAATCATGAAGAACACTAAAGAACATAGTCAAGAAACATAAACATAAGCTTGATACATGAAGTAATCTCGTTGAAACTAAGATGTTTAGAGTATGAATGCTTGTTGATCATTGTTTGTTTGTAAAATGATGTTGATCATCATAACATCTTGCTAAACCATGATTAGAAACATAGTTTAGCAAGATGAGAAAGTAAGAAGGTTGTAGGATGAAAGATCATCCACACTTGAATCATGAACTTGGAAGGAATAAAGTGTTTTCTTGTATAATGATAATCAAAGTGAGTTAATGATCATATAAATCTAAGATGTATGAATGATTTTTATAAAGAACCAAGCTTAAAATATGAGTTTTAGTGGATCTTGGTTCTTACCTAAACAAGCACTATTTTTAATAGTTAAACAAGTGTAGAAACACTTGTGCAACAAGAAGAATGCTTAAAGAAGCATTTTTAGAAAATGTGTTTGGAAGTTGTAAACACCCAAATTCTTTAAAAATGAAGTTTTCAAAGAAGTAAATACATTTTGAAGGGTAACCAAACCTACTAAAAACACTACCAAGTTACTACAAGTTTTTATAAAAGTTCAAGTTCATGTTGCTATGTATATTGCATGATTTTGGCACTTGGTAAGTGTTAGTTAGATTGTTGATTGTTGTGATGATTTTAAAAAGAAAATGATATGCTTTGACAGCATGGACACCTCCATTTTTAGGGGAAACTATGGCAAAATTTTCTAAAAATATAAACACTTAGAAAAATATTTTCTAAACAAATATTTACAAGTGTGTTTTAACTATGATTTTCAATATAAACTTTTCCATAGATTTTGTTACAAAAATACAAGCATTGAAGGTTGGTTTTTATAAATAAAAATGGATAAATATGTATTTAGAATATATATTTGCATTAAAGACAAATTGTGTGTGATTATTTGTATACCTTGTGTATCAGTATTATTAATTTAGGATTTAAAGTAATATAACTTAACAAATACCAAGAAATTTACAATCCAAAATAATACAAAAAACCACAAGGAATAAATATATAAGTTACACACTTAATATTGTGAAATCGAACGCAAGAACGTAACTTACAAAATATTCCGGAAAATACCGTTATAAAATTTTTTTTTGGTAAATAATATTTTGGATACAAGAAATGAAAATATGATTTTCATTATTATTACAAAGTATATCATATTTTTGACGAGGAGAAAATATATTATTTTTGAGAAGTAAAAATATATTTTCTTGGAATTTTTAAAAGATATATGATTTTTGGGAAAAATATATATTTTCTTGGATGAACTTGGAATACATTATGTTGGATAAAAATAAATTTATATATATATTTTCTAAGTGAGACTTGAAAATATATTGTTTTAAAAATATATTAGATATTTATTAAGAAAATACGTACACACCGGAATACGACACCAATACGTGGCAAAATATACAAATACAAATACGAATATACCCATCCTTGGGAAGGAAATACGAATACAAATACTTGAGAAGTGTTGTTACAAAAATATTGTTTAGCGATTATTCCAAAATTAAATATAATTTAAAGTTAAGATATTTATTATTTTAACAAATAATTATATACTTGGAATACTACCGAAGACACTTTAAAACGTAACTCAAGGGCACTAATCAATACTAAGACAAGGCACAACCTGCTCGTCTAACGGACCGTAGTACACATGTAGGTAGTCGTGCGTTCTAGAGGAAGCTTTGAGTTACATCGGATACAAGGAACGCAAAACTGTGAGTTCATGTTCCCCCTTTTCTCTTACTGTTTTCAGTTTTATAACTTCGGGGGTGAAATACATGTTACATACTGCTTACAAACAATTACAATGGTATGATTTGCTAAGGAAAGGTACTGCTAGATCACGTGAATGGGTAGGCGATTAACTTAAGACAATTAATCCTTGTATAAGGACCGAGGGGCATGAGTGATAGATCTATTGGGTGTTGCGAGCCCCACCCATGGGCCTGCGAGTTGGCCGCATGTGGTGACTATGTCGTTCCGCCGGAGGGGCCGGTACGAAATACGCATACAGGATTGAGTGCTTCCTATGCCATGTCACATATATTAATGTATTAGCTACACATTAATTGATCTGTTTTTCCTTGTTGCTTCATACCAGTTTACAAGTACATACATACATACATACATACATACAAAGGTTTTCAAGGATGATTCGTGCACACATACTAAACACATGAACTCGCTCAACTTTTGTTGATGTTTTCAAACTACATGTATTTCAGGGAACTAGTAAGTGGATCTGGCGGGCGTTGGAAGTTTTTATGCTGCGTTTGAAATAAAGATGTCATCCATGGTCCTTGGGTTTGGTCGGTGTGTCTTATTCCTGGACGAGACATGTCTCCCAACCCTTGGTGATATTTAATATCTTTCGATGAGTCCTTAGTGAACTCATAAACATTTTGGTATGATTGTAAAACTTGAATTTGAAGTCTACGTTTTTAAACAATGTTGTTATGTTTTAAACTTATTCGATGGATGACAAACTTATGGTTTTATCATATAGCTGTTGTTATGATTGAATGCAATGATATTAAGAAAGTCATACCATAATCACGCTTCCGCAAAAGTCAGGGTGTGACAAATAAAGTGTGACATCAGCCTTTTTTTCTTGAAGATTTGTCCATCTCATGCAGCAAAATGTTATTGAGTTACACCCTTCAGGTAACAATCTTGAATTTACAAGGAACGATGTTTGATTTTTTAACCTTTTGGCGTTTTACCGAGAAAAAGAACGCCACTAAATAAAAGTACCTTAAACCTCTAAATTTGATCATGCTAAAATCAATAATGTTTTGTTGTATGAGATGGACAACATTGTTAATCCTCAGTTAAGAAAGATCTCTGACAATGTTGTCCACCCCATACAGCTAAACTTTATTGACAACAAACCTCAATAATTTTTTTGTATGTTTTGGTGTTATAAATTGTGTGGAAGTTGAGGATAAAGTCAATAAGATTTTACTCAATGAAATGGACAATATCCTCAGTTAAGGATTTTGTCCATTACATTGAGCGAAACCTTACCGACAACCAAACTGAATTTTCAAATAAATGTTTTGGTTTAGAGGATATTTGATGTTTGGGTTTTTTGGCGTTTCTAAGACGAATGGTATATATTAAATATGACATTTGGGTTTTTGTGTGTTTTTGTTGGAAGGTCTGAGATGTTGTATATATAGGATGTTTTTGGCGGTTTTTTTAGGCGGGATTTTATTATAATTAATTTTGCTGTTTTATATCTAATGGCGTTTTTTAGATTATGATGGTGTGTGCTATTGTAGGTTAAGGTGGTAATTTTAATGGCGTTTTATTTCATGAGATGGCGTTTTGTGTAGAGAAGTCAAAAGTCGTTTTTACCCTTAATGAAGCGCGCCACAGCAATAAAAGTTATGTTATTTACGAAAACGCCACCACGTCATGTAGACCATAGATTGTTTTAATCTGACGATCCATAACCGTTCTTTTCGTTCTCACACTTTTCATCGTTTTCTCTAAATCCTGACCCTGTATATATATATATATATGATGGGTTTTAGTGCCATACAAACTTTTAGTTGTATATAATTGAAATACACGAATAAATTTCATGTAGCAATGTTCAGGGGCGGATCTAAGTGGTCGGCAGGGGTGCACGGGATACCCTCAACTTTCTTGGCGAAGTGTAATTTTTTTTTTCTATTTTCTGAACTTATTTATTGAGATACCTCTAAGCAAACATAAGGATATCCGTGAATTTAATGTTAAAGAAAGATGGAGAAGAACCATGAAATATTTTGAAGAAAAATGGAAAATTTAGGCTAGAACGAAGTTGTAGAGACGAAGAAGAAGACTGATTCACTCTTCATTTAATAGATAATTGTTGTTTTTAAAATTTTGTTTATTTACTTCCCACATGCCTACTATTATGAATTTTCAATTTTATTTATTATTATAATTACAATTAAAATTAAAAATTAAATTAAAAAACTATAAATTAGCAACAATTAGTTGTTTTATAGGGTTGTAACATATGGATGGGGAGTTTTTCAAAAATTTTTTGCATTTTTCACTTTTAACCCCTTTGATTTTTTTTAGTTTTAACCCTAAGCTTTTCAAGTAGTCAATTTAACCTCAACAATTTTTAATTTTCAACTTTGGTCCACAATACTTTTCATTTTTCACAAGTTTTTCATTTCACACTTCGTTCTAAATTTTGCGATTCAACACGCAGCAACGTGCGTGTGAGGTTCAACGTTTTTTTGTCTATTTTTTTCCCATTTGACAGGCCAATCGCAACGCATCTATTTTAATCCGTTTGACAAGTTCGTCGCAACGCGCGAATCTTAGATTAGCTTAGTTATTCTTTTATACGTTTTACGTTTCTGTCTAATCTCATCGCATTAACACGCCGCAACGGGCGTGCGTGGTTCAACAATTTTACGTATGTTTTTGTTCGGTGTTATTATATACCCTTTTATTTATTTTATTTTTACAAGCTCTTCTGATGTTGGTGTTCACTGGCAATGGTTTGGCATTAGTGCTACTTGGCATAATTTTACAAACGTTATTGACCTATTAAGTTTTGTACTATTTTTTTCATGTGCATATTATTATGTATGTGCCGGTATAAATTTGATATGCTCTACGTGTCGACATAAACTTTTTTCTGGAAACGAGTCAGGTCAAATATAATACGTTTTCGTTTAAAAAAACATTTTATGTGCGTATTTTTATGTAAATTTCGGTTTAATTTGAGTTGGTGTATGTTTCGACGTAATTTTTTTTGGAAACGAGTTAAGTGATGTTTTGTAAATTTTGTTTGTAACCGAGTGGAGTTAAATTGTGGTTTTCTTTTTTTTCCATTTATACTAAAGCTCTAATTTATCTCTTTTGGTTATACGTGTCATCTTTTCCGTTATACCCGCTACATTTTCTATGTATGAATCAGGTCACATATAAGACGTTATGATTGTACGGTATATTTGATTTACTTTATATTTGATCAATTACAATGCTTATATAGGTTACGTTGAGTTCAATCGGATACGTCGAAACAAGTGTTTTCGTATGGTTAACGCATCATATAACGTTTAGACTAATCCATTTGATGTTTGCGATGTACCGCGCCGCAACGCACACGGGTATTATTGATAGTTAGAATTTAACTTTAATTAAGTCACCTATTATTATTCTTTTCTTATTCTATTCCATAATCAACTTATTTTCTGTTAATTTATTAATTTCTTAAGGTTACAACTTATAAAAGTCTTTTATCATAAACTATCTATTTTTTAAGCTATGTAAATAACAAATAACATTTCCTTCTATAAAAATCCTTTGTTGTCGATATTATTTAGTAATAAAAAACCTCAAACACTTTAGCAAATATATTAAATTAGAGTTTGTGATGAATTGTTAGTACATATCAGAATATACAAACACTTAGGTTAGGACTCAACCCGACCTGAATCGAGTCGGAAAATTTTTATGTTCGCTTGTATGAAATTGAAGAATTTAGAAACAGTGACTTCATACATATAAAATCTTGGATCCATCACTGAATTTACGGTAAAAAAAATTGTTCCGATTTATGGATGTACGGTAAAAAAGTTTGGGATACCTCTGAATTTTTATTCGAGATCCGCCACTAACAATGTTCACGATACACATGACACATCAGTTGGTCTTGACAAAAGTTTTTATAACGAACCACCAACTACGATTTTAAAAAATAGAATACCAAAGCATTGGGGTTGGGAAGCGATTGGATCGGCCGTATAGTGTTTACGGTTAACCTTTGTCAGTTTGAACCAATTTTTTTGTTATTTTTTATAATCAGTAATTTTATTATTTTAATAAATCAGTAATAAATACTAAAAATGATAAAAATGTTTCATGAGTCATTCGCTAGATTAGTCTACATGGTATGGTGATGGTCCTCCAAGGGAGGATGATCCGCCACGTGGGCGCTACGTCATAGTCCTCCCAAGGATAGTCCATCCCCCAAAAGTAGAGGGTATGGGAGGATGATCCTAGTCATAGTCCTCCCCACCACTTTTATGTTTTTTTTTAATCTTCTATTTTTTTAATCTTCTACTTTTTTTTAACATTTAACAAATATACTACCAAAATATTTTCATTAATATTAAAACCACATTACATAAACATAAAAAAAACATAAACTTAATAAAAAAAACATAGACTTAATAAAAAAAACATAGACTTAAATAATATCATGCTTCTTCATGATGTCGTTTTGTAGTTTTTTCAACATCGAACGTTTCGGCTCCGGATACTCATCGACATCCATCGATATTATTTCCCATTCCTTGAGCTGAATTTTTTCATCGGAAATTCGGATTTTCTCATTCGACAATCGGACCTTCTCGCGTAACTTTTCTTCCGCTACACGACTTTTTTCTTCGACGGCCCGCTCCTTCGCCTTCGTCTTTTGGGCCGAGACGTCGTTGTACATTTTTAAGTGTTCCATAAACTCTTCCATCTTCGGGTCCACCTTTTCCTTTTCTTTCCCCTTGGCCCACTCCTTCTTTGATTTGTCTCGGCCCGGTGGACGCTCCGCTTCATGTACGGCATACTCCTCTTCGTCAAATTCGGCGTCATCGTTTAAGTTTATGTGACACCTCGCGTCCGATCCACCGGCGCTAAAACTACCCGTTTCCGATGTTTTTTGGTGTTTCGCCAACTCCACCTCGTTGGGAATCGGCGCCCATTTTGGTTCGTCTTTCATAATTGCCCACGCGCGAACGTGTGTAAAGTTGGTACCACCGTTGTTCGCCTTATACTTGTCCAACGCTTTTTTGAACACATCGTCGTCGCTTACGCCGCTACGACGCCCACTTGTATATAACTTATTATATTCCTCGCAAAACCTATTGACGGACGCGTTCAATTTCCGCCACTTTGATGAAACCGAGTCGACATCTCGATACGGGCCTTGGTCCATAAGCTCGAGAAACTTCGCCAAAACCTTGGACCAAAACCCGTCACCCATTTGGTTATTACCTATAAAAAACAAACAAAATATAAAAAGTGTTAAGAAAAAAAAACAAACTTTAAAAAGTGTTAAAAACAAACTGTTAACAAAAAAAAATAAACAAAAAAAACTTAAACTTTAATAAAAAAGAAACTGTTAAGAAAAAAAAACTTAAAAAAAAAGATAACATTTTGTCGGGTGTGTAGATGTGGCTATGTAAGCCTTGGCTAAGGCTTCTTCTTCGATTGGCGTCCACTTAGTCGGCTTCGTTTTGGACGGTTTCTCTCCTTTTTTCCGTTTGCCTTTTTCTTTAGACGGTTGGGTTTCGGGAACAACCTCCATATCGTCGTCGGGTTCGGATTGTTGAACGGGTTGCGTAGGGACCAGTTGGGGTTGAACGGGTGGTGAAGGGTTCGGTGGGAAATGCAAAGCACCCCACATCATCATTTGTTGAAGGGCTTGATTTTGAGAGAATTGAGCGAATTGGTTTGGCGAGTGTTGGAATGATGCAAACGCATTTGATGAATATTGCGAGAATTGGTTCGGTTCTAGCGTCGGATAATATCCCGGAACCGAGAAAACATTCGGTTGGGTCGGGTTGTTGGGATTGTTCGGATTGATCGGGTTGTTGAAGGGATCCATGATAGAGTATAAGGTTTATAAAAGTGGGAGAAGATTTATAAAAAATTATGTGAGAGAGATGAAATATTGGGGTTAAAATTGTGAATGGAAGTGAAAAGGGAATGGAAATATATATATTTTTAAAATTTTGACCGTTTGATTGTTTTGAAAAATGGAAATTAATTTTTTTTTTAATAACGGTAACTTTTTGAAAATGGGCCCCACTTTTGGTTCGTCGCCAACGTCCAAAAGTTGACGGTGAGGACGGGGAGGGGGGGTGTAGCATGCGGCGCCGGGACAGGACGGATGGGGGGACGGCCCCATACCGTGTAACCTTATGTTAAATTTGCATTTGCAATGAATTCAACAATTATTTGATTAAAAAGAGAATTTTATATTTTTATCCTTAAAGTCAACGCTTATCCATGTTCTTTTTACGACAATTCGACAAGTAACTTTAATTTATTTTTAGTCAATGGCGTGAAGCGTCACTCAAGCCATACTTCAGGGGTTCTGCTAATTTTCTTTTCATCGTTTTTATAACTAATTTTCTTTTCATCGTTTTTATTTCTATATTTACTCTATAACATTTAGGAAGTGTCATGAACAGTACATATATATTATTTTAAATATCGAATTTACAAATATGCAATTAAGTGTGAAATTAGAGTCAAAACAATTTACGATTTTGTCGCCCTTTAAAATTACGCTTTTACTTCCGGTTCAAAATAAAATTATGCTTTTGCCCTAAGTGAAAATTACACTTTTGCCCTCAATTCAAAATTACGATTTTGCCCCCTTAAATTTACAGTTTCGCCATTAGTTTTTTTTCTTCCTCTCAGGTAAGTTACGATTTTGCACTCAATTTAAATTTTCGTTTTTGTCATCGGTTTTGTTTGCTTTCCCAGTTAAATTACGATTTTGCCCCGCTTTAAAATTATGATTTTGCTATCAGTTTAAAATTACGTTTTTACCTCAAGTTCAAAATAAAATTATGCTTTTGCCCCCAGTGAAAAATTAAAATTTTGCTCTCGGTTCAAATTTATGATTTTGCCCCGTTTAAACTTACAGTTTTACCATTAGTTTTGTTTTCTTCCTCACAGGTTTTTGTTATCGGTTTTGTTTGCTTTCCTAGTCAAATTATGATTTTGCCCCCAGTATATAAGTATAGACACAAGATAGGGGCATAGTGCGAGGCAACTGCCTGAAACTCCCCAATTGGCCCAACCAATTTACGATTTTATCCCCGCTATTAAATTACGATTTTGCCATTAGTTCAAAATTACGTTTTTACCCCGAGTTCAAAATAAAATTATGCTTTTGCCCACAACTAAAAATTACAATTTTGCCCTCGGTATAAAATTACGATTTTGCCCCGCTTAAATTTATAGTTTTGCAATTAGTTTTGTTTTTCTCCTTCCAGCCAAATTACGATTTTGCCCTCAATTTAAATTTTAATTTTTTCCTTCGTTTTTCTTTGCTTTGCTGTTTATTTTCTATTTTTGTCCTTTTCCTTATGTATATATTATAGTTATTATTGCGCGAAACTATTAAGAAAAACTTTCGCAATTCAGTTTGTTGTATGAACATTCAAATATATAGAGTGTCTCGGGTTCGAAGCCCTTCATAAGAAAGAAATTTTTTTATTAACTGCTGCTAAATAAAAGTTTGAGTATCTATTATTCTTAATAATATTTTCCGTGATTTATTCCTTCTTCTTTTTTCACTTTTACGTTGTTTTCTCTGCTTCTAAATTTGTAATTTTTATAACCAACCGGTATGGTATCGGTATTTATGGGTAAAACACCGGTAATTAACGAACTGGATGGGTATCGTGCTTATCCCGTTACAAAACAAAACGAATCGATAACGTTCGAATTCCCCACCGCGCACCGCGGGGAATTTCACTAGTAATTTTATATTCATCAAACTAGTTTATAAACTCGTGTATTATACGAATTAAATGTAAAAAAACTTAGATTAAATAATATTTTAATTTCTAAGTGTTACAAACCCGTGTATTACACACGTAAAATTAAAAAAAAAATGTAAATCATACTTCTATATAATCCTGATCACATAGTTAAAAAAATGTAATAATATAATCTAATTATTTCATGTTTCCGATTAGTAATAATATAAGGATGGTTTAGTAAGAAATATCTAATTATTGTATTTTTTATTTTACGATAATATTTAAAAAAAATACAATGTACTTATGTATAAAATTAATTAAATAGTGCATCCTAATATGGTTATTAATATATTTAAAGTAAATTTATTATATTAGTAAAGATAAGGATTAAAAAAATATTTTTAAATAAAATGTAAGTCTAAATTGTAAAGTTGAAGGAGAGAGTGACTCGTGACAATAATTGAAATCTTATATTAAAAGTTAAATTAGAGTGACATGTGGTATTAAGGTGACTTTTTTATTAGACCGTCTGTAGTGAGCGGTATTTTTTCAAAAAATGCCCAAAATAACGCCCGAAGACGCCCACGAACCGCCCCTAGGCGTGTTTGACCTTTTTTTTTTTTGTTTTGGCGTGCTTTGAATCACGTGGTTGGGGGGAAATTTTGACCAATTATTCCGTTGCAACGGTCAAAAAGCAACGGCTATATTATTTTTTTCTTTTTTCATTTCTCACCTATATATATATATATATATACACACACAGACTTCTAAATTTTTACAAACAAAAACCTCTACAATACTCCATTTTTACAAACATGTAACGCCCAGATTTCCTAATCCGAAAAGTAATGTTATCATACTATTATTTAAAAAAATTCGGGCATGACCCGTTCGTATTATGAACAATTCCCTGTATGACCAACTTGTAAGAACTTAAATACGACACAGTGGAAAATATGAGACCAAAAATTTCGTTCTTAAAAATTCATATTAACTACATTAAGACCCAATTACAACTTGTAATACATTCACAATGTCACATTATATCAAGACTTCATGACCTATTTAAAACAAACTATGTGACCGTTCTTTCCCGTACAATCCTCGCTATCAACTCGATCAATGTCCGCTTCTCTTTGATCGTGGTAGAAGAAATCCGTATAAAACCTGTGGACATCATTCACAACTTAACTATTAGTCATTGTCAACATCTTATGACATTATTATCATACAATTAAAAATCCGTACAACATTCCACAATATAAACTTGATCCATTTCATATCTCTTGTTCCGGTTTCGACTTTACTACTTCTTGAATCTGATGTTCTCATACCTGTATTACATTCCAATCTCAAGACAATTCATTAGTATTCGTCAATGACCAATATAATAAACCATTCATTCATACATAGATAACATCTCGCATTCACACATATTCACGTTCCAAATTCCCACGTGTATACATACACTTACCTCTACACATATACACATTCGTACACGCACACATACATACAAGCTCTCGCGCTTACCGTTTGCATTCACATAAACCTATACATTTTGTCATAATCACAACTTTCCTTAAGATAGAATTTTATACTCACCATCTTGCATACCCATTCGTTCAAAAGTTCGATTACATATAGATTTCCTTCACTAACACGGAGGTAAAATCCATACCTTCGCCATCCGGAGCCTTATAACAATACTTATGTTCTAAACCGGCTTTAAATAAGTTAAGAGACATGAAAATCATTCAAAACATCGAGTTCGATTAAAAACTAGGAGTCTCATAACTTTTTACTTGTGATCAATATTTCATAAATCATGAAACAATTAGTCTTGCGTAGTTTAAAATGCGTTTAAACGAGTTCGCGAAACTAAACAAGTCAAATAAACAACTTTTGCCAGCCCAACATACCGTCGCGTCGCGCGACGGATTCTTGTCCATGTTGTCGCATGGCGCGACCCCCTTATATCGACAGAAGGTTCATTTTATTTGAGCTGCAGATTTCCAGCTCCAACTTCTCGCTTGTTAAAACTTAAAACTTGCATAACTTATGATCTAGACGTCCGTTTTGAGTAATTCTTGTTTCTACGCGTCCGTAATTTAATTACGGATCCGTTTATCATCCTAACTCACATCAAAAGCCAAATTATAAGATAAGGACTTATACATCCTTCAAACCATTATTCGACCCGTTTGATTTCACTAGCTAACCTTCGTTACATACAACTCCTTCGATATACTAAAGTAACGCTTACCTTAAAACTCTCCTTCATTACATAGTATTTCCATAATTTTCCACACTCCTAAATATTAAATTCTACATACATACTAAGAAGTGAATTAGATTCACTTACCTTGAGCGTCCGTTTCCGCATTCGCTTCCTTGTCTCCTCTTGACCCATTAGCCTTTTTTGCTTGAGTTCATTTCCACATGATCCCTATGCTTTCGTGTCACCACAATCACATCCTTGTTAGTATACATGATTGTACATATAAATGATCATGTCGAATGCATAACTCACATTTGACTTTCATTAGTGAAGTCTAACAAGCATAAGGCATATACCCGAAATCAAATCTTTTCGAACTCATATAATCCATCATGTCAACGCATAAAACGCATATTGATTTAACACATACCATATAACGTTCTAAGATCTTACAATTGTGAAAAAATTCTAGCCATGCCTCTTATGTGCAGTTGACTTTCAAAAGTCAATGATTTATCATTTTAACTTTCGGCTTAATCTCATATACTCATGACATCATAATAGGTTGTTTTGGGGTGTCCGTTTACTGTACTTACGAGCTTACAAAAATTACAATCTTTTTATGTGACGTGCCCCTCGGAGGGTTTATCTTTATGTTAAATTTTAGAGTCTAACTCTCTACCCAAAATTTATAAAAAATCATTTACTATGCCGCAATCAGATTCATCACTTCAGACTGCAGCTTACGGAAAAATGCATTTAAAATTCCTCGTTTATCCGATTGACGAAATTCCAGTTGGAGATTTTTGGAATCACCTGAAGCTACCTTCAGTAAAAATTTGAGATCATAACTCAATTCCTAAATTGAGTTATGACATTCGTGATGGGCTGCAAATTCTGCAAGAAAACGCAGCCAGAACCTTCGATACGGAAAAATTCGTAAAACGTTCATTGTTTGTCGAAAAAATTCAATTCCAGTTGGGTTTGAAAGGTTTTTTCTGGGAGTTCATCACAAACTCAATAAACATTAGTTTTTTACAAGATTTGACCCAGTTACAGCCGATTACGCTGTAACTTTCTTGATAGATTTAGCTTTCATCAAATCTTTTCTAAATATCTCTCATTCAACTTCACCTAGACATTTCATCGAACACTTGGCGGGTTTCGCACTTGTAAGACATCATTTACAAGCTTTTAAAGCACTATTCCTACTAATTCTTCACATAACTTTCACTTTAATTTAGATTCAAATCAATAACCTATAACATCCATTGTCATAAACATCAAGTATAATCAAATTAGCATAAACTACATCATCATTCATCAAAAATACACATCTATTGAACATGAGTGATCATCTTTATCATCATCTTCACTACTACTACAAGTGGGTTTTTTCCCAAATCATCATCATAGTCAAAATTAAACATATTTTAGCATCTACACATTCATCATAACAAACATTCATGTTCAATCTTACACTATATTTTCGGATTACACAAAACCCACTTAATCAAACATCATCAAAACACCAAATTCGACTTACATGATGGTAGAAACACTTAAGTGATCGAAATACCTGGTTCATACATTCGTTTAGCCCTTCAATCCTCTTTCAATTTGATGGATTTTGGTGATCTAGGGTTTGTCCCCCTTTTCCCTTCTCTCCTGGTCGAACATCGACTCCCACACACCCACTGAGTATGTGTTTTTGGGGTTTTAATTTTAATTTTAATTAAACATAAACTCCCCCCCTTTTTGACAACCTTGGCCCCTCTAGTTGTTACTTGATCACAATTGTAGCAAATTCCTTTCCTTGATTGTTTTCTTAGACATTTAACCAAGTTTAATAACTTAGTTATTATATTTATTTAATTAAACATGGTACTGTTCTAACGACATTTTAAAATTTGTGTTTTGGGATGTTACAAATCTACCCCCCCCCCCCTTAAAGGAGGTTTCGTCCTGAAACCTTCCTCATCCCTTCTTGGTCAATTCTACTCCCAATCCATTCATCTTTGCATTCATAGCGCTCACTACTTGCGACTTACATATAGGGGTAGGAATCGCTTACAACCATAAAAGTATATCTTGTCCTCACCCTATTAATCAGGCGTTAAACTTTCAGACATTTATCATTCATGGTGGGCCATACTATCCCTACCTCACTCATTTACAAAGAAAATATTACATTCTGGGATTAGCCCCACGAATACTTATTGTGGTTTTAACTTGGCATTCTAGATTAGCAACCTTTCTAGGCACTTTCTTTAACACATAATACCACCTACTGACTCAAATTCATTGACACTCATCTGAGTTTAACGTTACCACTGGATACTTATTATTAATCCATTACTAATATCGTTCTCTGTTTATTTTATACCATACTTATTTTGCCGCTCGTTTATTATTGGGTAGCATTCTATCTATCAATTCTTACTTATCAATCATGAGTCAAACATTTTACTGACCTCGTCATTATTGCGTAATTCAATGATCCGTAGGCCGGGTCAATCCGCTTCTTCATAGTACCTTCCTTACCAGGATTGATTTTCATTCATTCATGTATTAAGTTCCTTCTCTTGATCATCTTTTCATCAGCTCTACTACTTTTATCATGCCAAGAATTTCACCATTCTCATCTGTAACATTAACGGTCAGCACATATCATTCAAATTTCTTCGAGTATGGCGTTTATCAAATTAACTTGCTTATATACTAGCCCTTTCTAGATTCTTTTAAATCATTTGTTCGCTCGGCCCATTCTTAATGGGTCAGTACATGACCATTCCTTAGCATAACATTTACATTCAGTTATTCAATTCATCCGGTGTTAATTCACCCATAATCTTCCATAAATCCTTAACTTACTAGGCGTACTACATTGTACCTTGCTTACGTAGTACTCTCTCATGAGTTAGTTTCCAAAATGTTTATCCCGTAACTTTATTCAATACTCTTCTCAACTAATGCTTTCCTTGATACTACAACTTTTGTCAGTTTTTTTTGGCTTGTTTAATAAACCGAACTTTTCATATTATTTTACTATTACTCGCTTTCTGGTTAATATTCTCAACTCTGTTTGGACTTATAGAAAGTCAAACTATTAATGTACTCTTATTTACGATTTATTAATCAACTATGACTTACCCTTTACGTGTTCATTCATGCACTTACACATACATATGCATTTCCTTAGTCAAACGATATGGTTGTCCCAACAATGCTATTTTCATCGCCTAACCGCTATGTTATACTTACTTAAGGATTTCAGTCTTCTCATTCTTACATATTACTCTCTTGTATTAGGTCTGTATTTGCCTACACATATTACCTTTCTCTCATTCTTTGTATTCTTTCATGTTTGAATCCGTCAATGGATTCAAACCTTTCATTCTTTCGTGTTTGAATCCCTCTCAAGTCGAGCCATAAGCTATTACCGAAAGCATAATCTTTCATACGTACCTGGCGAAAGTCAAAACCACTGACTCATTATCCATTCCTTGTGTTGGTCATTTCTTTCTAATTTGTGGCAATGCATGCCCATTCATTATGCTTACCGATAAGCATAAAACTTGTCAAAACAGAACATTAAATACAAGGTTTAAGTGGCGATTACCATTTGACCCGCATGACTCATTCGTCCCTTTTTCCATTCTTTCATACAAACATATTTGTGTGTGTATATATATATATATATATATAAGTTTAAGACATAACTTGGATAATATCCGCTTTTTAAAGAATATTTATTGCTTAGTCTGTAATTACTTACACATTCGAACTTTTCATTCTTATCATTCATTCCCTTCTATGTTTCGAATCCGTCGCGCGGTTTCTAACATATCATTCATACTTTCATTCCTTTAATGTTTCGAATCCGTCTTGCGGATTCTAACATACCATTCATACTTTCATTCCTTTCATGTTGTTGGTGCATGCGTCTGTCGACTTCGTCTTGTATCGAGTCTTACATTGTATTAGATTAATCAGGGCTCGGAAAACGAGAAAATAGGTCAAAGGGCTAGTTCAAGCGAAATTATTTAATGAAATTCCGCTTGAAAGTGACACATGGTTTCAAGCGAAATCACTATGGTTAATTTCACTTGAACCTAATTCCGCTTCAATGTAATTCCGTTTGAGACATGTTCAAGCGGAATCACCTGCCCTATATATAGTTGTGTCTGATTTCGCTTGAGGGATACCAGGTGTGTGTGTTTTCCGACGGCGAAGCTCTGTCGAAGTGTCTGCAGATCTGTAATCGTATCAGAATCAATATAAAAGACAGTTTAAGTGATATCTTGCTGAATTCAACTCATTATGTCTGTTTCCACCTTTCATTTTGAGTAGAACACCTCTGATCGACTCGTTTCGGTTCGTACACGATCCTACAAGTGGTATCAGAGCTCAGGAGGAGGAGTTCTGCAGTTTTCAGCTTGATTTCTTTGTGTTTTCTTACTTCTACACATTATTTTCTCAATTGAACAACTTTTCACAGTCAAAATGATCTGAATTTTTCACATTATAAGCGGAATCCTGTTTTAACAAAGCCTTGAGAGAATTAGACCAAAATTCAGCTTAAAAGTGACAAAAATGGACCAAAGTTCTAATTCCGTTTGAACGAGCTTTTTAATTCCGCTTGAAAAGTTGAGGCCATTTCAAGCGAAATAACTAATTCTGTTTGAATTACATATAATTCCGCTTGAAAGGTGTTATTTCGTTTGAAACATTTGAAGCGAAATCAGTGATTCCGCTTCAGTGTGTTATTTCGCTTGAAATTCAAACAAAATCAGTTATTCCGTTTGAAGTATCTTATCCCGCTTGAACTTTAATTCCGTTTGAAGCGGGTGTGCAGGTGATCTCGCTTGAAGAGTGATCTCGCTTGAAGAGTTATCTCGCTTGAAGGGTAATCTCGCTTGAAGGTTTATTTCGCTTGGAAGTGATCTCGTTTGAAACCTAATCTTGTTTGAAAGTATCTGTTTTGTGAAAAAGTTTACCGAATCATGAGTGAAGAATTTTACAACGCATTTGCAACATCCCCAACTACTCCGGCTACCATTGCTCAAAACATGAACTTGGAAAATGAAACTGGAACTACACAAAACCCCCCGAAGCTAATGAGTATTGAGGAGTATTACGGTTGGAAAGATCGGTTTGAAAACTGGGTTCAAGCAAATCATTTGAGATCTTGGGAGTGTATTTTGAAAAAATATGTACTACCACGTACTGATCTGCAGGTTGAAAAAGAAATCTCTGAATTCACTGATAAAGAACGAGACATGTACAGAGCTGAAAAGATGATGATTAGTCTACTTCAGCAAGCTATTAAAGAAGACATCTTTGTATTGATTCAACATGACAAAACTTCAAAATCAATTTGGGATGCTCTTAAAATCAAATTTGAGGGAAGTGAGAAGATGATAAAAAGTAAAAAGGCGTTGCTTAAGAAAGAATTTGATCTATTCACAAGTCTGCCAGGGGAAGATACAAAGAAGTTGATAGAAAGATACTGCCACTTAGTGCGTTCTATGTCATTGTTAAGCATAACCAAAGAATGAGAGGAATGGGTCGACAAATTAGCTGATGCTTTACCTCAAAAAGAATGGGGTACATTTTTTATGATCTTAAAGAACACCAGAGTATATGATGGTTTGACGATCTCTCAGTTCATCGAGAAGATTGTGGGTCAAGATCTTGAACAACAAAAGATTGCGAGGATGAGTAATCTGAGTGGTCAACAAGATGTGAAAATGTATTACAAAGGAAATGTTCAAGAGGTTGAAATGAGTCCGAAGATTCAAACTGCTTTTAGTGCTAGAAACTCATCAGAAAATGTTGATCAAAGTCCAAACAACAGCAGTGGTTTTTCTTCATATCCGAGTGTTAATCCAAAAAGTTCAACTTCAAGCTTTCATTCTCAAAGTTCAAAAAGTGGAAATGGTTGTGTGATACAGTGCAACATTGCATTGAATCTTCCAGATGGTCAAAGTTTTTCTGAAGAAATTGCAAAAGATCACATGGCGTTACTTGCGACTGTGTTACAATCCTATGAAGGTTTGGTTGCAGGAAGGATCGGAAATCCTATGCTGACAAAAGAGGATTACGATCAGATAGACGCTGAAGAGATGGAGCTCATGGACATTAAATGGTGCTTAGCTAGTGTCTTGAGAAGAGCTGAAAAGTTCAAAATGATTACAGGAAGAAATGATTTCTTGGATGCACATGTTTCTACTTTGGGTTTTGATAAATCTAAAGTTACTTGTTTTAGATGCAGAGAGAAAGGTCATTTCAAAAGAGAGTGCAAAAATCAGGAAGCAAGTGGAGCAAAGAATCCATTTGGAAAAGATAATTACTATCGAAAAGCCATATATCAACAAGTTGCTCATCAACCACATCAACAACAACCACAAACTGCTCATGGGAGGAAGGAGATTGAAGAATCATCTAAGAGAGCATGTTTGGTGAATCAAGAAAATTTCAGCTGGGATAAATATATTTCAGACGATAATAAAGCATGCCTAATCATTGATCAGGATGATGAGAAAATGGCTCCAGGATTTAGCTGGGATAAGTTTGTAGATGAGAATGGGGAGTTTAAAGCTTTCATTGCAAAAATAGTTCAAGAACCTGATATGTTTACAGAATGGATGAAAGTGATTGGTGTTCATGAGAAGAATCAAGAAGAAGAATCTGTTTCATCCGATGAAAGCTCAGAAGAAGCAACTGTCTTTGATCAAACATCATCTGATTCTGGTTCTTCATATGATAGTTCTGAAAAGACAATTGATTTTGATCAATCACCAACTGATGACAGTGGTGATGATGAGGAAGAAAGACATATTAATGTTGCAAAAATTTATTTATCTTCTGAAAGTTTTCAATTTTATTTTGCAGATCGCTTGGAGAAATTAAAAAAGAAACAAGCAGCTAAAGAGTTGAAAAAGATGAAGGAAGTTAATATTGCTGAGAGGAATGATGAAGCTGAGAAGGTGATTGAAGCTGAAACAGTGATTGAAGTAGAAAAAGTTGTTGAAGTGGAGAAGATCGTTGAAATAGAAAAGATTGTGGAAGTCATCAAGCCTTGCTTAAAGTGTTCAGATTCTTGCAAGCAATGTGTAGAAAAAGATGAGAAACTGAGTGAGCAAGAAAAGATGAAAGAACAATTATTGTTCAATCTCAATTACATGAAAGAATCTTACGATGTATTGAATAGAACAGTAACTGGCCTACAAAAGACAAATTTTGAAAGAGAAGATGCATTAACCATGATGAATGCTGTGATGATGTCGAAGCAAAAAGCCATAAATCACTACATTGAGGAATGTGCCAAATTGCAGCAGGAGTTGGAAACTGAAAAGATAGAAAATGAGAGAATCAGACGGTTATTACAGAGTTATTCTAGTTCTGATTATCTCATTGATCGAATTTATCCAACTGTTGCAGGTCTTGAAGCATTTAAAGATGAGAAGCCAAAGAAGAAGGATACTGGTAAGAAACAGAGTGTTAGTTATAACAAGTGTCCGCCTCCAATTTGGGAAGGGTATTCTCCTAGAAAACCGAATGAGGAGCAAGTCGAAAAAGCAGTCAATATAAAGTTAAAGTCCGATATAACCGATGAATTACTAGAAAACATTGACGTCGTTTTTACATCATTTGACACTGATCATGAGTCCGAGTTAATAAAAAAGGTGGTCGATCAGGTGTTGGATACAGATGAGGAGTCGGAGTTAAAGTCCGAGTCTGGGTGTTCAAGTTCATCCGTCAAAAGTTCGAGTTCGTTGGTCAACAATTCAAAGTCATCGGTTAAACGGGTTTACAATAAAAAAAATTATGTTATCAAAATCTAATTTGAATGACGAATCAGTTAAAGTGGCATATACTTTGAAGGATTCAGACAAATTATATTCTGATGAGGAATTTCCAATAAGAAGTGTTCAAGTCGATAAGATCAAAAAGGTTTTCAAAATGACAGAAATTAATATTTCTGAAATAAAAGATTTAAATCTTATTGAAAAACCTAAAAAATACACTTCAAGAGTTCAACAACGTTTAAACAAGAAAAAAGGTTACGGTTCTGGTTCTGGTTTTCAAAAGAAACCAAACCATAACGGTAATTTCAAAAGGAAAGGTCTTGGATTTATTCCACCAGAAAAATAAAAAAAAATAAAAAATATGTTCGAGATTTTAAATCAAAAATGACATTTGTTTCAGGGACAAGCTGTGAAGAGGAATCAAAAAGCTCATTCTGGAAGCAATCGAATAAAGAATTCCTTGCCAAAAAGCAAGAGAATGTGAAGAATGGAGCTAATCAAAGAAAGGAGACAAGAACCTGTTTCAGATGCAATGAAGCTGGTCATATTGCTTGGAACTGTTCTCAAGCAACAAAAACAAAACAGGAAGTATATAAAAAACTCAAAGAAAAAGTTGTTGAGGAAATCAAACCACCAACTGAAAAATTCAAAATTTTTGAAAATTCAATATATGAAGTTGGTGAATGTTCAAAGAAAAATTTTTACAAAAAGAAAGCCAAAGACAACCAAATGTGGGTTGTTAAGAAGTTTTATGAGAAACTTGGCAATGAATCTGATTCTACAAAGTCAGAGGAGCCACAAGTTGAGTTAAAAGATGAAAACTCAGTACCTCCAATGGATGATGTTTATTTTCCACCATTGAGGGCTGAAAATTTTAAATCAAAGGTTGGAAAGGTTGAAATCTCGAATCAATTCTATTCCGAGAAGAGAGAATTTGATGTTGAAAAAGCTTTTAATGGAAAGGTTAAAAATATTTTTGGGAAGATGGTCGATGGGAAAGTAAAAGGGGTAAAAGATTTTTATGCTACAAAGAAAGCAACTTATTACCCAGGTGAAGTTGAGAAGGAAACATCCAAGTTTGGTGAGGCTTGGATGTCAGTTTTTCATATGTGAGAAGTATGACTTGCCGGAGCTCCCAGTTAGGTAAGAGAGGAGCGGGTATCGGCATCTTTCTTGAGAATTTCACGAAAGTGATTTCGACTTACAAGTGGTTGGAAAAGATTTTTACTTACAAGTGGTAAATCAAGGACATTAAGTTGAACTTGTTTTTCCTACATGTGGTATTTTAAAGGACAATATGATGAACCCCTAATCTACAAGTGATAAAATCAACAAAACTTATTTTCCAAAAAAATCATTTTGGTTAAAACAAACTTAAGTGTTTTGAAATCATAATGAGAAAATAGTTTGTTGTCAGGGGGAGTTCTGATTGTTTATGCCAAGTGGATGACGAATTGAAGCGATTCGATATCGGTTGTCAATTTACTTGTACATATTGTTTTCAAATTTCCTTAAATGTGTTTGAATCTTAGGGGGAGTAAATTTTCAGAAAATCCAAAAACATTAGAAAATTTGAAAAAGTCAAAAACAAGATAAAATACAAAATGAGTTTTGGTGTCAAAGAAGAGGAAATGATAGTACATCAGTGGACGGTTACAGTATGCTAAAGAAATGTAATGATTAAATAGCGTTAAACGGTCTCACTGATGATATGCCGATAGGTTTTTACACATTTAGTAAGCTTGTTCGGGATATAAACTTAAATTCAAACTTGCTTATTTCGTGGGGAACACTACTTGGATATATAGGTAACCCCTGAAATTTCGTTTGAAAGATCCCTCTATCTGAAATACTAGGTCTTTATGCTTAGTGATATCTGGGGTATTATCCCGGGACTTCTGATTTTGCGGAAGCAATGGCCTAGTCCCCTGAGAATACTTTACGCTTGCTTGAAATAAAAGCCTGCCCTCAGTACAAAAAAAATGATGAAACATTGAAAAATGCTAATCATGTGCTGTTGTAAAAAAGATCCTCTAAAGGGGACCCACCAAAAGTCAAAGCCGTCATCTCTCTGTTGAACGGAAGTTCTGACCTGAGCTCTCACGGTTCTTCGCATTTAACCCCTTACAGATATCGTCTGTGGTATACTCACCTGTAAGACTGAATATTGGGATCTGGATACGGGAGTATATTCAAGAAATGGGACACATGAATGAGTTTAAGTTCTTAATTCACCTAATTCATATCCTGAATCAGTTGAAATTTGTGTGAAAACTTAAGTGGATCAGTATATTGGCAATCTAAGTGAATTGTTTAATTCTTAATGTGTAACTAAGCTCAACGGTACTTGTGACTTGTCATAAACTGATATGATCCTCTTACACAAACTCACAAAAATATTGTCTGTAAATATTTCTTTACTGCATTTCATTTCATTTAAAAATCCAAAAAGATTTTCAGTGTGTTTTAGCATAAATTTTGAAAAATTCAAAAAGATTTTTGACAACTGATGTTGAAGAGCTGATTTTCAAAATTCCAAGTGCTAAACATGATGAGCATGTGGTGAGGAGGAGTGTGTGTTTAAATGAGAATATATTTTGAAAATTTTCCTACAAGTGGTTCATCAGAAATTATCATTGATAAGTCTTTCTGGTTGATTTTAAAGGAAAGTTTAGATAGATAAATTTGTATATTGTTAAATTTGTTGAAACTTATTGTGAGGCAGAGGATGTGCAGGACTCTGCGATAGAGAGCCAGGTTCCGATACCTGAGGACTATGTGATTTCAACAAGCCAGACTGCGATCCCAACAAATTGAAAGGGGGAGTCTGAAGACATCCGAGTAGAGATTATTTGTTCGAGGAGAGTATGTTGGTGCTGATGAAGAAAGAGAGTGATCAGACTGATAAAGACTGAAGACGTTGAAGACTCGACACTTAAGACTCGTCAACATTCGAGGGGGAGTCTGTTGGTGCATGCGTCTGTCGACTTCGTCTTGTATCGAGTCTTACATTGTATTAGATTAATCAGGGCTCGGAAAACGAGAAAATAGGTCAAAGGGCTAGTTCAAGCGAAATTATTTAATGAAATTCCGCTTGAAAGTGACACATGGTTTCAAGCAAAATCACTATGGTTAATTTCGCTTGAACCTAATTCCGCTTCAATGTAATTCCGCTTGAGACATGTTCAAGCGGAATCACCTGCCCCATATATAGTTGTGCCTGATTTCGCTTGAGGGATACCAGGTGTGTGTGTTTTCCACGGCGAAGCTCTGTCGAAGTGTCTGCAGATCTGTAATCGTATCAGAATCAATATAAAAGACAGTTTAAGTGATATCTTGCTGAATTCAACTCATTATGTCTGTTTCCGCCTTTCATTTTGAGTAGAACACCTCTGATCGACTCGTTTCGGTTCGTACACGATCCTACACATGTTTCGAATCCGTCTCGCGGATTCTAACATACCATTCATACTTTCAGTTTCATTCCTTTCATGTTTCGAATCCGTCTCGCGGATTCTAACATATTATTCATACTTTCTTATGTGTATTTGGTACTTTCAAATCCCTGAGAGCCTTGCATTTCCCTTCACCCTTACGTCCACCTACTACCTAATTCTAATGGACATACCTGTAAAAATTATCACGGTCTCACGAACGTCATATGTTTCTTGTGTACTGGCCAGGTACACAATCCACATACTAGTTTCGTGTCTTCGTGTAATCGTCACCTTATGTCCGAAGAATTAGGTTTCGGCACGTGTAACATTTTCATAACTTCATTTTCATTCAATTATTATATTTCGCTTAAAATTTTCCTTCACTTGATAGGTTTTACCATTACATGCACCCACATGTTAAATTTATGTACCTGGGTCGATTTGTCTTATTACATACCTTGGTGCCGGCCCTAGACCGCATTCACGGATCATCCCTTCCAAGCAATTATGCTTACCTTACACATAACACACTATTAGTTTCTTTCATATACATACTTTAATACATACTTACATTCGCTTTTACCTTTAGTGTAACACCCTTGCTATTATTTTAGGGTTTTCCTATTATTTACGTAAATAAACATGTAATTATAATTACATATACATTGAAAAATACGGTTAAATTAAAACATTTTCATATTTGAAATGATACAATACAATATGTATAAATTCGTCTTTTTTTAAAAGACGACGAAACCATGTGCGGAAGCTTGTATCTTGATCGTGTTCGGTTCTTCAAGGAGCTTGATCTTCATCCGGGACTTCTTCGCATTCACCTATGATCAAAACCAACTTAAAAGTTCGTTTCGATATCTTAATATTAGTATAATCAAGTTCTAGTATCGAACAATCAAACACAAAATAAAATTTCGGAATTTAGTCTGTCGCGCCACGCTACAGGACTCCTCTCGATCTTTCGCGTGCCGCGAGCGCCCTCGCGTGTCGCGCCAGGATTACTGCTCCCTGTCGCGTGTCGCGGGGGAGATGATTTTCCAGCAGTTTTGTTGTAGAAACCTGCGTTTTTCCCAGCTATGGATTTAATCGTAAAACGATCTTTAAAGTGTCATAACTTTTTATCTACAAGTCCGTTTTAGGTGATTCTTTTTTCCTACGCGTTTGTAATAAAAATACGCATCAATTTATCCTATTTTCAGCATATGAAACCTGAATTATAAACGATTAGTTTATAATTTCTTATTTCATTTATTCGACCCATTTGTTTTAAAAGTTTACAACCTTGTTTCTAATTAACCATTTAGCATAAATCAACATGCTTAACTCAAAATCTATAATTCGGGTTTGTAACTTTTATGAATTACGCGGCAAGTACTCAATCTATGCGCATAATTCTTTTGACCCGTTTCGAAGACTTAAACCTTCTTGGTTTAAATCTTTCCCTTTTGTTATGCACAATCCACTTTATACTTATCTATAACTTACATTCTCATAATACACGATCTTAAACGGCTCATAAAGACCGTTTACCCGGTTTAGCGTTCATGGGTATATTGGTCAATTTCAGTCCCTCATTTTACGACGAAGGGCTTTCACTAATATTTGACCAACATATTACTTCTAACTATAAATTAAAATATGCGTACCTGGCTCGGGTCAAGTATTGACCCACTCTAATATCTTGCTTTAATGATTTTGCTAATTTATAGCAAATGCAAACTTCCGTAAGCCGTTCTTATCCTGTGAGCATTAGACTCGACAATACTTATTAGTCGTTATTTGTCAAATGACGCTAAAAATTGCCCTTTAACCCGTTTGGTCTAAACGACCAAACATTTTGCATTTGTATTTGAATGGTATATATATATTTACCATTTCGTTATTTAACCCATTTCGGCTTACGCCGTAGGATATCATTTAACTTTATCTTACGTTGGTCGTCACGCAACTAATTACCATTTTATCCCCATAATTATTATGAGTTATCCCGTAGGGCAACATTTCAAAACTCGTTGTATGTTTGTCATTCCATGACTATACCACCATTTACCCATTTTTACCATCCATTATGGTTTTCCATCGTTTTTACTTACTCCGAGCCGTATCAACTACGTCGGAACACCACATTTTAACCATTAGCTTAACATATTCGTAACCCTTATAATGATTAAACATTTTATAAAAAAAAAGAGTGTAAGCTTTACTTACCTCGCATCAAAATTACGTTTTTCTTTTCGTACTTGCTCCGTTTGACCCGCTTCATTCCCAAGTCTCCATCTAGCTTGTCAAGAGTCAAACTATCATCATAATTCGTAAGACGGTTAGATTAATCATAATCATTTACGACTATTCCATCCTACGGGTTTTATGTCGAATTTATCATTCGACCATATCAAAATTATCATTTGATCTAATCATTGGTTGGTTTGACTTTTTAAAGTCAATTGACTTATCAACATATTCAAATGCACATTTGGTTCAATGAACTCACTTAGGCATATTTCATCCGAACTCTTAACGAAATCAAATTTTACATACTAACTAGTAGGCCGTGATTTCATTTAGGCATTTCATATCACTGAAAATAGGTTGTTTCTTGTGACTTGTTTAACCTGTTTACAAGTCTTCAAAAATTATGATTTTTTATGTGGCGTACCACTCGGAGGGTTAGACCTTGTGTTAAAATTTCAAGATCTAACTCTTTACCAAAAATTCGTAAAAATTCATTTACTAAGCTGCAATCAGATTCGTCACTTCTGACTGCAGCTTACGGAAAAATTCATTTAAAATTCCTTGTTTATCCGATTGACGAAATTCCAATTAGAGATTCTTTTAATAACTTAAAAATTTCTACAGTAAGAATTTGAGATCATAACTCAATTCCTAAATTGAGTTATGGCATTCGTAATGGGCTGCAAATTCTGCCAGAAAACGCAGCTTGAACCTTTGATACGGAAAAAATCCATAAAATGCTCAATTTTCGTCAAAAAAATGCGATTCCAGTGGGGTTTTAAAGATATTTCCTGGAATTACATTTTAGACTCAAGAAACACATGTTTTTGTCACGTTTTGTCTAGGTTACAACCAATACAAGTCGGCTGTAAATTCTGATCAGAAGCTGTTTGAATTCAGCTTTCAATTTGAACAAGTTTATGACATTATAACACTTATTCTTAGCAATCAAAACCCCTAAAAGCATCACATACACGAATTTAGTCAAAACCCACTTAGCACATGCAAGAGTAATCATCAAATCCCTAGTTTTTAATACTAATTCATCAAGTTTTTCAACTAGGGTTTGTTTCTAAACATGAATTCATCCTAGTTTCACCCAAACATCAATCATTCAAGCTTGAATTTCGATTTCTCATAAGTTCATCAAAATATCAACTTCATAAATATAAAAAATTTGACATACCTTACGATCCCCACGACTAGGTGATCGTTTCTATGTATTCATGCATCGATTTGGCCTTGAATTGATCCCTCAATTTGGAGATTCTCTTGAGCTAGGGTTTAAACCCCCCCTTTTTCTCCTGGATCCTCCTGGTCGATCGAAAACACACATGTGTGTGTGTTTTTAATATTTTTTATTTTTATAAATGATTTAATTAAATCACTTTCCTAGTTACCCACATTTAGCCCCTCATGTTTAGAGTTTTTTTATAAAGAGGGTTATAAGTTTAAACTTTCATTCACTTAATTACCCATTGGTAACCAAGTTAATTATTCCTACTTAACTTAGTAAGTTCCGGGGTTCATAACCCGTTTTACTTTAAGTCTTGTTAACTCGGGCCCTTTTTATATACTTTGTTTCTCTTAAAGTATTTATCCTCCTTTTAATAAATGTTAGATTTATTTATTTAATTCCTAATATTTACCGAGTTAATTTTTACCACTAACGGTATTTTACCCGTCATTACTATTATCGTGGTTTGATTATCAAACCCGTTTTCGGGGTGTTACATTTAGGCCTTGATCGAGTCTTGGATTGTACGGGTTCCTTGTCACAAGAGCACACAGGTTTGAGTTCAAGTATTTACCTCCTTCTACTTGATTTCTCTCAAACCAGGGCTCTGATACCAACTTGTAACGCCCATATTTCCTAATCCGAAAAGTAATGTTATCATACTATTATTTAAAAAAATTCAGGCATGACCCTTTCGTATTATGAACAATTCCCTATATTACCAACTTGTAAGAACTTAAATACGACACAACGGAAAATATGAGCCCAAAAATTTCGTTCTTAAAAAGTCATATTAATTACATGAAGACCCAATTACAACTTGTAATACATTCACAATGTTACATTATTTCAAGACTTCATGACCTATTTAAAACAAACTATGTGACCGTTCTTTCCCGTACAATCCTCGCTATTAACTCGATCAATGTCCGCTTTTCTTCGTTCGTGGTAGAAGAAATCCGTATAAAACCTGTGGACATCATTCACAACTTAACTATTAGTCATCGTCAACATCTTATGACATTATTATCATACAATTAAAAATCCGTACAACATTCCACAATATAACTTGATCCATTTCATATCTCTTGTTCCGGTTTCGACTTTACTACTTCTTGAATCTGATGTTCTCATACCTGTATTACATTCCAATCTCAAGACAATTCATTAGTATTCGTCAATGACCAATATAATAAACCATTCATTCATACGTAGATAACATCTCGCATTCACACATATTCACGTTCCAAATTCCCACGTGTATACAA
This sequence comes from Helianthus tuberosus, assembly GCA_030545235.1. Lineage (NCBI taxonomy): Eukaryota > Viridiplantae > Streptophyta > Magnoliopsida > Asterales > Asteraceae > Helianthus > Helianthus tuberosus. The sequence continues at coordinate 97,754,049 of CM060426.1, forward strand.
ACACTTACCTCTACACATATACACATTCGTACACGCACACATACATACAAGCTCTCGCGCTTACCGTTTGCATTCACATAAACCTATACATTTTGTCATAATCACAACTTTCCTTAAGATAGAATTTTATACTCACCATCTTGCATACCCATTCGTTCCTAAGTTCGATTACATATAGATTTCCTTCACTAACACGGAGGTAAAATCCATACCTTCGCCATCTGGAGGCTCATAACAATACTTATGTTCTAAACCGGCTTTAAATAAGTTAAGAGACATGAAAATCATTCAAAACATCGAGTTCGTTTAAAAACTAGGAGTCACATAACTTTTTACTTGTGATCAATATTTCACAAATCATGAAACAGTTAGTCTTACATAGTTTAAAATGCGTTTAAACGAGTTCGCGAGACTAAACAAGTCAAATAAACAACTTTTGCCAGCCCAACATACCGTCGCGTCGCGAGACGGCTTCTTGCCCATGTTGTCACGTGGCGCGACCCCCTTATATCGACAGAATGTTCATTTTATTTGAGCTGCAGATTTCCAACTCCAACTTCTCGCTTGTTAAAACTTAAAACTTGCATAACTTATGATCTAGATGTCCGTTTTGAGTAATTCTTGTTTCTACGCGTCCGTAATTTAATTACGGATCCGTTTATCATCCTAAATCACATCAAAAGCCGAATTATAAGATAAGGACTTATACATCCTTTAAACCATTATTCGACCCGTTTGATTTCACTAGCTAACCTTCGTTACATACAACTCATTCGATATACTAAAGTAACACTAACCTTAAAACTCTCCTTCATTACATAGTATTTCCATAATTTTCCACACTCCTAAATATTAAATTCTGCATACATACTAAGAAGTGAATTAGATTCACTTACCTTGAGCGCCCGTTTCCGCATTCGCTTCCTTGTCTCCTCTTGACCCGATAGCCTTTCCTGGTTGAGTCCATTTCCACATGATCCCTATGCTTTCGTGTCACCACAATCACATCCTTGTTAGTATACATGATTGTACATATAAATGATCATGTCAAATGCATAACTCACATTTGACTTTCATTAGTCAAGTCTAACAAGCATAAGGCATATACCCGAAATCACATCTTTTCGAACTCATATAATCCATCATGTCAACGCATAAAACGCATATTGATTTAACACATACCATATAATGTTCTAAGATCTTACAATTGTGACAAAATTCTAGCCATGCCTCTTATGTGCAGTTGACTTTCAAAAGTCAATGATTTATCATTTTAACTTTCGGCTTAATCTCATATACTCATGACATCATAATAGGCTGTTTTGGGGCATCTGTTTACTGTATTTACAAGCTTACAAAAATTACAATCTTTTTATGTGACGTGCCCCTCGGAGGGTTTATCCTTATGTTAAATTTTTAGAGTCTATCTCTCTACCAAAAATTTATAAAAATTCATTTACTATGCCGCAATCAGATTCGTCACTTCTGACTGCAGCTTACAGAAAAATGCATTTAAAATTCCCCGTTTATCCGATTGATGAAATTCCAGTTGGAGATTTTTGGAATCACCTGAAGCTACCTTCAGTAAAAATTTGAGATCGTAACTCAATTCCTAAATTGAATTGTGACATTCGTGATGGGCTGCAAATTCTGCTAGAAAACGCAGCCCGAACCTTCCATACGAAAAAATTCGTAAAACGTTCATTTTTCGTCGAAAAAATGCAATTGCAGTTGGGTTTGAAAGGTTTTTCCTGGGAGTTCATCACAAACTCAATAAACATTAGTTTTTGACAAGATTTGACCCAGTTACAGCCGATTACATTCGGTTGTAACTTTCTGGACATATTTAGTTTTCATCAAATCTTTTCTAAATATCTTTCATTCAACTTCACCTAGACATTTCATCAAACACTTGGCGGGTTTCGCACTTGTAAGACATCATTTACAAGCTTTTAAAGCATTATTCCTACTAATTCTTCATATAACTTTCTCTTTAATATAGATTCAAATCAATAACCTATAACATCCGTTGTCATAAACATCAAGTATCATCAAATTAGCATAAACTACATCATCATTCATAAAAAATACACATCTATTGAACATGAGTGATCATCTTTATCATCATCTTCACTACTACTACAAGTGGGGGTTTTCCCAAATCATCATCATAGTCAAAATTAAACATATTTTAGCATCTACACATTCATCATAACAAACATTCATGTTCAATCTTACACTATATTTTCGGATTACACAAAACCCACTTAATCAAACATCATCAAAACACCAAATTCGACTTACATGATGGTAAAAATACTTAAGTGATCGACATACCTGGTTCATGCATTCGTTTAGCCCTTCAATCCTCTTTCAATTTGATGGATTTTAGTGATCTAGGGTTTGACCCCCTTCTCCCTTCTCTCCTGGTTGAACATCGACTCCCACACACCCACTGAGTATGTGTTTTTAGGGTTTTAATTTTAATTTTAATTAAACATTAACTCCCCCCCCCCCTTTTTGACAGCCTTGGCCCCTCTAGTTGTTACTTGATCACAATTGTAGCAAATTCATTTCTTTGATTGTTTTCTTAGACATTTAACCAAGTTTAATAACTTAGTTATTATATTTATTTAATTAAACATGGTATCGTTCTAACGAATTTTAAAATTTGCGTTTTGGGATGTTACAAAACAAAAACCTCTACAATCTCAAATATTAAACCATTTTTATAAAAGATTTACGAGGTGCATTCTAGTGAGCATAGTTTGCCGGGTATGATCGGGAGCTTGTTTTGCATGCATTGGCGTTGGGATTACTGTCTGACCGCATGGCAAGGTCAACATACACGGGGTGACCAAAAGGGACCTACTGTTATTCTTCAGGCGGTTGCCTCACAAGACCTTTGGGTTTGGTCAGCTTACTTTGGCGTGGTCAGGTCATGCAATGATATAAATGTTTTTGAACAATCTCTGTTGTTAGAGGACTACATTTCTGGCAGAGTTCCAAAAGCGTCTTTTTACGCAAACGGAAACTACTACCCTCATGGATATTATTTGTGCGATGGAATTTATCCTAGGTATTCGATTGTCGTGAAGACGTTTAGTGATCCTATCGATGAAAAAAGAGTACACTTTAAAAGGGTTCAAGAGTCTTCACGAAAAGACATTGAGAGATGCTTTGGGGTTCTTAAACAACGATGGCAATATTTGAGAAATCCTTGTCGTGCATGGACCAAGCAAAAAATGAGAGATGCTATGTACGCTTGTATAATCATGCACAACATGATTTTGGAAGACGAAGGAAAGGCGATATGCGAGAATTATGTACCGGAAGTCGTTCAGGGGGAGCATCCGCAAGCATCAATGGAAGAAAGAGTGAATAATTCACAAGAACTGCGTTACAAACTCTACCATTTCGCGTTAACGGTTGATTTGGTATAACACGCATGGTCGTTTCGGTATATCCCACCTAAGGGTGAAGAAGAAACGGAGGACGAGCAAGACGAAGATGGCGAGAATGATGAAAGTGAAGACGAAAATTAATGTATTTTATTTTTTTTCCTGTTTTTTTATTATTTTTATTTTTAACTTTACCCCTTTTTATTTTTTTATTTTTAATATTGTAATTTTTTTTATTTAATGAAGTATTATTAGTTTTTTTTAATTTAAAAAAAAACAATAATTGTGTAATGGTTGGTTGGGGCATTATTGGGCATTATCTCACTACGCCCTTTTGTAAAAACGCCCAATAATGCCCCCTTGCTGACTGGACTGCCACGTGGCAGAAAACGCCCAAGGGTGGGGGCATTATTGATAATACCACTACACATGGTCTTTGTAGGTTTGTTACTTTATCATCTTTATCAATAATCAATATTTTAAATCATTTGGTTTTAGAAATATATGTGGTTAATCTATATATGTGGTTAATCTTAATGAGGTGTTATATTATCAAATAAAGGAAATATAATAATGCATAAATAATTAAATCGGGGATAGGTTTAGTGTTATTGGATGGTATGATTTGGTTCAAGTCGAAAATATTTTGTTAGGTGATGATGGTTTTTTTTTTCCAATTGGTCAACAACGAATGCGAGGTTATTGGTTACGAAGCTCCAAAAAGTTGAAATATTAGATTAATAGGCTTTCTATCGATATTTCAAACTACAGAAACGTAATTTCATCATTTATTTATCTTTTCGTTTTATTTATATCAATAGTACGTTGGTTGTTTTATTTACTTTATGAACCTGATAGTTCCATTATAATTTCCTTCGGATAATTAGGTTATGATCATCATAAATGTATAATGTTTTATAAATCATTTTTCAATACCTCAAAAACATTATTTTGTCCAATCCGCGAAATTCGCGGGTATTAGCACTAGTATAATAATGCATAAATAATTAAACCGGGTATATTAATAATAATAAAAAATAATAATAGTTTTGTTGTAGATAATAATAAACCTACGATTAAAAGGCTTTTGATTTTAAAGTATATTCATATTAAATACAGACAGATTAAAAAATATAATAACCCTTTAACGTATTTCATAGAGGTGAAGATAATCTTAATCTTTAATATGTAAAATCTGTATATTCAAGAGATAAAATAATTCCAATTTTTATCTATATATCATGTAGTATAATTTAGTAACTCAAGCATCATGGTATATCAATTTCTTTTGAGTGGGATGATGCATAAAAAAAATATTTATTAAGGTGGATAATGGCCTTTATATTAATTCAGTTATTATTATTATTATTATTTATTATGATTGATGTAGTATAATAAATTGCGACATGACATTTTGATAAAATCCTTTATTTTGTTTTTTTTAGTTTTTTAGAGTTGACAATTATATAAAATAACACAACTTATATTAATTAAAAAAATCGATCCAGTCAATCATAGCCAGTCATGTCACACTACAACCCCCCCCCCCCCCCCCGCGCCCCACGCAAGCGGGGCAACGGCACAGCCAACGCTAGCATGGTGTGGTCTAGCCAGCGTTGCTTACCAATCCACGCCCCACACCCCACAGTCTTATCCATGATGGCTTGTTAACCAAAAGGTTGACGTATTATATTAACTTCTATTAATATTAAGAGTAGGGTTATTAATATATTAAATGTGAGAAGTGAAAAAAAGAGTTTTTTTTTTGGATTTTTTTATTACGTCAAGCACTTATTTTAGTCATAAAATCTATAAAAAAAGAAATTTCGTGTATTTGCACTAATAGAGTAATACACAATTTTTTATTTTTATATTTTCCAACTAAATATCATGCTTACGTTGATGGAAAAAATTCATAAAAAAAATCTTCATTTATCATGTTAAGACTCATTTGTATCTAATCTTTAAACTCATTTGTATCTAATCTTTAAACTTAATATTAAAATATGTCTATTTGTTCTTCAAAAATACTAATTAGGGTTAAACATATATTGTGAGATACAATTTTTTTTTATTTCTTATATTTTATAGCATCAGATCTTCATTATTTTAAAAGTAAATTACAAGTTTTGTCCTTTATGTTTGTACCAAATTGCAGACGGTGTCCTTTACCTTTAAATTCGACGAGTTTTGTCCTTACCATTTCAAAATCATGCACGTTATGTCCTTTAGCCCTAACTCAGTCATATTTTTTTGTTAAACATGGTCATGTGCTTTGCACATGAGGGTATTCTTGTCATTTTACCTCTCCAGGGACTATTGAGTAAATAACTTATATTAAGGGATTAAATGTGTAAAAAGATTAAAGAATAAGATATTAGTTAAAAACTCACACTCTCTCTTCTCTTTCTCTCCCTTCTTCATCTTTACTCTCTCTCTCTCTCTTAACCTCTCATCTTTTTCCCCTTGTGTTGAGACTCAGAAGATGACAATGATTCATACAACTAATAACATTTGTGTTGAACTTGAATTAGCAGCATACCCATATCAAATTAGCATTTCAAACAGAAAAGAAAACTATTATTTTATCAGAAACAAAAACAGCAGCATTGTGAAAACTAACTATATAGATTAAAAGGTTCAAATGTATCTACTTTCTACAACTAAAGATCATTATGTTTAACATGTAATGGTAAAAATAAAAAAAGAATCAGAATGCACACCACCTGTTTGTTTAATTTTGTCAGAGAGAAAAAGCATGGTAAAGATAGATCGTTGCCGTGGTGCTGAATGGAGCATCATCTTTGGCATGGTTGACAATATTTAGCCGAAATATATTGATAACCACCCTAATCGTTGAACCACTGAAAGAGTTTTAGGGTTCTTACACTGGCGACTACAAAATTTTTACACCAAATATGGAGTTTTCAATTGACTGTCACTCGATGGAATGTTTTGTTTAACTTTCAATAATTGGAGGGGATGGGGAATGGGTGGCAGTGGGGCGGACAGTGGTGGCGATAGGGCGGTGGGGGAGTGGTGATATGGAAGAGGAGAAAAAGTTACGGTGATATGGTAGAGAGATGAAGAAGAGAGAGTGTGGGTTTTTAATTAATATCTTATTCTTTATTTTTTTTACACATTTGGTCCCTTGATATAAATTATTTACTCAATAGTCCCTAGAGAGGTAAAATGACAAGAATACGCTCATGTGCAAGGCACATGACCATTTTAACAAAAAAATCTTACTGAGTTAGGGCTAAAGGACATAACATGCAGAATTTTGAAACGTTAAATGTAATAACCCGACTTTTTGAAGTCAAAGTACAAATCAAAGTCAAAGGAAGAAAAGATTGCTAACTCAATCTGTTATTCCTTGCTTAATTATTAACTTCTACTCTTTGACTTGATAATCGATACTTTAATTTATGTTATTTTAGTTGTATTATGTGGAGTAAATGCAATAAACGCAATTAAACGCTAACCTACTTAACGCTAATCTCATCGCAACCGCATCGCAACTTGAATCGCAGATCTAAAGGATTTCTACAATGTTTAAACACTGATTTCACCTAAATCTAAGCTTAACCGAAGTGTTTCGAACTTTTCTTCAACATTCTCAACTTTTCACATAAAACCGATAGAATCTGAGCTCATTCGGGCCATCTACTCATTCTCTAGTAAAGTGTCAGTCTGAGAACAGGTTCCTATCAAAGAGATGACCGACTTAACGGGTTGAATATGAGATTATGTCAAGAACAGTTAACAGATCAGACGGGATGATTCCCATCCGATCGGACGACTTGGACTTGGTGGAGTTTCCGTTGTTTAATACTATGTCATATCGTCTCGGTTCAACCGCAAAACTTTCTATACTTAGCAAATTTTACAAGTTTTCAAACGAACAGGTCACTGAATGGATTGGCGTTCGATCGGATCACCATTCGATCGAACGACAATTCTAACGGATGACTTGTGGCCTTCAATACTTAACCAAAATTTTACAAAACTTCAAAAATGTCTGTTTCCAACGAATAGTCACCCGATCAAATAAATATTCTATCAAGAGACTTAGATCTTGAATTATCTCACTCAGACGGATTGCCATCCGAGCGAAAGACCATCCGTCCAGATGATCGTTCGACCGGACGACCTGAAAGGTAGAGATACTTCTCAAATTTTTAAATGCTACAACGAAAACTTCAAAGTCACATCATACACAAACACATCCATCCCAAACGGACGACCCTCCGACCGAATGGCCATCTGTCCGGATGACCATCCGTCCGGAAGGTCATCCGATCGGATCATTGTTCGAGCTCGAAAAAATGTGCCCTTAGGCCATAACGAAATTGGGTATTTGGCTCACTAAAGGTCTAAACCTAATGCCAGAGGGGTTAATAACTAATCTAAACCATAAGAATAGTTTTGTAAGGAGGGCTATGTTGGTGTTTGCATGGATATGCCAGATTAAAAAATTATTTGACATATACATATCCGGTTTTTTTCATAAAAAACGTCCCCTTCGAAATATCGGGCACTGGCCGATGGTCCTCCCCGCCCACCCCCAGGGCCGGCCATGAATTCTTGTATGTTATGTTTACACAGTGATTGTTGCCTGACACCTTAGCAACGATAGTACTGTAGTTTGGACTCAGCACCTGTCGTGGACAGGGGTTGTTAAGGGTTTTACTTCACGTGTCACAATGGTGATATGTGTTGCGCATTCTATAACTCTTACCTCTGAGTGACCTTTTAACAAACCCAAAGCATCGTTATGTTCGATAATACTCTCGGGAATGCCCAATATGGGCTACATAGGGCTTTGATCCGATAAAACGATAATACGCGCAAGTTTGTGCGTTATAGGGGCCAAAAGCATCAACATCTAAAACTACACCTTTGAGTAACCATTTAAGCAAACTGGAGCATCGTAATGTTCAGTCATATGCTCAGGAATTCCTAATATTGGCCATGTAAGGCTTTTATGCCATTTCGTGATAATACGCGCAGTCAACGCATAAATTCATACTTCTGAGAGACCTTTTAACGAACCGAGAAGTTTATGATGCTTGGTTATACTCTTGGGTGTGCCTAATATTGGCCTAGGATAGCTTTTTATCATAAAAACAACGATACATGAGAATTTGGAAGTACAGGGGCTAGATATGTCAACAGATGAAACTTATAGTATACTGACCAGGTCCTTACGGACAGTATACAAGGGATCATACCGTCCGTATACTCTTGCCAGCTACAAAAATATTCTTGTTCCCCACTCCAAGAAATCCAAAAACATTCAAAATGATTCTATGGGCTTGTATATGGTTTTGTACAGGTAAGGGGGCACTTGTAATCATTCTAGAGAGCCCCATAACACCTGGCAATCATCTAAGCATCCTTCAAACACTATAAATCGGCCTTGATTTTCATGAACAACTTGCACCATTTCCTTTCTTTCCTTCTCTATCTCAAATCTGGAAGTTCCTGGGTTGATTGGGAGCATCCTCTGAGTTTTATTCAGTCCATAGGATCACTTGTAAGTGTTCCTTTCATGACTAGTTCTTTTAGTTGGCTTTTAAAGCCAAAAAGTCAAGCGTTTACGATAAACACTTTGACTTTTAGTTAGACCTTAAATGGTCAAGCCATTGTTCGCAACGAACGTGGTTACGTGATCGTAATTAGGTAGATGTTAATCCCTCAAAAGGGCACCTCCTAAGAATCACGTTTGCTTGGTCAATTGACGGGTCAACATAATATTGTTTTAAAAAGTCAACGTGTCAGTTTTTGAAATAATTACGATACGAGTTTAGAAGTATTCTAAAATACGTTTTATCATTTAAACAACTTTGTAATAATTATTAGAACATGTGTAAACATGTTCGGCTCGTCAATTCCAGTTTTAGGGTCGGTTCGCAACCGAAAGTCGTGAAGTTTGACTTCTGGGTTGACTTTCGATTATGAACCGAATTAGATTAGTTTACTACTAATTTTAGGCTCTGTAATGATCGTAATATAATGTAGCATAACCCTATAAGGTTATATTACACGATCATACTAGAAATCTGAGATTTTGCACATGTTCCGTTAATATGCCGTATTTGACCGTTATGCCCTTTTTAGAAAAAAATAAGGTTTTAGACACCAATAAGCTGTCAAACAACTTAGGTACTGATATGTTAACATGTTAACATATTTCGATGTTACGAACCTGATCATAAACTGAGTTTGCGTGAAATATCGTAATTTATGCTTTAAATCGACCAAAGTGCCCTTTAAGCGCATAGATCGGTTTTATGCATAATTTTTCATAACAAACTCACTGCCTACTGATATCATATCATAATTAGGATAATTTGGGATGTCCATTTAGTTTACAAACTGAGTTTACGCATACGTTCTTGAATTACGTCCTTAAATGAAGATAATGCCCTTCTTGCACCTAAAATGATTTAAAAGCACAATTTTCATACAAAACCTTCTTGTTACTGATATGATATATTAATTAACATATTTCGGTCATATAAACCTGGTCATAACATCAGTTTTCCTTAAATGTCGCACATAACATCATTTAACGACTTTAACGCCGTTTTGGCGCGTAGTATGGTTTTAAACCATTACTACCAATCAAGACTTGTTACATACTGATTTTATAAATCATTTTAAATATTTTTACTATAGGTATATGGTATAAACTCAGATTCCCAAATTAGCCTTCTAACTATGTATGAAATTACCAAAATGCCTCTACGTAGCATAGTTTGGTTTAAAACTATAAAACACACGTATGTTTGATATCCTACTGATATTATATCATAAATAAAGTGTTTTTACAGAATTTTTATGGGCGTAACATCATATTGTACACAAGTTTCTTTTATACATTATAAAATGACCAAAACGCCCTTATGAGGCAGAGTTTCATTTTAAAACCTTAACGGGCATACAAGTTGATATCCTACTGATATTATAACTTGTTTAAAAGTATATTGGCATATGGAACTTTTTCATGACTTGCCCGGTTACTCGTTATCGCTTATACGCGTACGGTTAGACTTGCGTAACTAGTTTACGTAAGTTTACCAAAACGAGTTAAACCTTAACATTTTTACTTCAAAATCCAGAATATATTTAGTTTACCCATATTATACAAGTCTTCATACTCGTTGGGTCTAAATTACATTCTATTCCAGTCATCGCTTAATCTAGCGTATCGTACCGTTTCTAATACTTTAAGTTAGCCGGTCTAGGTCTATGACCTAAATAAGACCCGTTAGCATTCTAAATTGGTTATATATTACCATCATTCCAGACTAGAGCCTCCCGGTAAAAGCTATCTGCATTTAGTTAGATTGGATACGGCTGAGTTATATAAATTTTGTTGTGAATCGAGTAGTAGCTCAGGTAAATACTTTTAACTTATTTTCCCTTATACGGGCTTGGGATACGGTAAAATATTACTACTTTGTTGGGTATGGAATCATTTAATCGGATTGTGATTAATAAATTACATAACTCGTTTTAATCCGTTTTGTTTGATAATATAAACATTGGGGGTTAGTGCGACCGTGTCCTTGATATCATCTGCTCATTTAATTGCAAATGGCCATGACCTAAGCACGTGGTGTAGGCATACACCTGTCAAATGCGATATGGTTTACTATTCCCCAAAAAGGGAATAAGATATAAATAAACTCCTTTGTGGGTTTCTCGAAAAGGGATAAGTGGTGTGTCGGTTAATCATGTCTCGGCTTCTATATCGGGCCCTAAATGTATGACAAACATGTAATTCTATATACAAGATTATAGATATAATTGTCCCAAGTTAGAAAAGAATTTTTGTGCCTTGTGCATTTAAATCAATTTTTATAAATGTTTTCAAATGAGTTAGGTAATTGTATTTACCAGTGTAAACTGACGTATTTTCAAAAGACTAAGTGACAGGTACTATACGCAAATAGGTTGGGAGCTGCTTGGTGTCAATAAAGGATCTTGCAAATCCTTAGGATGCCCTAAAGTCTGCTAAACTACATTTTGTACATTTTATAATGATCTGCCTGTGGATTTAATTTTTCAAGCTCGTATGTAATTATCGTTTCGATATTTTCTGACAATTGGGTTTGTAATAATATTTTATATTCCACGACTTCCACTGTATTATTCTGTGTATGTTTGACTATGACGATACCAATCTTACGTCACGATACTCCCTACCGGGCCACCAGGCTGAGCTGTAAATATCGGGGTGTGACAGTAGCATATTCCTTAGACCTTCCAAGTCTAGACTTAACGTAGGAATTCTCTCATCCCTATTAAGTAAACATTGTTTTCGAATTTATGTGTTTTGAATATGTCGCCAAGCAAAGAAGCTGTTGATAGAAATTCTCCATGTCCGAAGCCAAGAAATGCCAAGCTTCGTACTACGGCTAGGATAAGCGTGCGACCGGTTGGAGGAAAGACCTTTATGGACCTATTCTCAAAACCAAATATATTTAAACTCTTAACTAGTGGAGTCCATACCAGGAGGTCCCTGAGGCTCCCATATTGAAGATGATACCAGTAAATACTCATGATCACTATTTCTTATCTCCAAGTTTTGGAATTTCAAACTTGGACTATGCTTGTCAAACTTCAATCCATGATCCAATTTTAAATTTTCCAATCATTAAATCCTTGAATCCTACTTCTAGCAACAAATCCTGAATTGGAATGTTTACTTTATTCACTGAGATCTTCAGTGTCACTACCTTCAGTGCACATATTATTTCATCATAGTCCCTGTGTGGACCTACCTCTTCTGATAAAACCTTGTATAGACGTTTGTCTATCGTAGTCCCTTCATGGACATTATATTATAACATAGTCTCTTTGTGGATGTTATATTTCCATATAGTCCTTTCGTAGACATCATACTTCAAAATAGTCTTTTCGTGGACTTTATACTCCATTATAGTCCTTACATGGACATGCTATTTCATTAAAATCCTTTTGTAGACATGTTATTCCATTAAAGTCCCCTAGCGAATATAATAATTCATCATAGTCCTTTTATGGACATAATGTTTCACTATAGTCCCAAATGTTGGCATATCTTATAGTCCCTATATGGACTTATACGTTCTCTTCCGTCCCCGCGTGGACTAGTATTACTTCAAAGTCCCTATAAGGACCTATCTCTTCTGTAGAGTCCCTGTGTGGACATTTGTTTATCATAATCCTTAATGGACATATTTTTCGACTTATGTCCCTGAGAGGACATCTTTTCAGCAAAGTCCCATTTGTGGACATGATATTTCAATACAGTCCTTTCATGGACGCGTTATTTCATTAAAATCCCTTTATAGATAAGCTATTTCAAAATAGTCCCTTCGTGGACACAAGATTTCATTATAGTCCCTTAGTGGACATGTTACTTTATTATGGACCCTTCGTAGATATGACATTTCTTTATAGCCCCTTTATGTGCAAATTGTTTCAATATAATCCCGATACGAACTTATAATATCTTATAGTCCTTATACGGACTTATATTTTCCTTTTAGTCCTCCGTGGACAAATAAGATACTAAAGTCCTGATTGAGGCACTGTTGTAAATTTCCTAATGACTTATAGAAAGTTTTGAAAATTTTATATAGGTATTCATTTCGTCCTTTATCAAACAATCATTCCGATTTTACTCAAACTTTATCGATTAGCTAAATACTTTCGAAAGATCCTCTTAAAGGTATAACCTAGCTCATATGTCACTATGCACATGGCTATGATGGTAAAACCCTCTTAAGAAAATAATCTTTGTTAACATCCAAGAACATGTTAACACTCCTGGCAGTGTGACTTGAGAAATCACACCAGACGTCAAGGTAATTGGACTACGTCCAAGCCTTAAAGCCTTTATGATCGAATTAGATAATGGCAAGTATCATCTATGTGATGATCATAATATAAACATCCGTTAGTAATGAAGTGACTACGGGCTAAACTTGTTATCCAATAAGACAACGACAGTTGTGGTCTACGACCCCTATCAAAAGATGTTGGACTATGTCCAAGCCTTATAATCTAAAAGATCAATATGATCATGACTAGTATCATCTAATACGATGATCACATTATTTAACATCCTTAGTGATGTTTCGCCTACGGGCTATATATTATATTGTCCACTAGTGACATTGACAATTGTGACCGTTATGGTTCACCGTCCAATGTGATGGGCAATGCCCAATCCTTATAGTCTATAAGATCGATAAGATCATGACTAATATCCTCAATTACCATAATTATGTATATATATGTATATAAACATCTATTAGTGATGTCCATCGATTTGCCTATGTTCCTAAATGAATATTCTTTCAAGCAATGACAGATGTAGCCTATGACTATCTGCCAAAAGGTGAAGAACTATGTTCAAACCATAAAGTCTCTGATCAAATAAGATTGCAACTTATATATTAAAATATCCTTGTGGTGAGACCTCTTGTGCCATATCTTATATGTCCTTTGCGACAAGGCCTTCGTGCCATATGACTATTAATGTCCTTCGTGACAAGTCTAGGTGCCACATTATATGTCCTTCGTGACAAGCGTATGTACTACATTTATATGTCCTTCATGACGGACTTATGTCCCATATTTTAAAAGTCCACGGCGAGCCTTCGAGCCATCTAAAATTGTCTATATGACAAAGACAGTTGTGACATCTTGATCCCCTGTCAAGAAGGTAATGGACTCGGTCCAAACCCTAAATGCTAATGATGGTCCTTTTGTGACCTAGGCTAAATGTAATTGATATACATTTAAATAACATTCATTAGGAATGTTCATAACCTATTAGCCTATATGGTTTAATGATACCATGACTAATGTATGTTAAGTCGCCAGGATGATGACTAGCTATTGTAATGCAACTAAGCAATTGTTTAATTTGATGTTTAGTACCAAGCTTCGAGTATGGCAAACTCGGATCAGACAAACAACAGTCGCGATACTAATAATGCGACAAATGCTAATGATGCAACAAATGTGAACCTCAATGTTAATTGAGTTAATCTCCAAGCTATGATTGATGCAACTGTTGGAAAAGCTATGCGGAAGGTCATGAAAAAGTTCAAAGAGCCAAAGGCTACTTGCTCCAAATCCCATTCAAAACCACATTCCTCTGCTCATGAGAAGAGCTTTGTTCATGCTTCGAATGCGAAGAATGAACCAAATAAGATGATATATAATGAGGAGCCCCGTTCATCTCAAGGATGTACTTATGAGTACTTTGTCTATTGCAAACCAAGAGACTTCAATGGCGAAAAAGGAGCCATTGACTGCATGAAATGGTTGTACAAAATGGAAACCATCGTGAATATCAGTGGTTGTGCTAAGGAAGACACTGTGAAGTATGTATCACAGTCATTCAAGGGCGATGCCCTTACTTGGTGGAAGACATTAATAAAGTCCACGGGGAAGATATCCCTATACAATATGGGATGGTCCAAGTTTATGGACCTTATCAGAAGAACCTACAGTCTGTGACATGAAATGGAGAAGGTGGAATCAGATTTTCTGACTCTCGCCATGAAAAATCTAGACTGTCAACAGTATGTTGCAGACTTCAATTCATTGTCTAGGATAGTGCCCTATTCGGTTAACCCAGGATCTGAGCGTAATGCACAATATATTGGTGGTTTAGTACCGACGATAAAAGGGCATGTTAAGACTTCAAAGCCTGATTCTTATAAATCCGCTATGGATCTATCTCAGCCACTCACACTAGATGGGTTAAGAAGTAAATCAGTCAAAACCGAGATTGACGGAAAAAGGAAAAGAGAGGAGGATAACTCCCAGAAACCTAAGAAAAAGGGGAAGTCCGGATTCAAAAAGAACTATCGAAAGTCCAGTAGAAAGCCTGTATGCAAGACCTGCGACAAAAGGCACTGGGGACAGTTTCGAAAGGATCAAAGCCCAAAGCATTGTGGCATCTGCAAAAGAACTGGTCATCAGTCCCATGAATTTAGAAACATAATGAATGCAGTATGTTTCAGCTGTGGCGAGAAAGGCCACATCAGGACTAGCTGCCCTAAAACTGTCAAGGAAGGTATAGCTAAGTATAGAGGAACTAAGAATGGAAGTGCCTAAACTCTCATGAAGAATGTCAGAGGCAGTTCATATCAATAATGACACCAGGTACTTCCGTTATCGTGAATCAATGATATTATTGCTAAGACTCCTGTTTTGATTCAGGTACTAATAAGTCTTTCATAGATCATAAGCTTAGCAAACTTTTAAAATTTTCCGTAAGAACTCCAGATATTAAGTATAAGGTAGAACCTACCAACGGAAATCATAGGAACCATTTCTCCTATGCTCATCGAAAAATCCTCATTCATAAAAATCTAGAGTACTCTTTCTCCAGATAGAGTGCGGCAATATATGTTATTTTATTTTATTATCTCATTGATTTCTATCAACTGCAAATGCCAAACTGTATTGATAAAAGCGCCATATGAGGATTGGTGTATCTTAGTATGTCCCATAGATTGCTTCCATGCCTGATCAGTATGGAGGTTTAATGCATGGAACCACTGAGATATCCCAATGGTCATATTGTACTAAAGTCAGCTAATGGTATTCAAAGAAGATATTCTGTATAGAAATGTCTAAGAAAGTGTCACTACTTAAGGCGTCCTTGTGTTCGTAAAGAAAATGTGTCATTTATATGGCACAAGTAACGATGGATGAACTGAAGCCTGAGATTTAAAATATCTCTGTCATCTCCGTTTATCTTGACTGTCTCCTCCGAAGAACTACCCTGTTTACCTCTTGAGAGGCAAGTGCACTTAGGATTAACATCCCACCTAGGACTGCATTTATTGTAAAAGCTCCATATCGGTTAGTACCGACAGTAATGAAATGATTGAAACCCCAATCAAATGAGCTTTAAGAGAAAGGTTCGTAAAGCCTAGCTCATCATTCTGAGAGCTCCGATATTTTTATTTAAGAAATACGGTTCAATGCACTTATGCATTGAATACCTAACCCTTACTAGGTAACAATTGAGAACCGCTATCAGCTTCCCAGGATCGTCGATTTATTCGACTAACCATGTGGATAGCTATTCTTTAAGATTGATGTGAGTAGTAGCTAGAATGACTATCTCACCCAAATTAAGTTCTCATATAACTAATAGTTGGTATAAGCATCAAGGTTGTTCCTTTGGAGACCTTGTATGGAAAAAGTGTCAAACGTCTGTCCGTTGAAAAGAAATTTGGAAGTCCAATTATTAGGACCTGAAATTATCCTGGAGACAACGGATAAGATCATAAGAATCCGTGATCGTCTGAAAGCTGCCAGTAATCGGCAGAAAATCAATGTTGATGAGAGTCGTAAACCTCTTAAGTTCTCAATAAGGAACGAGATTCAACAGAAAGTACCACCCTAGAAAGGTGTGCTGCATTTTGATGTAACGGGCAAGTTAAGCTCTAGACATATAGGACCATTTGAGAAAATCGAATACGTCAAGATCAGTAGCCTATAAGCCAAAACTTACCTAAGAAACTTAGTGGGATTACAATGTGATTCACCTTTGTGATTTAAAGGAATATCCAGCCAATGAGTCGCTAGCTTTGTCACATAACGATGTGCAAATTAATGAAAATCTGCAGTTTGTTGAGAAACCGGTATAGATCTAGGATTGACAAGGATAAGAGCTCTGACGAAATCACATACCTATTATAAAGGTTAAGCGGAATGCCGTAGAGGCCCCGATTATATATGGGAGGTCGTGTTCACTATGTGACAGAAGTAATCCTATCTTTTTGAGCAAATCTCGAGGTCGAGATTTCTTTTAAGGGGGTGAGGATGTAACACCTCGTAAAAATCATGACCAATAATGTGTTGACACGTGTACTAAACCCTAATGAAGTCAAACGTTGACTATTAGGGACCAATTTTGCGAAAAATCAAAAACTTTGAATGTGGAAGGACTGGAAGTGTCAACATGCTTAAACTAAGCCTCTGAATAACCTTACACAGTATTCGTATTCTCATATTAAGTCACTTGTTGGATAATCAAAACCGTTTGCGTAATTAATTGAAAGTTTGCGCGACGAAGGGTTAAAAGCGTTAACACGTTTAATTATACCTCTGAGTGACCTTTTAATAAACCCGAGCATTATGATATTTAATCGTATTCTTGGGAATACATAATATTGGCCATTTATGTAACGATTCACATTTTCGTACTTTCTTATTTTAGCAACTCGTGTTGTACTTTCCACTTTTAGACACTTGTACTCTCGTCGTATTCTAATTTTGTTTCAATTTGTAATCTGAGACTGGTGATCATAGTGAAAACGAAGTTATTTTTAATCATGTTCATATTAGACTTGTGTGCAGTTATAATCAAATTCACATTTGAACGATATATTCTGGATTCTTTATCGACACTTGATACTTGTTAGACTAATTAAAATTCTTAAACTAATGAAATTCGGATCCTAGTACTTGAAACTCGAAAGCCTTGCGAATTAAATCCTTAATCCGTTATAAAAATGGTTATTTATTTAGTGTTTAAATAATTAATATAATAAATTCTACAAATTAAAAGTTTTATTCTTTATATTTAAAAAAATAAAATAATAACCTAGTTAGCCTCGTTAAGGTTTTAAAGTTAGTTTAAGCTAACCTAGTTAGTAACCAAGTTAGTGTCAGTTAATATAAGCATGTAAGTTAAGGGGGTTATAATGTAACTTTATTTAACAAATTTGGAATCAAAACAAAAGGAAGGAACCAGGAATCGAACCCGGGTTCCCACCCTCAAAATAAGCCAATCAAACCGCTGAGCCAAAGTCTTGTTATCGAACTAACTTCCTAACCTTTGAGATTGATGTCAGCGAAAATTTCGTGGATTCTTTCAAAGTTGCCGCTAAAACAGTAAGTTGACAACCCATCTTCTTTCCTTTTCTTTTCTTGACCGCTGATTAATCGGGAGCCATATTATGCGCGTTTCCATCTATCCCTCCCTTCCTGATTCGTCGGGATTTGTTATTGATGAAGTTACCATGATATACAAGATCATTTCCATACTCACGAGTCAATCGAATGCTATAAATACCGACACCCTACATGTCTCGACCCCACACACCCATTCGCATACCTCTCTCTCACCTCTCTGCTTCGTTAACGAGTCGTCGGAAGAACCAAGCATCGCCGGAGTTACACCGGAGAAACCGAGTTCGCCGGAACGTCTCGAGTTCGTCACTTCGTTTCGGTATATCTTTTCATCTCCTTTTATGTCGTTTGTAATCTGTTCAATCAATTCGTAATCAAGTAATATGTTTTGATGTTATGCTTTCAATCCTTGTTTTCGTCTGAGTTCTTTTTAGTGAAGAAGATAGCACATGATACAACCCAGTATTAATATAAGTTAAATACAATCGCATCTCTTTCACTAAACACTGAGTAGTACAGTGGTCACTACACTTTCCGAAGAAGTCGGGGGTCCTCGGTTCGATCAGGGCAGAACCAGTTTTTTTGGGTATTTTATTGTTTTAATTCTTTTTCTATAAAACATTGATAAATTAACGGTTCACACCTATTTCTTTCCTTTATTTATAAAACCTTAAACATTTATTAATAACCTGAATAATTAACAATTTTATTTCAATCTTTTTCTTTTTAAAATTCCTTATAATCCATATCGATAACCACAAATAATTTTCTATATTTCCTTTTCTTTCTCTTTAATAATAAACGCTAAAATTAATTAAATTACCAAACTATCTTAATTTTATGAGTTAAATTCTAAATATGAGGAATATTGTCAAACTTAAATATTAGGATTATTGATCAATAAATAATAACGAGTTCGTTACGTGTTATTATAAATATCTAGGATAATCACCTTGCTCGTTCTCTTGGATATCCTCAATCTTACTCGTGCGTTATTTCAAGAAATCGCAACGCAACCAATGTGAGTATACTTGATCCCATTTTTATTTTATCACTTTTGGGTACAACATGTATTTTATACAAAAACACGCAACGCTTGAAACTTGTTATATGCACACTCTATCCAATTTTAAACATGAAACAATTTGATGCTTGTTAATCTCATATGCTATGTAAACTTTTCGTGTCTGTATGCTCATTAACCTGGCTAAACTTATTAAACTTCTGACACTTGTTAGACTTCTTATACTTATTAAACTCCTATGCTATAGGAGTACGCACTGCCCTTGAGTGAGTCTTGGGGTGTTTGCGTTGGAAACTTGGGTTTGACATATAGTGACACCGTTTCAGCATATTAGTAACTAGTATCATCTTATTCATGTTGGATATGAGCACATTTAAACATTTTATTCTACTATGCTATGTATCAAACTTGTATACTCGCCAACATATTTTGTTGATCATTATTTTAATACATGTTGCAGGTTGATAGTCAAGATGATGAAGGAATCAAGTTAGGATGGACTAGATACCCATTTTAAAAATAAACCATGTTTTTTGCAATTTGTATATATTTGAAACAATGTATTTGAATTTAGTCATTTAATGAAATTTGATTTAATCTACATTGTCACAATTAGTGTTATGATGCTTTTGAGCGATTTGTTCGTCTCATCCCGATGTTTTCGCTATCGGTTGGGGTGTGACAGATTGGTATCAGAGCCATAACTATAGGGAATTAGGAAGATTGCTATACTTTTCCCTAGTCTATAGTAGGAATACTCTGATACCAGATTGGTATCAGAGCCGTAACTATAGGGAATTAGGAAAAATTTGGGATGCTTTTACCTAGTCTATAGTTTAGGGGTTTTATCCTTCTGTTTAAAACAACTTCCTTTCTATCTCATTTGCTTCCCTCTATTCTCTTTGGTCTTTTAACATACATGCCTTTCCTAAGGCTAACACAATACACACTTGGAGGCTTTGAAGACACTCTTATAACACAATCGAAATGACTCACCAAAATAGGGGTGATTCCCACATTTGGTGATGACTTTCATTCAGCTATACTTTGAATTTTGCACGAAATCTACCCTCAAGTTAGGAGTGATATCCAAATCTTGAAGGGAGTTTCCATTTCATACTCTAGTGGACCCTTATCTTTTGATAAGTACCAACCACGTTAGGGTACGATGTTATCAAGTTAGAGGTGAAACTCGCATCTTGTTAACTAGTCCCACTCCTCGATTTTCAATCTCGCCAAAGTTTCGATGTTCCCAATCGATTAAGGACGTGTAGTAATTGGAAGGGCAAATATCGTTAGTCGCTCCTCGATGAGAGAATTTTCTATTAGGCCAAAGCACGTTTCCTTAATTCGAAAAGGACTTCGATTTACTTTGGAATAGTCTTATGTTACGTTGCGTGACAATCCATGTTTTACGTTAAATCTCTTTTATGTTATCTCAAGTTTTATGTATTTTATATTTGAGTGTTACTTTCATTTCATGCTTCGAGACACGATTCACACTATCTTCGCTATCTAAAACAATTAATAATATTCTCTCGTGAACAAACTAAATTTAAGATGCTTTCATTTTACATGCTACACTATGTGAAAACTCATGTTATACTATGTGGAATCATTTGAAAACTATATGCTATATGGAACTATGTGCTATGTGACGCATTCATGAAAACAATTTTCCTAAACAAAACATTATGATCAAAGTCTCATCCATTCTTTGTTTTGAATTCTTGGATGATGTCATCTCGTCAATCTTCCCACTCATCCAACAAGTCCAAGACCAGCTCTCAAAAGAAGATGATGGCATTCATGGCCAATCAGATCGCTCGTATTGTCCCTAAGATCGTGAGTGAGATTCAAGTTTCAAACACTCCCAACACCTCTGTTGACTCGAAGGTGGTCCAACCCAAACCTGTAACCTTTAACTACAAACACTTTGCCTCTTGCAACCCCAAACCTTTCACTGGCAAAGATGGGGTAACCACTATGCTTGAATGGTTCGATAGCATAGAGGTTACGTTCATCAACAGCGAGTATCCTGAGGAACTCAAAACGCGTAGTGCTACTGGAGTGTTTCAGGCTAGAGCCTTAGAATGGTGGACCAATGAAATGAATATTCGTTCAAACGAAGTGGCTTATGCATTACCTTGGGAGGAGGTGAAACAAATGATGATGGAGGAATTTTGCCCTCCTCATGAACAGCAAAAGCTTGAGGAAGAATTTTGGGCCCTCAAGCAAATTGGTGATGACAACCTCGCCTATACCACCCGTTTCAAAGAGTTGAGCTTCATTGTACCACACCTTGTTCTCACAACTGACCGCATGATCAGGAAATACATCAATGGCTTACCCCCTAGCTTGTGAGACACCATTGAGGCAGCCAAGCTTGACAATATGGAAGCTATCTATCGTCTCGCCGCTAGTTTGAACAACAATCGCGTTCGCGACAAACAAGCTGCTGCATCCGCCAAGTCAACTCACCCTGCTAAACCACTCAACCAAATTACCCATCAACCAAGTGGCAATTGGGGCAAGAAACGTCAGTATCAAGACCCTGTTTGCAACACGGTTGTACCTGCTGTAAACCCAAACCCTAATACACCTGAAAACGCCAAGAGACAATATACTGGGACTCATCCAAAGTGCACCATTTGCCACTATCATCATCCCACCAATATCCAATGTCGCCATTGCACTGCGTGCAACCGTTTCGGTCACCATACTGCTTATTGTCCACATGCTTCCCAAAACCTTAACCCAGCAAACAATATTAGAGCCTGTTTCAAGTCTGGGGATACTACGCATCTTCGTCCAAAATGCCCTCTATGGAATGAAGAACGACAACAAGCACCACAAGGTCAAGCTCTCAATGCCAACCAAGCTCAAGATTACAATGAAGTCATTGATGGTACGCTTTTTCGTTAACAACCTTATTACCTCTATACTCGGGTAAAGCTTCGTATTTGTTAAATCTGAATCTATGTCAAAATGTACTCACATGAAACTCCCTGAGTCATTTCCAGTCAAAATTCCTGATGGCAAGTCCGTCACAGTTGATTTTATTTTTCGCGCGCAACATTCATGTTTTCTCGATCAACCATCACTTTGTTTCTTTTTGTTAAGTCATTTCTCTTAAATTTCGAGGACGAAATCTCCTAAAGTAGGGGAGACTGTAACGATTCACATTTTCGTACTTTCTTATTTTAGCAAGTCGTGTTGTACTTTCCACTTTTAGACACTTGTACTCTCGTCGTATTCTAATTTTGTTTCAATTTGTAATCTGAGACTGGTGATCATAATGAAAACGAAGTTATTTTTAATCATGTTCATGTTAGACTTGTGTGCAGTTATAATCAAATTCACGTTTGAACGATATATTCTGGATTCTTTATCGACACTTGATACTTGTTAGACTATTTAATGAGTCGTCGGAAGAACCAAGCATCGCCGGAGTTACACCGGAGAAACCGAGTCCGCCGGAACGTCTCAAGTTCGTCACTTCGTTTCGGTATACCTTTTCATCTCCTTTTATGTCGTTTTGTAATCTGTTCAATCAATTCGTAATCAAGTAATATGTTTTGATGTGATGCTTTCAATCCTTGTTTTCGTCTGAGTTCTTTTTAGTGAAAAAGATAACGTACAGTGAATGTTTAAAAATAATAAAAACCCTTATCATACACACAAGTTTAGACAGATCAGTTAGTTTCCTTGTTGTTGCTGGGTTGCTAGGGTCGCAAGTTCGATCCCCGTCCCTATTTAATCGCTGCAATCTTTTTGTTGTTTTATAAAACCAGCACATGAAACAACCCAGTATCAATATAAGTTAAATACAATCGCATCTCTTTCACCAAACACTGAGTAGTACAATGGTCACTACACTTTCCGAAGAAGTCGGGGTCCCCGGTTCGATCCGGGCAGAACCAGTGTTTTTTGGGTATTTTATTGTTTTAATTCTTCTTCTATAAAACATTGATAAGTTAACGGTTCACATCTATTTATTTCCTTTATTTATAAAACCTTAAACATTTATTAATAACCTGAATAATTAACAATTTTATTTCAAACTTTTTCTTTTTAAAATTCCTTATAATCCATATCGATAACCACAAATAATTTTCTATATTTCCTTTTCTTTCTCTTTAATAATAAACGCTAAAATTAATTAAATTACCAAACTATCTTAATTTTATGAGTTAAATTCTAAATATGAGGAATATTGTCTAACTTAAATATTAGGATTATTGATCAATAAATAATAACGAGTTCGTTACGTGTTATTATAAATATCTAGGATAATCGCCTTGCTCGTTCTCTTGGATATCCTCAATGTTACTCGTGCGTTATTTCAAGAAATCGCAACGCAACCAATGTGAGTATACTTGATCCCATTTTTATTTTATCACTTTTGGGTGCAACATGTATTCTATACAAAAACACGCAACGCTTGAAACTTGTTATATGCACACTCTATCTGTCGCAACCCCGATCCCTTATCTGTCCCGGGAACGGGCGGACGCGAACTCAGATTTTCGGTGGTATCAGGGTTCGTTAATTTGGCAACGGAAATTACATCAGGACCGTAGCTAGGAAATGTTTATCAGAGTAAAACCACCATATTTGATATTAATAATAACATGGGAAAAACCCAAGTTTCTTATTACAATACATTTATAGGGACAAACCCTACTTTATTGAATTTAAAACATCGTTTATTTGGTAACTTTTATAGCCACATTTTTTCCAAGCCTTCAGTGCTCTCCAGCTGGCTTTTTTTACTAATTGGCTGTCACATTGTGTTACCTGAAACGCGTTTTAAAAACATTTGTCAGTCGGAAATACTGGTGAGTGAATCTCAGTTTAATCAAGAAACATTTTATCAATTAAAACAGTATTGAGAGCGATCACATTGTTTATTTCTACACAATTACTCCATTTAGTACTGTCAGTCCACTGACTTGTGGGTCATATTACACATTGGCTAACTCATTGTCCAATGGTAACGTACTGTCATCCCCGACTTACTACTCACAGTGTAGTAAATTTTGTATACAAAACCCCAACATACCGGCAGTAATTGAAGAACTACAAAGACTCAATCACCGCTTAATCACATTGTAAAACAATTAAGGTTTTGTAAAACATTCCAAAAAGGTTAACAAAAAGGGGATAAACTCACATTGCTATCTTAGTCTTCTCGTAAGGGTTTCCTAGATATAATCTATAATTTATACAAATGTACATTGGTTAGTATCATAACCCTTTGAAAATATTAATGATACCCTCCCCGAGACGGCATTCCAACAACTACGTCGGGCAGAACCACGACAGTTGTTACGGAACCCTAAATCAATCGGGCAGCGTAACTATTACGAAACTGAGGTTATAATACTTACAACGGAGCAGAACCTCGCTAATTAGGGGTATAATACCCGAGTATTATAACTTTTCTACAGAAATTGTGATTCGAGATTGAAATTGTGAGCGAACTGAAATGAGATCTGATGCCATCTATTTATACTTGCTGAAATTGACTCTCAGGCGGCCCGCGTAAGGTAAGGCAAAGCCTTACGCGGCCCGCGTCAACACCTGGTCAACATGTAGCTTAGCTGGGTCAGCTTGTAGGTCCGCCACGATGTTGACACGTGTCGGCCTCTGGTGTCTCCGCGTTTGATGATCTCACACGGCCCGCGTAAGAGTTAAGGTGAGCTTACGCGGCCCGCCTTAACTTATAATTTCACCGGAGTCAAGGTTTAGCCTTGATACCGCCCGCGTGAGCTTGAGGTGAGGTCCTACGCGGCCCGCCTCAACTTAAACATCAGATTTTATATTTTATTTTTAATGCTATAACGTATCTCGGGCTTGGTTTTCACATACGGGGTGTATTATAAGACAAATTGGGACTTTTTACAATATACTAAGGTGTCAGAAATATTATAAGGGTGTCGGATTTACTGAGGGTTGTTACATTCTCCCCACCTTATTTTAGAGCTCGTCCTCGAGATCTACTGGAATAAATACGGATATTTTCTTTGCATTTCTAACTCGAGCTCCCATGTGTACTCAGGTCCTCTTTTGGAGTCCCACTTCACTTTGACCAGAACTAGCCTCTTATGCTTGAGATTCTGGATTTTTCTGTCTTCAATCTGTAGAGGCCTTTCTACAAATTTGAGTTGTTCATTTACCTCTATATCCTTAAGAGGTACTATTAGCGAGTCATTAGCTAAGCATTTCTTGAGATTAGATACATGAAATACATCATGTATTCCTGCCATTTCCTTTGGCAGTTGTAGCTGATAGGCTACAGGTCCTATTCTTCTAATAATCTTAAAAGGTCCAATATACCTGGGACTTAGCTTTCTCTTTTTTATAAATCTTACCACTCCTTTCCAAGGAGAGACTTTCAACAATACTTTATCTCCTACTTGAAATTCTAATGGCTTGCGTCGGTTATCAGCATAGCTCTTTTGCCGATCACGTGCTGCTTTCAGTCGTTCCTTGACTTGAATGATCTTGTCAGTTGTTTCTTGTACTATCTCAGGTCCAGATTGTTGCTTTTCCCCAATTTCTGCCCAACAGATTGGGGTTCGGCACTTTCGTCCATAAAGTGCTTCGAATGGTGCAGCATTGATACTTGTGTGATAACTATTATTATATGAAAATTCTATTAAAGGTAAGTGATCATCCCAATTACCTCCAAAATCAATTACACAAGCTCTAAGCATGTCTTCCATTGTCTGAATTGTCCTTTCGCTTTGTCCATCCGTTTGGGGATGATAAGTTGTGCTTAACTTTAACTTGGTTCCCATTTCTTTTTGGAAACTTGACCAAAAATGAGAGGTAAATCGGCTATCTCTATCAGAAACAATTGATAAAAGAATGCCATGTAAAGAAATAATTTCATTTACATACAATTTAGCTAATTGTTCCATACTGAAAGTTTCTTTCATTGGTAGGAAATGAGCTGACTTGGTTAGTCTATCTACAATCACCCAGATTGTATCATTACCTTTCTTTGTTTTGGGCAATTTAGTAACAAAATCCATTGTTATCAATTCCCATTTCCACACTGGCATTTCTAATTGCTGTAACAAACCTGAGGGTTTCTAGTGTTCAGCTTTGACTTGTGAACAGGTTAAACATTTAGAAACATAGGCTGCTATGTCCTTTTTCATTCCTATCCACCAGAAATTTTTCCTTAAATCCTGGTACATTTTATCACTTCCTGGATGCATTGTATATTTAGACTTATGAGCTTCTTCTAATATACGATTACGCAGGTTTCCTAATTTAGGTATCCACATTCTCTTTTTATGGAATCTCCAAATTCCATCTATTCCTTGTTCCAATTCTTTTAGCATACCTTTTAATTTTTCAGAATCATCCTTGATTACTGATTCTTGTGCTTCTCTTATCTGATCATTTAAATCTACTTTCAGATTTAATTTAAGAGAACGTACCCTTTTTGGCTTTTCATGATACTTTCGGCTTAAAGCATCTGCTACTACATTTGCTTTTCCTTTATGATACTGGATATCACAATCATAATCACTAAGAATCTCCATCCAGCGTCTTTGTCTCATATTCAACTCCTTTTGCTTGAAAATATACCTTAAACTCTTATGATCAGTGAATATGGTAAACTTACTACCATAAAGATAATGTCTCCAAATCTTAAGAGCAAAAATTATAGCTCCTAATTCTAAATCATGGGTGGAATAATTCTCTTCATGATTCTTAAGTTGTCTAGATGCGTAAGCTATAACCTTTGGTCGTTGCATCAACACACATCCATAACCTAATTTAGAAGCATCACAATAGACTACAAAGTCTTCAGCTCCCTCTGGTAATGCTAGTATGGGTGTATGGGTTAATCTTTGCTTAAGAATTCTAAAGGCATCTTCTTGTTTTAATCCCCATTCAAACTTAACAAATTTACAGGTTAGCTTAGTTAAGGGAATGGCTATTCTAGAAAAATCTTAAATAAACCTTCTATAATAACCGGCCAATCCTAAGAAACTTCTAACCTCGGTTGGTGATTCAGGGGTTTCCATTTAGTAATCGCCTCGATTTTTGTTGGATCCACATGAATTCCTTCATGATTGACTAGGTGTCCTAGAAACTATACATGTTCTAACCAAAACTCGCACTTAGAGAATTCAGCATAAAGCTTTTCCTTTCTTAATAAACTTAAAAGTGCGTGCAAATGCTTTGTATGATCTTCTTTATTCTTAGAATAAATTAGAATATCATCTATGAAAACAATTATGAATTTATCCAAATATGGCTTATATATTCGGTTCATCATGTCCATAAATGCGGCTGGGGCATTGGTTAAACCAAATGGCATGACAGTAAATTCATAATGGCCATACCTTGTTCTGAAAGCGGTTTTAGGAATGTCCTCTTCCTGTACCTTTAATTGATGATATCCTGACCTTAAATCGATTTTAGAGAAAAATCGAGCTCCTTGTAGCTGATCAAACAGATCATCAATTCTCGGTAATGGGTACCGATTTTTAATCGTGACCTTGTTTAATTCACGGTAGTCAATGCACATACGCATTGATCCGTCCTTCTTTTTAACAAACAGTATCGGCGCTCCCCATGGCGACGAACTTGGCTGTATGAATCCTTTTTCCAATAATTCATCTAATTGTTTCTTCAGTTCCTGCATTTCAGCGGGTGCCAAACGGTAGGGTGCTTTGGCAATTGGTACTGTTCCTGGTAGTAGATGAATACTGAATTCAACTTCTCTGTCGGGTGGTAGTCCTGGTAATTCTTCTGGAAAGACATCTGAAAACTGAGATACTACCGGAATGTCTTTTAGTTGTTTTCCTTTAGTGTTAGTGATTATAGAAATCAAATACATTATAGAACCTTTTCTTATAGAACTTGCAGTTTTCATCACAGAGATGAATTTTGTGGATCTAAACGGCTTATCTCCTTTAATTGTGATCGTTTTACCTTTTGGTGAATTTACTTGAATTGACTTTTGATCACATAAAATACTGGCTTTATTGGCTATTAACCAATCCATTCCTAAAACAACATCGAATCCTGCCAGATTCATGGGATAAAGGTTTGCAATAAATTTCTGATTTAAAATTTCTATGCTTGCTCCCTGCAAGATTTCAGAAATCCTAACGGTTTCTCCATTGATTGTCTCTACTAAGCATTCTTGTGGTAGTTTAGTTAATGACTGATTTAAAATTTTGCAAAATGATGTATTAATAAAACTTTGGTTTGCACCAGAGTCAAATAATACTTTAGCAAAGATATCATTAACTAAAAACGTACCAACTATAACATCTGGAATCATTTTGGCTTCATCTGTAGTCAGAACAAATGCTTTAGCATTTTTAGTATTCTTGTTGTTTGTAGCTGGAGCTAATTTCGGATAGTTTGGCCTGATATGACCTTTTTCTCCACAATTGTAGCATAATCCATTACTGGATTTCTTTCTGCAATTTTCTTCCTTGTGTCCTGGCATCTTGCAATAATTGCAGAGAGTGGAGCATTTTCCCGAATGCTTTTTCTTGCAGACCTTGCAGTATGGTGCAGAGGTAGAACTCGTATTCCTACGATTATAATTTCCAGAACGGAATTCTTGTGTAAGCCTTTGGGTTAGGTTCCTCCTCTGATCTTCTTCTCTAGTACGAACTAGTTCATCTGTCAAGGTATTTCCTAGTTCTACAGCTTCTTCTATGGTTTGGGGTCTAGCTGCCTTGACTACATGTCTAATTTCTCCAATTAATCCCCAGATGTAAGGAAGATTAATATCAGTTCGGGTGATGCAAGGGTTGGCACTATTCTGGCATATTCGAAGAATATTTTAGTGTATCCTTTACTATCCACACCAGTCATCCTAAGATTTAGGAATTTGTTTGCTATCTGTTCCTTTTCATTAGGAGGGCAGAATTTCCTTTCTACCATATTCCTAAATTCTTCCCAATCTATACTATAAACCCTATCACTTCCTCTAGACTGAAGGATAGTGTTCCACCATTCTAAGGCTGAATTCTTAAATAGATTGGAAGCAAACATTATCTTGTCCTCTTCCGCACATTTACTTATTTTCAGAACAGCCTCAGTCTTTTCTATCCAGCGTAGAGCTGCAATGGGTTCTTCATTGCCCAAGAATTCTATTGGTTTACAAGACCAGAATTCTTTATAAGAACGACCGTAAGGCACGGTTCTTCTTCTTTTGGGAATGGGCATTTGAAGTAAAGGTCCATTGTTCACGCTGTGTTCCGGTTCAATTGGTCGCTTACTGCTATATTTGCTTTTATTATTCGCTTCTTGAACCGTTTGAAGAATAAATGGCATTGCATCTATAATTCATTGTGCCACTATGTGTTGGATAGCACTATTATCCACTTGATTTCCATTGTTATTGACGCTTGGATTCTCATTAACCACGTTAATGTTACTCTGGTTATTGTTATTCAGATTTCCTTGATTTCCTTCGTCAGCCATCTGAATTTTAAACATTTACCAGTAATTAATATCACAAGATAATATTTACTATAGTTAATCACATGGCACGTAATCTAGCCAAAAGCGTCGATCATTGCGATTTGTACTCTATTTCCATATACTATTATGCATCTATTACACACTAGTACTGAAATAAAAATTACAATACCAACAGAAATAGAATTACACTAATAGTAATATGCATCCATACACACATATTTTATTTTATTATTTTATTTTATTATATTATTATTATTACTACTACCATTTCTTTCATTCTTACATTCACGGATATGGATTTATCCAAAAATCCATATTGCGCTCATCGTATTTCCATACGAGACGCTCTCCTACCTGACGCATTCTCTCACTGCTTTCTAAAATTTCTTCCCCAAAAGTCCTAAGTTCTTGGACGTTTTCTGCACTCATTGGGGGTGCAGGTTCTAGGACTGGGTTCGGAATCTGGGGTGCGGGTTCCTGATATGGGGGTGAAAGTGCCTGAAACTGGTAAGGATCTTCTAAGATCTCCCTAATATAATCATCGTGGTAATAGGGATCTAAAGGGTCCATACCTGGATAGGCTCCTATGTTCTATATGGGTGTGTCTTCATGGATAGGGTAACGTTGCACAAAGTCCCTATTATCGTCCCACCAGGGGTCGTAATTTGGGTCTAGGGGGCTTGGTGCAGGTATCCTAGGGATTTCTTCTAGGTTGAAGTCATGCATCTCCACTTGGTTTTCCGGGTTTTCAATCTCCATGGGTTGGTCTGGGATTTGTGGTTGTGGTTGGGGTGCTACTAATTGTTCCAGACTCGGGTCAGCAGCAGTTGTAGCTAGGATATGGAAATTGGCTAGGCTTCTATTAAGCATATCCTGTGTATGGGCATCTGTTTTTTGCTTAGCAGCTGCTAGAACTCTTTGTTGTTGCAACTTTCGCATTCTTTTCCTACGAGCAAAGGCTTCCTTACTGAACTATCCTCGTTTCTTATGAGGGAATGGCTATTCTGACTGAGCTTTAAAAGCAAACATTCCTTCTTCTTGATCAGCAGAATACCCAGAGAAGGCAGGCTGTGAAGAAGTACCTTCACTCTTAGGTGAATCAGACAACTGACGACTCATGTCTGAGGGTCCTTGATCACTCATACTGTAAACTAACAGATAGTCAAATAACACATAACAAATAATTACAGTTAAGCACGTATTTCCGTAATTTATTTCCTAACACAAAATTTATAATTTAAGTGTCAGCAGAACACTTCTTTGGCTCAGACCAGTGGCTAAGCTCTGATACCACCTTCTGTCGCAACCCCCGATCCCTTATCTGTCCCGGGAACGGGCGGACGCGAACTCAGATTTTCGGTGGTATCAGGGTTCGTTAATTTGGCAGCGGAAATTACATCAGGACCGTAGTTAGGAAATGTTTATCAGAGTAAAACCACCATATTTGATATTAATAATAACATGGGAAAAACTCAAGTTTCTTATTACAATACATTTATAAGGACAAACCCTACTTTATTGAATTTAAAACATCGTTTATTTGGTAACTTTTATAGCCACATTTTTCCCAAGCCTTCAGTGCTCTCCAGCTGGCTTTTTTTACTAATTGGCTGTCACATTGTGTTACCTGAAACGCGTTTTAAAAACATTTGTCAGTCGGAAATACTGGTGAGTGAATCCCAGTTAATCAAGAAACATTTTATCAATTAAAACAGTATTGAGAGCGATCACATTGTTTATTTCTACACAATTACTCCATTTAGTACTGTCAATCCACTGACTTGTGGGTCATATTACACATTGGCTAACTCATTGTCCAATGGTAACGTACTGTCATCCCCGACTTACAACTCACAGTGTAGTAAATTTTGTATACAAAACCCCAACATACCGGCAGTAATTGAAGAACTACAAAGACTCAATCACCGCTTAATCACATTGTAAAACAATTAAGGTTTTGTAAAACATTCCAAAAAGGTTAACAAAAAGAGGATAAACTCACATTGCTATCTTAGACTTCTCGTAAGGGTTTCCTAGATATAATCTATAATTTATACAAATGTACATTGGTTAGTATCATAACCCTTTGAAAATATTAATGATACCCTCCCCGAGACGTCATTCCAACAACTACGTCGGGCAGAACCACGACAGTTGTTACGGAACCCTAAATCAATCGGGCAGCATAACTGTTACGAAACTGGGGTTATAATACTTACAACGGAGCAGAACCTCGCTAATTAGGGGTATAATACCCGAGTATTATAACTTTTCTACAGAAATTGTGATTCGAGATTGAAATTGTGAGCGAACTGAAATGAGATCCGATGCCATCTATTTATACTTGCTGAAATCGACTCTCAGGCGGCCCGCGTAAGGTAAGGCAAAGCCTTACGCGGCCCGCTTCAACACCTAGTCAACATGTAGCTTAGCTGGGTCAGCTTGTAGGTCCGCCACGATGTCGACACGTGTCGGCCTCTGGTGTCTCCGCGTTTGATGATCTCACACGGCTCGCGTAAGAGTTAAGGTGAGCTTACGCGGCCCGCCTTAACTTATAATTTCACCGAAGTCAAGGTTCAGCCTTGATACCGCCCGCGTGAGCTTGAGGTGAGGTCCTACGCGGCCCGCCTCAACTTAAACATCAGATTTTATATTTTATTTTTAATACTATAACGTAACTCGGGCTCGGTTTTCCCATACGGGGTGTATTATAAGACAAATTGGGACTTTTTACAATATACTAAGGTGTCAGAAATATTATAAGGGTGTCGGATTTACTGAGGGTTGTTACACTATCCAATTTTAAACATGAAACAATTTGATGCTTGTTAATCTCATATGCTATGTAAACTTTTCGTGTCTATATGCTCATTAACCTGGCTAAACTTATTAAACTTCTGAGACTTGTTAGACTTCTTATACTTATTAAACTCCTATGCTATAGGAGTACGCACCGCCCTTGAGTGAGTCTTGGGGTGTTTGCGTTGGAAACTTGGGTTTGACATATAGTGACACTGTTTCAGCATATTAGTAACTAGTATCATCTTATTCATGTTGGATATGAGCACATTTAAACATTTTATTCTACTATGCTATGTATCAAACTTGTATACTCGCCAACATATTTTGTTGATCATTATTTTAATACATGTTGCAGGTTGATAGTCAAGATGATGAAGGAATCAAGTTAGGATGGACTAGATAGCCATTTTAATAATAAACCATGTTTGTTGCAATTTGTCTTTATTTGAAACAATGTATTTGAATTTAGTCATTTAATGAAATTTGATTTAATCTATATTGTCACAATTACCGTTATGATGCTTTTGAGCGATTTGTTCGTCTCATCCTGATGATTCCACCATCGGTTGAGGTGTGACAATTTAGGGCTTTAATACCGATAAACGATAATACGCACAAGTTTCTGCATTAAAAGGGTTAAAAGTGTCAACATGTTAATTCTTACCTCTGAGTGACCTTTTAACAAACCCGAATCATCATGATGTTCGATAATACTCTCGGGAATGCCCAATATGGGCTACATAGGGCTTTGAGCCGATAAAATGATAATACGCGCAAGTTTGTGCGTTATAGGGGCCAAAAGCGTCAACATCTAAAAATACACCTTTGAGTGACCATTTAAGCAAACTAGAGCATCGTAATGTTCATTCATATGCTCAGGAATGCCTAATATTGGCCATGTAAGGCTTTTATGTGATTTCACGGTAATATGCGCAAGTCCGCAAATTAAGGGGTTAAAAGCGTCAACGTATAAATTCATACTTCTGAGAGACCTTTTAACAAACTAAGAAGTTTATGATGCTTGGTTATACTCTTGGGTGTGCCTAATATTGGCCTAGGATAGCTTTTTATCATAAAAACAACGATACGTGAGAGTTTGGAAGTACAAGGGCTAGATATGTCAACAGATGAAACTTATAGTATACTGACCAGGTCCTTACGGACCATATACAAGGAATCATACGGTCCGTATACTCTTGCCATCTACAAAAAAATTCTTGTTCCCCACTCCAAGCATCCAAAAACCTTCAAAACGATTCTATGGGCTTGTATATGGTTTTGTACAGGTAAGGGGGCACTTGTAATCATCCTAGAGAGCCCCATAACACCTGGCAATTATCTAAGAATCCTTCAAACACTAGAAATAGGCCTTGATTTTCATGAACAACTTGCATCATTTCCTTTCTTTCCTTCTCTATCTCAAATCTGGAAGTTCCTGAGTTGATTGGGAGCATCCTCTGAGTTCTATTCAGTCCATAGGACCACTTGTAAGTGTTCCTTTCATGACTAGTTCTTTTAGTTGGCTTTTAAAGCCAAAAATTCAAGCGTTTACGATAAACACTTTGACTTTTAGTTAGACCTTAAATGGTCAAGCCATTGTTCGCAACGAACGTGGCTATGTGATCGTAATTAGGTAGGTGTTAATCCCTCAAAAGGGCACCTCCTAAGAATCACGTTTGCTTGGCCAATTGACGAGTCAACATAATATTGTTTTAAAAAGTCAACGGGTCAGTTTTTGAATTAATTACGATATGAGTTTAGAAGTATTCTAAAATACGTTTTATCATTTAAACAACTTGGTAATAATATTAGAACACGTGTAAACATGCTCGGCTCGTCAATTCCAGTTTTAGGGTCGGTTCGCAACCGAAAGTCATGAAGTTTGACTTCTGGGTTGACTTTCGATTATGAACCGAATTAGATTAGTTTGCTACTAATTTTAGGCTCCGTTAAGATCGTAATATAATGTAGCATAACAATTATGCCCTTTTTAGCAAAAATAAGGTTTTAGACACCAATAAGCTTTCAAACAACTTAGGTACTGATATGTTAACATGTTTAACATATTCCGATGTTACGAACCTGATCATAAACTGAGTTTGGGTGAAATATCGTAATTTATGCTTTAAATCGACCAAAGTGCCCTTTAAGAGAATAGACCGGTTTTAAGCATAATGTTTCATAACAAACCCATTGCCTACTGATATAATATCATAATTAGGATTATTTGGGATGTCCATTCAGTTTACAAACTGAGTTTACCCATACGTTCTTGAATTACATCCTTAAATGACGATAATGCCCTTTTTGCACCAAAAATGATTTAAAAACACAATATTCATACAAAACCTTCTTGTTACATATATTAATTAACAAATTTCAGTCATATAAACCTTGTCATAACATCAGTTTTCCTTCACATATCGTCATTTAACGACTTTACCGCCGTTTTGGCGCGTAGTGTGGTTTTAAACCATAACTACAAATCAAGACTTGTTACATACTGATTTTATAAATCATTTTAAATATTTTTACAATAGGCATATGGTATAAACTCAGATTCCCAAATTAGCCTTCAAAACTATGTGTGAAATTACCAAAATGCCCCTACGGAGCATAGTTTGGTTTAAAACTATAAAACACACATATGTTTGATATCCTACTGATATTATATCATAAATAAAGTATTTTTACAGAATGTTTATGGTCGTAACATCAGATTGTACACAAGTTTCTTTTATATATCGTAAAATGACCAAAAGGCCCTTATGAGGCATAGTTTCATTTTAAAACCTTAACGGGCATACAAGTTGATATCCTACTGATATTATAACTTGTTTAAAAGTATATTGGCATATGGAACTTGTTCATAACTTACCCGGTTACTCGTTGTCACTTATACGCGTACGGTTAGACTTGCTTACCTAGTTTATGTAAGTTTACCAAAACGAGTTAAACCTTAACATTTTTACTTCAAAATCTAGAATGTATTTAGTTTACCCATATTATACAAGTCTTCATACTTGTTGGGTCTAAATTACATTCTATTCCAGTCATCGCTTAATCTAGTGTATCGTACCATTTCTAATACTTTAAGTTAGCCAGTCTAGGTCTATGACCTAAATAAGACCCGTTAGCATTCTAAATTGGTTATATATTACCATCATTCCAGAATAGAGCCTCCCGGTAAAAGCTATCTGCATTTAGTTAGATTGGATATGGTTGAGTTATATAAATTTTGCTGTGAATCGAGTAGTAGCTCAGGTAAATACTTTTAACTTATTTTCCATTATACGGGCTTGGGATACGGTAAAATATTAACGCTTGGTCGGGTATGGAATCATTTAATCGGATTGTGATTAATAAATTACATAACTCGTTTTAATCCGTTTTGTTTTATAATATAAACATTGGGGGTTAATGCGATCGTGTCCTGGATATCCTTGGCTCATTTAATTGCAAATGGCCACGACCTAAGCACGGGGTGTTGGCATACACCTGTCAGATGCGATATGGTTTACTATTCCCCAAAAAGGGGATAAGATATAAATGAACTCCTTTGTGGGTTTCCCGAAAAGGGATAAGTGATGTGTCGGTTAATCATGTCTCGGCTTCTATACCGGGCCCTAAATGTATGACAAACATGTAACTCTGTATACAAGATTATAGATATAATTGTCCCAAGTTAGAAAAGAATTTTTGTGCCTTGTGCATCTAAATCAATTTTTATAAATGTTTTCAAATGAGTCAGTTAATTGTATTTACCAGTGTAAACTGACGTATTTTCAAAAGACTAAGTGACAGGTACTATACGCAAATAGGCTGGGAGCTGCTTGGTGTCAATAAAGGAAATTGCAAATCCTTAAGATGCCCTAAAGTCTGCTAAACTTCATTTTGTACATTTTAAAATGATCTTCCTGTGGATTTAATTTTTTAAGCTCGTATGTAACTATCATTTTGATATTTTCTGACAATTGGGTTTGTAATAATATTTTATATTCCAAGACTTCCGCTGTGCTATTCTGTGTATGTTTGACTATGACGATACCAATCTTATGTCATGATACTCCCCACCGAGCCCACCAAGCTGAGCTGTAAATATCGGGGTGTGACAGAAGTTCTCCAACTGGAATCACCTCGTTTGGAGACTCGGTGATTTTTAAATAAAATAAACAGTGGGCAGGGGTAGGAATCGTAACAATTCAGACCACTGTCCATTGCTCGAATTTTTACGTAAAATCTGTAAAGAATTAGACTTTGTAAATTTTTTAGTAACACACTAAGACCTTTTCACATGTCCTATATTTTTTTAGAAATTTTTCATGACCTGTAACTATTTTATAAAAATACCCGAAACATCCCAGTTTTGGGTATTAAAGCTGAAATGTAATAAGTCGCAATGTGTGCTTCTAAATGTTAGTTGTGCTATCTGAGAATGATCGAACAGGTTTAATGTCAAATTAAATGTTGTTTAAGTTGTTGTGTGCTATGACCATCTATACATATATATATATATATATATATATATAGGGAGGGGCTCATGCGAGAACCATCCTTATTGTGAGAACCGCGAGAACCAATGTGAACACAACCTAAAATAGCTAAAAAAACCTAACCCCCACCCCCCCCCCCCAAAAAAAAAACCTAACCCCCCCCCCCCCAAGCTAAATGCTAAAAACTAAAACCCCCAAAAAACCTAAAAAAAACCCTAACCCCCCCCCCCCCCCAAAAAAAAACCTAAACCCCCCCCCCCCCAAGCTAAAATGCTAAAAACTAAACCCCCAAAAAATCTAAAAAAATAAAAAAATAATCTAAAATTTTTTTTTTTAATATTTTTTATGCTCAAATCGCTACTTTTAGTGGCAAAAATTTTTTTTTTTTTTTTGCTTCGAGAAGTAGCGATTTTTATATAAAAAATATTAAAAAAAATAAAAATTTTTGTGTGATTTTTAGCTATTTTTAGGCATTTTTGGTTGTGTTCACATTGGTTCTCGCGGTTCTCGCAATAAGAGGTGGTTCTCGCATGATCTTCTCCCTATATATATATATATATATATATATACATATACCATTTGAATGAAAATATATATGTGGGATATATATGTAAGTTGTCAATGTGATTGCATGATACGTGAATGGATTTCGTGTCTTTCATGAGCACACTAATAAACTAGATGGTAATCATATTAGGACGTGATTGACCAACCTCAACTCATAATCACTTTAAAGTCTAACCGAGCTATCAAAGGTGAGTTCACGACCCCATTTTTATACGGTTTTAAATACACAGGGGGAGAAAACATGTACTGTTACGGTAATGTAACGCTTTTACTTTACGCATTAACGAACTATATTGGGAGGGGTTATGTGATACGGTTATGGACACAAGGAAGCATTATATCACATGTCAGTCCCCTTAAAACTTACGATGCCGTTAGTATTGGATTATAGCGACGAAATTTTTAGTAGTACTACTGGGCCTGACAAGCCCCACTCGAGCTGGTGGCGCCAGCTGGACCGAACTGTCACACCCCAACCGATGGCGGAAATATCGGGGCGCGGCACTGAGCGATACAGATTGTTTAAGAGAAATTCCATAACAACTACATTACCAGATAGTTAATATTAAGTCCCATACCTTAACCCATCAAGCAAATTAAGTTATTACAGACAGCGATATCTCTAAAACAAATAACATGTTCTGACAACTCAAATTTCAAATAAAATAAATTATCTTTGTTTCTAGACTCTCAATCCTACTCGATTCCACGAAAGCAGGTAAAGCACAGCATTTCCTAGCAAGCATCCTAAACACCTGTCAGATACAATAAAATAAAGGTCATTACACATAGTGTAAAGGTGAGCATACAAGTTTGATAATAGCATATAGAGTTCGAAATAGTTTACGCATAACCAGCATGTAACATGTATAGAGTGAAGGCAAGTAGGTTATCGACAGAGAAATATGCACAGACGTGACTGCGAGTTGTAGAATGTGCAACACATATCCTCACTGGGACACGTGAAGTAAAGCCCTTAACAACCCCTGTCCACGACAGGTGCTGAGTCCAAACTATAGTACTATCGTTGCTAAGGTGTCAGGCAACAATCACTGTGTTAACATAACATACAAGCATTCATCGAATAACAAGTAGCATGAAATAACGGTTAGCGTATAAATAGTGTTTGCATTGTGTGTCGATTGTGATTTAGAATAAATAGCATATGTAACACCCAAAAGTGCGTAAAGCAAAAAGGGATCGAGTATACTCACAGATTGTGTTTAACAAGTAAACACTCTCTTGGAATGAAGGGAGCGCTGAGAGAGATTAGCCTGAACAGTTAACGGTAGCATAAACGATAAGCGGCGCGTAAAACGATGAAATAGTACCAAGTGTCGGATGGTAACCCGATCAGATGGCAATCCTATCGGATGGC
The DNA here is from genome assembly GCA_030545235.1 of Helianthus tuberosus. Taxonomy (NCBI): domain Eukaryota; kingdom Viridiplantae; phylum Streptophyta; class Magnoliopsida; order Asterales; family Asteraceae; genus Helianthus; species Helianthus tuberosus. The sequence goes on from CM060426.1 coordinate 97,793,136, forward strand.
AATTCGATCGGATTGCCATCCGATCGGATGGTGTTTGGTAGTGATGTGTTTGTGTATGATGGTTTGCCTTTTGTAGTTTTTGTTGTAGCATTTTGAAAACAGAGAAGTATCTCTACCTTTCAGGTCGTTCGATCCAGCGGCAGCCCGATCGGATGACGATCCGTTCGGCGAGACATTTCTCAGAGAACAAGTTCACAGCAGTGTTGTCATCCAATCAGATGGTCTACCGATCGGGTGGCAATCCGCTAGAACTAGTAGTGCATTGAACATGTTGAAAATTGTTAAGTGTCGGAGTTCCAAACATCTCCTGGTCGGGTGGTCGTTCAATCGGATGGCTATTCGATCGGACGACAATCCGCTCGACCCATCCGATCGGATGGTGTTTGGTAGTGATGTGTTTGTGTATGATGGTTTGCCTTTTGTAGTTTTTGTTGTAGCATTTTGAAAACAAAGAAGTATCTCTACCTTTCAGGTCGTTCGATCCAGCGACAGCCCGATCGGATGACGATCCGTTCAGCGAGACATTTCTCAGAGAACAAGTTCACAGCAGTGTTGTCATCCATCCGCTAGAAGTAGTAGTGCATTAAACATGTTGAAAATTGTTAAGTGTCGGAGTTCCAAACATCTCCTGGTCGGGTGGTCGTTCGATCAGATGGCTATCCGATCGGACGACAATCCGCTCGACGTTCAGATCTCCAACAAGTTGAATAAAAGTCTAAGTGTTAAACCTCAAGTGCAATCAGATCGGATTGTTGGTCGATCGGATGGCAATCCGATAGGACGGCAATCCGTCCCACGAATCTGATCGTTTACCAACTTGAAATTTTGTTAAGTTTTACGGTTTATCGAGACGGTATGACAACGTGCTAAACAACAGAAACCCCATCAGGACCCAAGTGGCCCGATCGGACAGGAATCACCCAAGTCCGGCCAGTTCACAGGATCATTACGGTGGTTCATGTTTATCCTGGAATCGGTTGTCTCCTTGACAGAAACCAAATCTTGAACCAACACATCACCAAGAAAGAGTAGAAGATCAGACCAAGCTCCGATTCTATCGGTTTTGAATGCATTGAGTGTAAAAGAGTTGAAAGAAAGTTAGAAAACCATCTTTCAATCCTTTCCACCATGAAAATGTGCAGATCTATGTGAAAACATTGTTGAATCTTATGGAAATCCTTCAGATATGAGTTGTTCATGGTGGAATGATGCCAAAACTTGAAGTTTATAAGAACCCCATGATGACATCATCCTAGAACACCTCAAATCCTAGAACCCCATGGTGGAGAGCTGTCACATCACAAATGATGTGACAGGAGGGTATTTATAGGGTTTCCCAAAAAGGAAAGTGCCAAGGTTCGAGTGGGTCACCGATCGGATGGCTGTCCGATCGGATGGAAATCCGATCGGTTGACGATCCGATCGAGTTGTCACTCGATCGAGTGGCTCCGACGATTCGAGTCTCGGCGTTTCATTTCGTGCATTGGGTTTTGCGATGCGAGTTTCGATTAAGCGATGCGATAGAATTACCCATTAGTTACACAAATAACATAACTGCTATATCTAACATACAATCGTCATAATTAACCTGCGTTAAGTGTTTACGATTCGATTGCGATAGAGTTGCGATTGCGTTTCGATTAATCACCACAATAAACAAACAATAAATAAACATGCACAAGTAACACATAAGTAACACACACACGTAAAACAATATCCAAAATGCGTAATTCGAGTTGCGAATGCGATTGTGATGCGATAAGCGATAAATAGCGATTACACCTCGATTACTAACAAGTACTCCACATAATACAACTAATGCGATAAATAAATAGATTATCTACAAGTCAAAGAAGCCAAAACAGTAGTTAAGTAAGGAGTGACAGATCGCAATTAGCAATCTTTTTATTTCTTTGACTTCAATCTTGACTTTGACTTTGACTTTCGTAACACGGGGTGTTACACGAACGTTGATAGCCACAGGTGTAGAATTTACCTAACACTTAGCGATGGTTGGTGATAGACCTGGCACAACAGGGGCAGCAATGTCAGTTTCGGATCGAACACTTTGTTGACATGACCTAGGCTAGCTACCTAAACATATAACATGTACTGCTAAGCAATATAAAAAACGTGATTCGGGATTTGAATCGGGAAACTTACAATAATCTGAGTCGGTTTGGATCAGGGAAACTTTATAACACACTGGTTCGGGGCTGAACCCGTGGGAACAACTTATTTTAAAAATGTGAACTAAAACCAGTGAACTCACTCTTCATTAATTGTTGACACTTGATTTTTACATGTTCTTCTCAGGTTGTTAAGGCATCATTCCAGCATAGGAGCACATCACGAGCATGAAAACTATTTTATTAAAACATTTTGCATCTTTACTTTTAAGTTCTTTGATTTGGGCGTTTGTTTTGGCGCACACTTTATTTACGTTTACTTACGCTTCCACATTTCTTTAACTGCATGGTTAAATTTGTTTAAACGTATTTTTGCATATAGAGTCGTTCTATATGACCAGTGTCTTGGATCCTGGTTTGTCACGCGCCTCGCGGTAAAACCCCGCAAGTGGATTTTTGGGGGTGTGACAAATACGAATATATTTACGAAGTCGTGTTAGTCTTCGCGAATAGAAATACATAGATTGATAGTAGTATGACTCTCTGTAGCTTTCGTAAGTGGTATATATATATATATAGAGAGAGAGAGGGAGTGCATGGTTCTAGAGTGAACAACCTCCCAAGAGTGAACTGTGTGAACTCATCTGGACCCTTGATTTCCTTTTTAGTTGTTAAGGGTATGATTGTAATTTTATAAAAAATTAGATTTAAATCATTATCTTAATAATTGAAATCAGTTACATATTTCCTATTTTAATTCCTTATCCACAATATCTTTCTTATTTTAAATTCATTATCCACAATATCTTTTATTTCAATTTTATTTTTCAGATTTCATCACCAGAATTCAAATTTTGATTTTTAAGATCCACGTAAACTTCATATTTCAACGGTATACACATGTGTACTTGGATATAAATAGAACAATACGTATGTGTACTCAACATCGTATATATGTATACAGTAATTCACAAGTGTACATCAAACATTCAATACAAAAAAAAAAAATTCTGAGATATCACAAAAACAGACGATATACACATGTGTACATCGCATTAAAAACATGGAAACATCAGAATACACATATGTACATCGCATTTAATCAGAACAAGGATAAAGAATTTAAAATAGGAAAGATATTATGGAAAAGGAATTAAAATGGGAAATATGTAACTGATTTCAATTATTAAGATAATGATTTAAATCTAATTTTTTTATAAAATTACTTTCCTATTTAATTTATGAGAGAGAACATGATTTATGCAATCAATTTAAGATGAAAATTACACATATACCCTTTTTGTATTTAATTAAATAGACAAAATTAACCACATAATTACCATCATGCCACTCATCAAAATCTCAAGATCATAGAAATCAAGGGCCAAGATGAGTTCACACAGTTCATAACTGAGAGGGGTGTTCACTCTTGAACCTAATCCTATATATATATATATGAAATCTTGACGTTTGAAATGAATATAAACGACTATATTCATTTTATAAGAATATTCGAATTCTAAAAGAGTGGAATAAATATAAATGATTATATTTATTTTTATACGATTTTCGAATACTAAACGTTGGAAATATAAATTCCGAATTCCGTCGTTTGAAATAAATATAAAACGTTATATTTATTCTTATAAAAGTATATGAATTAACGACGTTTGAAATAAATATAAACGATTATATTTATTTTGTAAAAGTATATGAATTTACGTCGTTTGAAACAATTATAACTAATTGTATTTATGTTGTGAAAGTATCCGAGTTTTCAAGGCGTTTCGAAATAATATAATAAGGTTCACGTTTTATATGTTTTGGAATAAATATAAATAATTATATTTACTTTATATAAGTATCGGTTTTCGTAAACTAGTAGCTCGTGTTTTGTTGAAACGTTATGACTTCGTTTTGTAATTCGTAAAACGTTGTCAAATAAATATACATTCATATTTATTATACAAAATAACTTGGCTTCCGATAAGTGTCGTTTAAACAATATAAATATGTTTTGTATTTCGGATTTTTACGGAAAACGGACAGAGTTTCCTCTGTTTTTGGACGATCCCGACAATCAAAGTGTCGATATTTTTATCAAAACGCAACCAATAATTCAATCACAATTATATATAACTTTCGCGAAGTATGACGAACACTAAAATAAATAAAGTATGATACGGCGGTTCGAGGTCGGTTCGCGTAATCTAAACTATATATATGAAACAACGTAAAAAATAATCTTGCGACATTTAAAACTTTATCGCATCTCGTTATTGACCAGTGTTGACCAGTTGACCACAGTTGACTGGTTTGACCGAGCTTGACTTGTTGACTGACTTTGATTGCTTTGACCCGGACCCGGACCGAGTTGACTCGAGTTGACCGAGTTGATCAACGTTGACTGAAAGTTGACCTGAACTCGAAAAATCTTGAATCGGAGCTGATGTTGACTGTGGTTGACCAAAACCGAAACCCGAATAACTGTTTCCACTACCGTGTCGTTACCACTGCCACATCGTCACCTCCCAATCCCCCCGAACCCACCACCCCTGTTCACTGTCGTGCTCCGACGGCGCCGCCGTCGGCTACTCCTAGCACAATTTCATCATCATCACCATCCATATCATCATCAATCAACGGAAAAGAAAGAAAAGAATCATAAAAAAAATACGATATAAAAGAGCTCTCAGCAAAATGTTAATCCGAGCGACCGCCGGAGAAATCTGTTCCGTCACTCACCTCTCTCTTCTTCTTCGGTCTCTCTCTTTCTCGATTCCTCTCTCTCTCTCTCCTTTCTCTGTCGCCGCGGCTCCAGCTACTGTCGGCCACCACCGTCTTCATCGTCCATCAACGCATCATATCATCCTGATCATTGTCATTATTCAGGCAGGTCGCCGGAAAAACGAGTGGAGAGAGAGATCGGGGGGGGTTACGTGTGGCTGAGGGAGGAGGAGGATGGTCGCGGTGTAGGTGTCGTCAGGGAGGAACCCGCCGCCGGGAGCCGGTAATACGGTCGGCACCAGCGGCTTGTCGCCGGAAAGGTTCATGAGAGAGAGAGAGATGCAGAGTGTGAGATAGGGGTGAGCAGAAAACCGAAATAACTGAACCGTAACCGAAAAATCCGGACCAAAAAACCGAACGGAAACAAAAACCGACGGTTCGGTTTTCGGATTTTTAATAACCGAAAATTTCGGTTCGGTTTTCGGATAATCATTTTCAATAACCAAAAATAACTGAACCGATAAGTTTTAATAGTATACCAAATTTATATATTTTTATGGTTAAGTTGTTTAAGTGTTTACCCATGCTACTAAGAATTATTAATTTTATTCTTGTTTGTTGAATATTTATAATAAGAACATTACCATGTTTATTTATCATTAAAATTATCCATTGTTTACAAGAACTAACAAAGTTTAATATAAAAATTAAATGGTTTTCAAAGTATTATAAAAGGAAACGTCTTAACAAAAACTTTGAAGAAACATTAAAATAGATTAGAAGGTTAGTTTTATGTTAATAATATTAATTTAAAAGACTAGATATATTAACTTAAATGTAAACATTTAAGAAGGATTCTTAAACTATGAATTATACTTTTAAGTTTTGAATCTTACATAATTTGTTTCAAAAACCGAAAAACCGAACCGTTGTTAAAACTGAACTAACCGAAACCGAACGGTTTTTAAAAACCAAAAACCGATCTTTCGGTTACGGTTTTGGTTTTACCCAAAAACCGAACCGTGCACACCCCTAGTGTGAGAGATGTCAACTGAAATTTGAGGAAAAAATGAGGGTTTTAGTTGTAACTTATTATTTATACCTAGGTTTTAAACGTGGGTTGGGCACCAGTCCCGTTAGCCCAGTTCTAGTTGTTTTGAGCGGCCCAATCACGTTCCCGAATCCCGTTTTCACTCCCGAACTCCGTAATATATCGTAACACAAAATTTTAGAGTCGAAACGCTCAAAATTACATCGGATTTCGATATTTGACGTGTATGATCTTCGTTGCGTTAAAATTGCGTCAAACACTTCGGTTGTCGTTTCTTGTTCGTTTTTCGATCCGATTTAAACTACGGATATTTAAAATTTGAAAATGAAGCTAAATATATAATAAGATATTAATATCGATACGTAGTTCAAGTCCGGTGGTTTTGTTTCGTCGTTGATTGTCGGTGCGTTATTGTTTCCGAGTTTTTCGTTCACGTTTGCGTTTTGTGTCGTTCGAAGGCATGATAAATCCGTAAAACCAAGTTCATATGTATACAACATACGTATAAATTTCGTATTTGTCGGCGTTATCAGTATTTTGTATGGCATTAGTTCGTTATCGTTTAACGCTCAGCAGATTTCCTGAAAATCACCATACGCGCCCTGTAAGGTCGAATAGGCGTTCCTAAGCATTCCAAAAGCCTAATTAAGTTAATTCGTGCCTTAAATGCTACTTATTATCGCCTTAAATGTTTGTTAATCACGTAATTAAGAGGCGTCAATTACCGGTTGTCACAGTATTGAAGGTGCAAGATTTTCCATTGCTGAAACAAATCATCAAACCAAAGATTTACCATTAATTCATTATAAACATTTTAAATGATTTAATCATCTACTACATAAACAGGGTTTACAGTAGTACCTGATGAGCTGCATGCATTTTGGGCAACGCTTACCACACTTATCAGCAGCAGATCTCAGACATTTCTTACAAAAACTACACAATTTTGAACTCAAATTAAAATCCTAACATAAATCGGGTCAACTTTATCAAGCCATAAAGCAGATTATGAACTGTACCTATGCCCACAGAAAGTCGTACTCGGTTCAAAACAAATATCCAAACAAATATGTAAAAACAACAAACACACTCCAGTTAAACCATATAGAAAACCAAATTATTTCTTTTCATTAAAGAAACCGAATCGCACTTACTGCACAAGAGAGTTTCTTCATGAAGTTGATTCATACAAGGAATTAAAGTGTTTCCTGAACTTGATCCATTCAATTTCTCAACCTTTTTACCACTAACAACCGCATCAATCTTCTCTTCTTTCTTCTCTTCTAATCTTTCTGTCACCACATTACACCAAATTAGGGTTCAGTTTTGTAAAAAAAAAACAAATAAATGCCAAAAAAAAAACCCCTACCTTTTTTAGAACCTTCTTCTTCAAGATCAATAACGACCACAAAACTCGAAACCGGACTCTTCCTCTGATCTCTACGCTTCCTAAAATTTTATAAATTATATTAATTATTCAATACTTTAAAAAAACATGTATAAGTTATAACAACTAATTGAAAAATTAGGGTTTGGTACCTTCTAGTATGAGTAGGTGGAGTTTTGAACAACGGATCGGCTCGTCTCTTCTGTTTGGAATCACGAACAGGCGTATCTTCGACGACAAGCGAAGCCATCGACTAGAGACCCTATAGTTTTGGTGGCCCAAGGCCCAAGTCTCAAAATACTTGGGCTTGGGCTGACCCTTGTTTACAAAGTAATATAATAATTATAATATAATTTAGATGAGTACAACATATCAAATGAAAATTGTTGCCCAAGTTTCCTTCAAAAATAAAATGGATCGTATTATTGGCACACCTTGGATTATTAAATCGACACCTTCAATACGCATCGTATAGGCCTATACGATTATAACCTCCTCAACCTTCAAAGACACCTTCTCAATCAGCAACGTAAACGTATGTGTTCTCTAAGTTAATACATTCATTTAAATAGAAATATAATTTGGATATGTTTATTTTTTTCAGATGTTTTTGATTACCTATGGAATAACTGGTTAAGCACCTCCCGCCATTTGTTCGTATCTGCATGGACTAATCAAACGCTGACATTCTACCAAACGACAACAAACAAAGCTGAAGGCGCACATGCTACATTAAAGAAACAACTCACTACACCGAAATGCAGTCTGGAAACGCTGGTGAAAAAGGTGGACACCTTGGTACTAAAGTAATATACGCAAATAAAGAAATGCTTGGAAGAAAGCCGCACCAAGCAATGAATAGCCACCTTGAGATTCCTTTGTTTTGCAACCTACTTCGTAAAGTTTCCATCCATTCTCTTAACCTATTAGAAAACGAGCTAAGACAGAGAATAACCATGTTACGCTCATTCAGATCAACATGTGGCTGCCAGCTGTACACGGGTTGCGGGTTGTTATGTGCATGTCGCCTAGAGAGATTGCAGAATACAGGTACTTATAGACTTATAAAAATGTTTTGTTGTATTAATTTAATATGCTTGTCTAATGCTCTTTTTTGTTTTGCAGAACGTGTTATTCAGCTCGAAGATATAAACATTTTCTAGAGAAAATTTGATCTGAATCCATCAAATTTTGATGAAGAAGAGGTTGACGTAGAAAAAGAATTAGAATACGTGAAACAGAAATTGTCTACCCAACCCCCGCAAGTGAGGAAAAGCATCATAATGAGCGATAAAAAACCGCCTACCGTACAAGAAAACACTCGCGGGCGGCCAACGTCCAAGGTCCAACAACAAAGAAAAGAACAACCTGCTGAAGATAGCTCAGTTGGGCCTTCCGAAAAACAAAGTAGGTGTGACCCTCCTCGACACAACTCTTATGTACCGTCGCAAGACTCCCTAATACCGTCTACGTCTGCAATGACTCTAAAGTCTCAAAAGTCGTTACTGCGACGCAGTCGTTCAATGGCTTCACAGAAAAAAGAGCCTTACGAGGACCATGGCTTTTCGTTAATCACTGATGATGGAAGGCTTGAATATGTGCACAGATTCAAAAATCAAATTCCAAAAGTGTTCCACCCGTACATTTCAAGAATAAAAGATGTCAAGCCGGATGGACATTGTGGGTTTCGGGTGGCGGCTGTGGGTTTAGGGTTAGAACAAGACTACTTTGGGTTTGTTCAGAGCCAACTAGTTGAAGAGCTAACGGGTGAGAACAGAGATATGTGGAAGTACATCTTAGAGAGTGATTTACAGGGGGACTACGACACGCAAGTAGAGAAAATAAATTTTACCGGGGTTGGAAGAGCACCCAGGGAGCATTGGATGGAGATGCCTCAAAAGAAAAAAAATTGCACATGCTATCATGTCAAAATGGCAACCAACTATGCCAAAGAGACACCTAAACAAATCAACTAACTAACCACTGACAGGTAGCTAGCCAGTAATAGACCTCAAACATTATGATTTTGCAATGTCCGTCTTCTTGTGCTTCATCCTACATCTTTAGCCACCTGTTCATCCAATGTATTCATGTGAACGTGTTCATCTATACATCCTCATGTATTCGAGATCCCGTTAGCCTCCTTCTCGTATTTGGTTCACTTGCTTAAATAAACATGCACATATATACACACACACATGTATTTAGTCTAAATATCAAGTTAAAACCCTTGTACATAATCCATTCGTACTTGATATTTATATTTATATTTATATTTTTATTTATATTTATATTTATATTTATATTTATATTTATATTTATATTTATATTTATATTTGGGAATGGATTTGTTATAACTGTTTTTTACATGTTATTATCTATCTCGCATTAAGGTGAAAAGAAGTTACTATTGCTAGTCAAATATTTGATATACAGAATATTCTTGTAATTGAAATAATAACAATATGAAATTAATAACCTCATAGGAATGGATCACGAATCCTATTTGCCATCGCCATTTTCCGCCGCCTTTCTTACTGCAGCAAGATCACATCAATCTCTGTTCCTAATTGAGGGATGAAAATGGTTAAATACTTGAATCATATCTTCCTATGAAAACAATTTATGTTCATATTAATACGTAAAAACAAATCAACGATACTTATGAAATCAAATTACCTTGTGCCTTAACCTTTTTCTTCTTCATGATGATCATCAAAGATATGCCAAACAGAATGACTAATCCCATACAAATAGGGATGAAAATGGCCAAAATATTCTTTGTGCTGCTTGGTGCCCTTTGATCTTTTGATGTGAATATTAGAAAATGCTACAGGTATAATTATCTTCCTAAAAAAATTACATCTTTAACTTACTTAAATGTCAATATCCTACGATAATTTAAATAATCATATAACTTAAATTAACCCAACTAACCCAATCAAGAAGATTGATGCGTCTGTAGTGTTATATATGTTTATTTATATTTTAAGCCCTTTTTAACACTTTAGTCAAGTTTTAAATTTATAAAACACGATATTCTACTAACACTAAACACACATATGGGCAAGTGCACCCATCGTGAGCGTAGTATAGCATTGGTAAGATACCGAGGTCGTCCAAGGACACAAAAGCTTTTAGTACCGGTTTATCCTCAACATATAATCAAATCAAAAGTTTTAGAAAAGGTTTTAAACATGAAAAATAAAAACTAAAAATGATGAAAATAAAAAAAAACTAAAAGCAGATAGACAAGATGAATCACTTGGATCTGACTCGCCTTTAATGTAACCTTTGATGATTTCCTCACTTTTGCACTTTTTAAGAGATTATCTTAGTAATAGTAGTAGACCCCTATTTTGAAGGTGACGTTACCCTCAACCCAGTAGTTTGAGTCAGCAATGATACAATCCTAAAGGGTTGGAATATTGAAAGATAATTAATTAAGTTATTAATGCGTAATGTGGTAGGCCCCTATTTTAAAGGTGACGTTACCCTCGGCTAAGTGGTTTGAGTCAGCATGGATACAATCCCAAGTAGCAGGGTTAATGTATTAATAGTAGTTTACATATGAGGGGATCAAGTCATTCGCACCCCCGCCATCCAATACCAATAGGTATTGAAGGAGGTCATAGTAAGCTTAACCCAGGTCCCTGCAGGATCTATACACTAAACAAGGCAAGAACCTTACCAAACCATTCCCTTAACCCCCCGACCAGGTAGCCAACATATCTCTATATAGACCGTAGAGATATGAATGGTGTAAATCTTTTATTTTATATAGATAGTAAAATAACGCCAAAACACCACGGGCAAATGATAAGGAAGTTTCACCTTCAACATAAGAAACTAGTTATTAAAGTCATTAATACAAAACCAAATAAAAAGTGCGAAAAGATTAAAAATCAAAAGTATTACATTAAATGCTTGTCTTCACCAAGTGATGTAAGAGACTTAGGCAAACATGGCCTTTGAGTGTTAAGAACTCTTACTATCAATCTTGGATCCAGAGACTACTACATACACTCTAAGGTGGATGATGGATGATGGTGGTGGATGTGGGTGTTGTAGTGGTGGTGGAGTGTGGTTGAAGTGGGAGAGAGGTGGTTTGCCAAGGGATGTCTTTGAAGTGAACCAAGCACCCCTATTTATAGCCTGCATAGAAGCCTGGACACGGACCCGTGTCCACTCTATTTCTCTTCCTTCATTAAATATAATTTGTCTGCATTAGCTCCACACGCCCCCGTGTTCACTGGGCATGGACCCGTGTGCAGAAGCGTATCTGTACTATCAAGATTTGCTAGATTTTGTGAATCTTAGCATTGACCACGGCCCGTGTTGAGCTGGGCATTCCCCTATGCAGGGAATAGAAACTTCTATAGCTTTGTCTTTTCTGCAGACAACTGGCCATGCCCCCGTGTCCGCTGGGCACGAGGCCGTGGTCAGCCTTCTGTTCACTTGTTTTGCTTGTGAAGATGCTGTCGAGGGTCGGGCATGCCACGTTTATTCCTTTTCTTTGTATTTATGTTAGATTTTGCTGCATATTTGTTCCTTTTGTTCAATTAAGCTCATTTGGTCCTGTAAATACAAAAGGAAGACAAAAGCGCACTTTTTCCAACATTAATACTAAAAAATGGTTAGTTTTGTGCCTCATTTAATGTAATTTATATGTTGCATTTTACACACATCAAATACCCCCACACTTGAATCTTTGTTTGTTCTCAAGCAAAACTCTTTAATTTGTGGCTTACACACCCAAATGGAATGGGTAGAAGAGAAGTTTTAAGCTTGTCTTGAGTGTCGGGAATCCAAGATCTTTATTGGGTTATATTTTTATGCTATTTACAATCCTATTCGTTATGATTTATTTAGAACGTTTCATAAGAGAAATTACTTATTTGGGCATAACATGCCTCTTTAAAATTCCATTTTTATACAAGTTCACATACCTCACGGGAGATCACTCAACACTCGGCCGAAGATGTATTTTTGTGAAACACTCGAGACCGGCATGGAGCTTACTTCTACCATAAATTTGCCAAGCAATCAATCCTTCTCCTTTTTAACTATAAACCTTTGTAAATATCAAGGGGATTTAAGGAAGGGTTAGGCTTGGGTTAAAGGTAGGTGGTTTTGGGTTAGTGGTTAGTAAAAAGGGCTAAAAGCGTAAAAAGCGTCGGTCGTCGTAAAACTTTTTGTTTTTGTGACTTTTATTCAAACTAAACACTTTCAAACAAAGTTTCTTTAAGGAACTTGTTTGTTTATTGCTAGACTTCAATTTTTTTGATAAGGAATTATCACAAGAAAACCGAGCTTTTTACTAAAATAAAGGGTTTAAAAGAAAAAGGGTTTGGTGGGTGAAGGGTGTTTGTTTTGTGGGTTTAGAAATGAAAAGGTTTAGGCTCAAAGGGGTTAACTATGGGGATTTTTGGGTAGGTGAAAGGAAAAATAATGGTGTTGAAAAGAAAATGGGTTAGTCCTAATGCCTCCATCATTTATTTACTTGGGTTTAAGTTGGTAAGGACCGGGAGTGTATCGTCGTGGCAAGTTCTAGAGTCGTAAGAAACCAAGCGGCTATTCACACAAAAAATGAAAGATGAGCATTTAGTTTAAAGATGTATGCTTGTATGCTCAATAAAGGCTCAAAACTCACTTTTTGTGGGAATGAGTTTTAATTTGATCAAGTATATATAATCAAATTTTAACTAGATTTGTCATGCCGTTTCATAATTTTCTGATGTTGGTTCTTTTTATCACGACGCTATCGGTTGTAAATTTGTAAAAATATAACTTTTTTAGAACTTGTTATTCCCAAATTAAACCAATACAAGTAAAAAAAACGAAAAGTTTTTGAAAAAATTTAGGGTGATTAGCGGTTCCAATAGAGTTTTGTGTAAGGCTTGTTATTAGGACTTGCAAAATTCAAGTTTTTAGCATCCTCCCCCCCTCCCACACTTAAATTACACATTGTCCTCAGTGTGTCCCAAAAATAAGTTTTTAGGTTGATTGAATGTGTAAAAAGGTGTTAAAAACAAAATTTTATGTTACTGGGCGTCTAGGCACGGTCCCGTGTTGGTCCGGGCACGGGCCCTTGTTTAGATCGCCAGTATCATTTTTAACAGAAGGCTAGTGAGCACGGCCCCGTGTCCAGTTACCTAAACTGGGCGTTTTCTGCAGAACCTTGGGCACGGGGGCGTGTTGGGCTGAGCACGACCCCGTGCTAAACTTGCTGTAATGAACAAAAATTGTTGGGATGCTCTGTTTTTGTACATGGAGTGTGGGTTCAAGTTTCTCTCAGTAACCTCCACCATTTCGAGTGTGTTTTATTCCTGAAAAGTAAAACTAAACTAGAAAACATAAAAGTTAATCTAAACTGAAACAACGAATAGTTTCGCGGAATGGCTCCGTGGTGCGCCACGTTTATAAGGGTCCTTGGCTAGACCCAAAGTCAGTCATAATTTACCCAAGTGGGATGTTTTGCATCCCATGTTGCACCGTCGGAGAGCATCATCCAAGCTTGAGTCTATGATATTCATGTAGTTGACCGGGTCGTCGTCTTCTACTCTTTTCCCAACCCTGAATTCCATCTCTTTGTCCTCAACCCTCAATGTTAATTTCCCACCATTCATGTCCACCATTGCGTGAGCGGTGGCCAGGAATGGTCTTCCTAAGATGAGTGGTACTTCGGTATCTTCCTCCATATCTAGTATGACAAAGTCGGCCGGGAAGACAAAGTCTCCGACTTTTACCAATAGATTTTCGGTGACACCTTGTGGATACTTGATAGACCTATCGGCGAGTTGTATGCTCATCTTTGTGGGGCTTGTTTTACCTAATCCGCGTCGGTCAAACATTGATGCGGGCATGAAATTTATGCTAGCCCCAAGATCGGCTAGTGCATTGCGTATGGGTGATCCCCCAATGGAACAAGGGATGATGAAGCTTCCGGGGTCGATTTTCTTTTGTGGGAGTTTGTTAAGTAGTACGGTGGAGCATTCTTCACTTAAATTAACTAATTGCAGTGCTTCGATTTTCCTTTTGTGAGTGAGAAAGTATCTCATAAATTTTGAATATTTAGGCATTTGAGTGAGGACTTCTACAAATGGAAGATTGATGTGCAATTGTTTTAGTAAATTTACTAATTTTGTGAATTGCTCATCGGTCTTTTGGCGAAGTAACCGACCGGGGTAAGACACTGAGGGGTTCTTGGTAGGCTCTTGATTTGGCGGAGGAGTCGTCTCTTTTTGGGGTGTTAGTGAAGTTGCGGTTTGGTTAGATGGACTCTTTTCAGACGGAGGTAGTGGAGCCTCCTTGGGACCTACGGTACGGTTTCTCAATGTGATGAGATGCACTTGCGCCTTTGGGTTGGTTTCGGTATTGCTGGGTAACGCGCCTTGTGGTCTCTCGGAGAAATTTTGAGCTAGTTGATTTAGTTGTTTTTCAATGTTTTGAATACTAGCTTGTTGATTTCTAAACTTTGATTCCATTTGTTGGAATCGATCCGAGTTTTTCTTTTCGGTGTCAGAGATGAGGCGTGAGATAGTATCTTCAAACCTCTCTCGTCCCCCTTGTTGTTGTTGAGAGAAATTTTGTGACTCATTTCTTGGTTGTTGAAAGTTTGTTCGTTGGTTTTGGTTTTGTTGGTTACTACTATTGCCGGGTTCTCTCCAACCAAGGTTAGGGTGGTTACGCCATCCTTGGTCGTAGGTACCCGTTGGAGGACCTGATGGCCTAGGTCTATTATCAATGTAGTTTACCGTTTCCGGTTGATTATCCATTTCTTTCATACAACTTCAATTTTCATGTGGCCCACCGCACCCTTCACAAGCCATAACCGAGGCCGTTTTTGCCATTTCTAACTTTTTGATTTTCGAAGATAGGGCCTCGATTTGAGCTTGTAAGGAAGTGCTTTCGTCTACCTTATGGGCGCCCGGGGCAATAGATTTTGTGCCTCGGGGAGTGTGCCACTGAAAATTGTTTTGAGCAATTTCCTCAATTTGATTATAAATTTTATTTGGGCGACTATTACCTAGAAGTCCCCCGGAGCTAGAGTCAAGTGTTTGTCTTGTGTGTGGCAACAACCCATTATAGAAAGTGGATACTTGTTGCCATACCGCAAGACCATGATGAGGGCATTTTCTTAGTAGCTCCTTGAACCTTTCCCAAGTTTCATATAAGGATTTCCCATCCTCTTGTGAGTATGTATTAATTTTAGTCATTAATTTAGCCATTTTAGCAGGAGGGATATACTTATACAAAAACTTTTGGGCTATTTCATCCCAAGTGTTTACCGAACCCACTGGGAGGGTGTTAAGCCAAACCTTAGCTCGGTCTTTCAGTGAAAATGGGAACATTCGGAGGCGGTTGGCGTCGTTTGACGCTCCATTGATGCGAAAAGTATCACATATTTCCAAGAAGTTGGTAATATGTAAGTGAGGATCTTCGTCCGCAAGCCCATGGAAGGTTGCGGAGTTTTGGAGCATTTGAATCAAATGCGGCCGAAGTTCGAAGTTGTTAGCATCGACATTCGGTGCATTGATAGCGGCGCCAAGATTACCTACCGTGGGCCGTAGGTAATCCATTAGGGTACGTTGATCCGCCATTGTAAGTGGGTCCCCCGAAACTTTCTCTTGGATTTTAGCTTTAAGTCTTTTTCTTAGAAAGCGTTCGAGTTCGTCTAGAGCTTCTTTTATGCATTTATTGGAACTGTAGCTCATACACTGCGTAGAAAGTTCCGGTACGGTGCCTAGGTTCCAAGTCATGCGATAAAAACAAAAAGATTGTTGGTCAGAAGTCTCACCACGGCCCCGTGCTCAGCTGAACATGGCCCCGTGGTCGTGGTTACAATGATTGTTTTCCGGATCCCTGTTACTGGAGAGTTCAACACGGCCCCGTGCTACACCAACACGGCCCTGTGCTCAGCTCTCTGTAACTCGAAAAATAAAAACTGCCAGTAAGGATGTTGGGTGCGGCCCGTGTCCGACCAGGCGCGGCCCCGTGCTGCAGTCTGCAGAAACTGAAGAATTTAGAAAAAATCCTAAAAAATAGAAAAAATAAGAAAAACGATTAGGCCGTTGATTCCTAACTTTCTTAAAATTCTTGTGTCCCCGGCAACGGCGCCAAAAAACTTGATGAGTGTGTATCGTTATATATTTTTATTTATATTTTAAGCCCTTTTTAACACTTTAGTCAAGTTTTAAATTTTTAAAACACGATATTTTACTAACACTAAACACACATATGGGCAAGTGCACCCATCGTGAGCGTAGTATAGCGTTGATAAGATACCAAGGTCGTCCAAGGACACAAGAGCTTTTAGTACCAGTTTATGCTCAACGTCCAATCAAATCAAAAGTTTTAGAAAAGGATTTAAACATGAAAAATAAAAACTAAAAATGCTGAAAATAAAAATAAACTAAAAGCAGATAGACAAGATGAATCACTTGGATCCGACTCGCCTTTAATGTAACATTTGATGATTTCCGCACTTTTGCACTTTTTTCACTTTTTAAGAGATTATCTTAGTTATAGTAGTAGGCCCCTCTTTTGAAGGTGACGTTACCCTCAACCCAGTAGTTTGAGTTAGCAAGGATACAATCCTAAAGAGTTGGAATATTGAAAGATAATTAATTAAGTTATTAATGCGTAATGTGGTAGGCCCCTCTTTTGAAGGTGACGTTACCCTCGGCTAAGTGGTTTGAGTCAGCAGGGATACAATCCCAAGTAGCCAGGTTAATGTATTAATAGTAGTTTACATATGAGGGGATCAAGACATTTGCACCCCCGCCATCCAATACCAATGGGTATTGAAGGAGGTCTTAGTAAGCTTGACCCAGGTCCTTGCAGGATCTATACACTGAACAAGGCAAGAACCTTACCAAACCATTCCCTTAACCCCCGACCAGGTAAGCCAACATATATCTCTATATAGACCGTAGAGATATGAATGGTGTAAATCTTTTATTTTATACAGACAGTAAAATAACGCAAAAGACACCACGGACAAATGATAAGGAAGTTTCACCTTTAACATAAGAAACTAGTTATTAAAGTCATTAATACAAAACCAAATAAAAAGTGCGAAAAGATTAAAAATCAAAAGTATTACATTAAATGCTTGTCTTCACCAAGTGATGTAAGAGACTTAGGCAAACATGGCCTTTGATTGTCAAGAACTCTTACTATCAATCTTGGATCCCGAGACTACTACACACACTCTAAGGTGGATGATGGATGATGGTGGTGGATGTGGGTGTTGTAGTGGTGGTGGAGTGTGGGTGAAGTGGGAGAGGGGTGGTTTGCCAAGGGATGTCTTTGAAGCAAACCAAGCACCCCTATTTATAGCCTGCACAGATGCCCCGACACGGCCCTGTGTCCATTGGGCACGACCCCGTGTCGACCCTATTTCTCTTCCTTCATTAATTGCAATTTGTCTGCATTAGCTCCACACGCCCCCCGTGTTCTCTGGGCACGGCCCTGTGTGCAGAAGCGTATCTGTACTATCAAGATTTGCTGGATTTTGTGAATATTAGCGTTGACCACGGCCTGTGTTGAGCTAGGCACGCCCCCATGCTGGGAGTAGAAGCTTCTATAGCTTTGTCTTTTCTACAGACAACTGGCCACGCCCCCGTGTCCGCTGGGCACGCGACCGTGGTCAGCATTCTATTCACTTGTTTTGCTTGGGAAGATGCTGTCGAGGGGTCGGGCATGCCATGCTTATTCTTTTTATTTGTATTTATGTTAGATTTTGCTGCATATTTGTTCCTTTTGTTCAATTAAGCTCATTTGGTCCTGTAAATACAAAAGGAAGACAAAAGTACATTTTTTCCAACATTAGTACTATAAAATGGTTAGTTTTATGTCTCATTTAATGTAATTTATATGTTGCATTTTACACACATCACAGACCCTCTTAACGCAAGAAACCCAACATACATCAGTATCAAATACCCCAGGATACAGATAATAAAGAACATACCAAATCGTTAAACTGGAATCAAAAGATCATCAAAACTCTGAATAAAATAGGCCGAGAAGCATTGAGAGTGTGATTTGAAATATAAACTTACAGTTAATAGATTTAGCTAGACGGTAGGGAGCAGCAATGTTCTACAACGTTGGTGAACGGCGATGGACACCAACAACCTATGTGAAGACAAACAATTCAATTCATTACATGCACACCATGTGTTACGTGTTCGGTAAAATGCATGAATCAAATAGGTATCTAATACTATTAGACAACATGCGCATCTGGATTTTTTTTATAACGCAAACAAAGAGATCAACGAAATGCATAATCACACAAGATTCGATTAGTTTTATTATAGTTGATAATTTGATTGTCATTATTCAGTACATATAAAACTTTAAAAATGCAAATCCGAAGACTCCCAACTAATGTTGTTCTTTGAGAATAATTAGTAAGAAACATGAAAAAGAGTCTCCTAACCTTAAAGTTCTTATGATGATTGTAACTCGATATGATTATGAGCAGCCTTAATTTCTCCACTCTGCATGCAAAAAGAAAAATGAATAAAATAAATATTAATTTCCCTTGCTTCCAAAAGATAAATCATTCCTAATATTTTTAACTTGACAAACCAAAATCCTCGACCCTAAGAAATCCCTCTCCTAAATTCTAGTTATAAACATGAAGTAAAGCAGCTACAATCTAGATTATTAGGTTGCATTGTTACTAACATTTGTTTGAGATGTAGACCAATCTATCCAAAACCTAGAGGAAGTTATTATTGTTTATAGCTTTAACTGGAACATATATACACCATTACTAACAACTCAAGGCTCAAGACTTACCAATTCATATGGATCTCCTTTAGGAAGCTGTTAACTAATTAAGAGTTGTACTGTTCTAATCCATCAGTTTTCTAGCATAATTTAATCTCAACCTGTACAAAATTATATTCAAAATGTGGAAGAAGAATGAGAACTTATGAGATATTACGGTATATATTAACTGCAAAATCACCACAAAACACACAAAAATACCCTAGATTTACCTTGGCAAAGAAGGTGGCAGCGATTGCGAGGTTAGGGTTTCTTGAGAGCTAAGAGAGAAAGTGAGATTTGACAATGTTGGGTTTGAGATTTTAGAATCAACCTGTATACCAACTCAAAAATCAAATCCTGAAAACATGTATACCTATAAATCGAAACCTGAGAGGTTAGAATCTTCATTGATCTTGTGATATCTTCACCAATCGTAAAACAAATGACTCAACTAATAACTAAACATAAAATCTAACAAAATTGATGAAGATTATATAAGTATGAACATGTATCTACTACAGAAGCATATAATCTTCCAGTGAGAGCACTTCATCCAGTTCAACTGCATCAACCTGTAAGAATGATTCAAGATATGACATCATGAACGATGGTTATTTCAAACAAAGAAGTTTGGTAATTACAATTACAAGTAACTAGTGTAGGAAAAAACCTTGAGAAATGTGAGTGTCTAGAGAAAACCGCCCTACTTCAGGGGAATTTCATATGTATCCTTCTAAAAGTTCATGATTCATATAAATCTTTTAGATTTCATAAATACATATACACACCTTTAAACCTGAAATATAACGATTAACAAAACTGTTGATGCATATTTTGTGGACACGACTCGGCTCGGTTCAACTCGGCTCAGTTCGACTTGGTTTCGACTCGAAGACACGAAGATCAAGACAAAGCCACTTGTGTCTGTACTTTGTCTGTAATTTGTCATGATGCAAAACGATGTCTTGTGTTAGTCTGAGTTATGTCTTAGGTTGTTATGTGCGTTTGATGTAAGTTTGACCAAGTCAACCATCCTACGGTTTGACTTGGCCAAACAGTTAGCACATTGTTTGTAAGTGTTTGGTTTCGAAGGATGAGTCTCGAAGGATGGTTTGTATCCTTCGATGACCACGAAAGATGGACCTTCGATGGATGGACCTCGAAAGATACCATCCTTCGAAGTGTATATGGATCCTTCGATGGGATTCTGGTCAACAGATGATCTTTCGATCAGTCTGTCTGATCCTTCGACCAGACCTGCTGTGTTGAGTATATATACTCATGTAGTGTGTTGTGTTCATTAAGGAGAACAAGAGAGAGACTTAGGGAGTTGATTGAGAGAACACACAGGGGAGACTTAGAGAGTTTATAGAGTACATCTGTAAACATTGAGCTTGTAACTGGAACCTT
The DNA here is from genome assembly GCA_030545235.1 of Helianthus tuberosus. Taxonomy (NCBI): domain Eukaryota; kingdom Viridiplantae; phylum Streptophyta; class Magnoliopsida; order Asterales; family Asteraceae; genus Helianthus; species Helianthus tuberosus. The sequence goes on from CM060426.1 coordinate 97,813,630, forward strand.
CATTCGTATTAATACATGTGGTGTTAATCGGTGAATCTTGTGTGTTGTTTATTTACGTGTTCTTGTTCATCTCCTTCTCTCGATCTCGGTTTGCATGCTAGCTTGGTTTCCGCACTCGCTAGTGTGTTAGACATAACAAGGATAAGGTTTGACCTCATCCGAGTGGGACCTACAAGTGGTATCAGAGCCTTGGCTCTTTTCCTTGTTAAAACCGAGTGTTTTCGGGTGTGTTTCGAGTTTTTGAAGTTTATATTTTTTCTTGAAAAATTCTGTTTAAAGCTTCAAAAAACATCGTATTTTGCTGAAAGTTGTTATAAAAACCTGTTTGTTCTTCATTTTCACATGTTAAACATTGGTTTTTAGTGAAGTTTCGGCAAAAACTCGTGTTCGGCAGTTTCGGGTTACCGGAAAACTCATAGTTTTTCCAGAAAACTCATTGTGTTCTTCACAATATTCAAGTGTTCTTCAAAGTGTTACATCTTTTGATCTTGTTTTATTGCTTTTGAAAGTTGTTTGTGCATTGGGAAGGGTTGACTGATTAAAATAATCAACTCAAATCTGGTTTTGGCAGAAAGTAAGGTCTGAACATACCTTCTGCCGAAAGTTGTGCACCAACCCGTCACCTTTCTCACCAACCTGTCAACTTTGTGTCAGTGTGTCAGAGCAGATCGGAGGATATCCTTCGAAGTCGAAAGACTATCTTTCGATCAAGGAGGTTCGACAGATACCCATCCTTCGAGCATCTTTCGAAGTCAGTGAGTTGTCTTTCGAGCCAAGGAATCCTTTCGAAGGATATATTGTTCGAGCTGCTGTTACATTTCGAAAGATAAGGATCCTTCGTCTTGGAGAATCTTTCGAAATCATTGTTCGAAATTCAACAGTGATCTTTCGAACACTGTTGATCCTTCGAACAAGTGTCTGTCTTTCGAACAAGGGTTGATCTTTCGACCCTAGTCTGTTTAAGTTTAACAGTTTGTGTTTTGCAGGTCTTTCGATCCTTGATCTTTCGGCTGTTTGTTTCTCTTCAAAATTAACATAGTTTGTGAAAATTAATTTTATTTTAAATCAATTTTCACTTAATATATTAATTTTTATAAAATGGGAACAAATGGTGAGTGGTGGACTCAATTGACTTCGACTTCACAATCATCAGCTACGCAATCTGAGTCAGATTTCGACAAAACTGCATTCTTGCGAGCTATTGCCCCAACTCAAGCTGCAATGATAACTGCAAATCAATGGGCATTGGTCACAAATCAAAGCAGCAGCATTCAATCTATGATGCAGAACGACAGTGAAACTGGTACAAGCACAAAACCGCCAAAGCTAAATCACATCAATGATTGGGGATGGTGGAAAGAAAGGCTGAGAACTTATGTTCAGGGGCAAGGTCAAGATCTATGGATGTGTTTCTTCACTCCATTTGACAATGAGTTGGAAGTTGCAGGATCTAATCCACAAACTTACAGCACTCTGTCTGATGAAGATAAGAAGAAGTTTGAGTTAGAAAAGAAAGCATTCATGATTCTCACACAAGCTCTTAACAGAGACATTTACCACCAGTTTGTTTACTGCACAACAACTAAAAGCTTGTGGGATATGCTCACGTTACGATGTGAAGGAAATGCTCAATCAAGAAAGATCAAGCAAGATTTACTGAAGAAAGAGTTTGAAGGATTCACGTGTATGGAGAATGAGACTTTGGCAGATTTATCTACAAGGTTCCATCACTTGTTGAGCGAGATGTTTGCTTTTAAAGTCACTGCCACTCCACAAGAAATGACGAAGAGATTTGCTGATAGCTTACCAGCAAAGTGGAGCAGTTATCTTGAAATTCTCAAAGAAAACGGTGTTCTGGACACAATCACTGTTTATGATTTAATTCAAAAATTGGAGAACAAAGATGTAGAAGAGAAGCTTAAGGCAAAAAGAACTCTAACTCCTCAAAGTCCAGAGATGTACTTTGGGATTGCAGGGGGTATCAGTGGAGAAAAACCAGCTTCTCAACACGCGAAGATTCAAACATCTTTCATCTCAAACACTGGACCATCAACAACAGATCAGTTTGATCCTTCAGCATACTTGATGTATCCAAGACCAGATGTGAAACCGACAGCTCAGCAGCAACAACCTCAACAGCAAGGGTTCTATGGAAGCTCTTCAAACTTTCAAGCCACTTCCAATCCAAACACAGTCAGATTAGACACTTCCAACTTTTCCAAAGTCAATGTCGAAATAGCCAAGGAGCATATGGAGATGTTGAATACCTTGGTTAGTGCTTATTGTGGATTGATCGCAGGTCAGATTGGGAATATCAATCTAACCAATGAAGATTATCAGCAAGTGGATAGAGATGAGTTTGAAATGATGGATATTAAATGGGCTCTTGCTAGTGCAATTCGAAGAGCAAAGGAGTTTATGGAAAGGACCGGGAGAACCAACTTGGAAAGCAAGAAAGACACCAAGTATGGGTTCGACAAGCAAGCTGTAACGTGCTTTAACTGTGGTGAACGGGGTCATTTCAAAAGGGAATGCACAAGACCAGCTCAGCATGGAAATCAAAATCCCTTCAGAAATCAAGGCAACCAGCAGAACCAGAACAGGAACAATGTTCGTACGTTGATACCTGTCAACAACCAAAGCCAACCAGGGTCATCAAATGCCAACCGGGGACTCGTGGTTCAAGTAGATGAAGGTTGTGATTGGTCGCTTCAGCTTGGAGAAGGAGGAAATGGTGGAACAGCATGTTATGCTAAAGTGACTGAGAAGGTAGTAGAACCCGTGTCTGCTGGTGAATCTTCAGAAGATGAAGATAGTTCGGGTTATAGTGGGAGCATGGATGGAGAATCACTTGATGCTGGTGATTTATCAGGTGATGCTTTAGATTTGAAGGTTGATGAACTTTTGGCTGAAGCTGAAGTATTATGCAAGAGGAGATCTATTCTCTGCCAGAAATCTGCTGGAACTTCCGAGAAGCTTTCTAAATTTTTCTCTGAAGATGGATCTTTTTCTTTCCATTCAGCCTTTACGGCTAATGTCGACAGTTCATCAAGTCAGGTATGTGATACTAATTCTGACTCTAATTCTGTTCCTGTTGAATGTGCTAAGTGTTTAGAATATGCAGAAAAGGAAAGTCAGTTTGAAATCACACACAAACACAATCAAGAATTGATTGTTGATCTTTCTAAAGCAACTGAAGCTAACTTGTTTTTAACCAGAAATGAAAAGGAGTTTAAAGCAACAATTGCGTCATTAAAACATGATGTTTCTGAATTACAAAAGGCTGTTTTGAGAAAACAACATGCTAACAATGATTTAATTGACACAATTGAAAAGCAAATGGTAGAGTTAGCAACAGCTCGATGTGAATGTGAGACAATTAAGCAGAAATTGGAAAGCTATTCCAATTCCCGCTATGTTTTGGATCACATTATTGATGTTCAAAAGAAAAAGGGGGATAAGAAGTGTATGGGATTCAAATCATGTCCTCCCCCAATGAATCACAATTACTCCAAATTGCCTGATGACGAGGATATGCCCCGTTTTAAACCTACTGTGCCACTCAATCTAGATGATTTTGCAGCAGGCCTCGGGTTCACAACTGATACATCATCCTCGGGTCAATCAGAATCTGAGTCTGAGAATGTGACAGATTCATCGTGTGTTAAGGAACAGAGTCCTCCCACTGTTGAGGATACTGATTCTTCGGATGATGAATCTGATTCATCGGATGATGAGTCTGTAGAAATTATGAATCAACAGTCTAACTCGGTTACAACAGATATTCCAATCGAGAATCACATCTTGTGTGATCCACCAGTGGAACCGAGTAAGACTGAAATGTCAAAAGCAATGGAGTCCTTTGTTTCTAGCAGTGAAGGGAATAACTTGTTGTACACGCTCAAAGGAGATGACAAAATCTACTCTAACAAAGATTTTCCAATTAAAAATGTAAATCAAGATTTAATTGAGCAAATTTTTGAAGGATGTATTGACAAGTTTTTGGGGAACAAAAGTGACAAAGTTACCGTCACTCAATGTGATCCAATTCCATGTGAACAAATTAGAAAACAATACGGAAACCAAAAACAACCAATTGAGCGAAAACAACAAGTGAACTCCGGAAAGGGTAGGGTACAGGGAAAGAAGGCTCAGAACAAGAATGTTCAAGCACCTAAAGTTCAGCAGCAAAAGGTGCAAAACAAAAGAGCTCCTGTTAAGAAGCGAGAACCGAAAGTGAACTTTGTTGGATCCAAGGGTACAGATAAACTTGAAACATTTCAGGATAAATCTAACATTGATTTTGTAAAACAAGTTGGAATTTTAAAACGAAATGATCAGAATAATTACACCCAACATACAAACGGATGTGATTTAGGTCCAAGTACATCTAGATCACAAAGTTCATTGTCTGGTTCTCCGTCTGGTCATCAACATGTTTCTCCGAGGTTTGTAGAGCGGAGAATGTGTTTTGAGTGTGGCACAATTGGGCATATTGTAAGATACTGCCCATACCTGCAAAAGTTGAAGGCTCCCCAAGAAACCAATTACCAAAAACGATCAGTTTCCCCGAAACAAGACCCGCGTGTCTTGAAAGAAAGGGAAAAGAAGTTGAAACAAAAGAATCAAAAGGTAATTGAAAAGGCCTTAAAATCAGAGGTCAAAGAAGAAAAACCTGTTCAAGCAAAATCTAAAACTGTAAAACCAGTAAATGCTAAAACAATTAATACAAATACTGGTAAAGGACAAACAGCTTGGAAACAAAAACAGGTAACTCAGTCAGGGGGAGCACCACAGGTTCTTTTTCCTAATCATCAAGTGATTGAAATCACTTTTCTTGATGATCAAGGACGACCCAAGTCCACAAAGGCTTGGGTCCCCCTCTCCAACTAATCTTTGAGTGAGTGTGTAGGATATTCCAGGAGGAACTATCGATAGTCGTAAGATTGTTGATAGTGGAGCGTCCTTGCACAAAATAGGCGACAGAAGAAATTGTTGCCTTTGATGGAGAGAAAATGGAAAAAGAACATAATTGTCTGTTGAAAGAGATTGAAAAGCTTCGACAAAAATGCCAATCATTTCAAAGTGTGATTGTTAAAGGCTTTGATCGAGTCTCCAGGGTATATTCAAATCAAAATGTACGCACCTGCAGCACGTTTGAGGTTCAAAATCAACAAGATGAACGTGCAGTGTACATTTCTTCGCGGTGTGATTGAAGAAAAAGTGTTTGTTGAACAAACCAACCGGGTGTGCGGATGCCTTGGCATGGGTTGAACAACCGCACACTACTTCTTGAGAGAAAGACAAAAACCTTCGCTGGTGAAATATGGAAGACCAGCCGGACCCAAAGGTTTATGATCTTCGTCTGGTCATCGACTTTGAAATCCACACCGGGTGGATATCCAGTCTGGGAGAGCACTCAGATTCCTTGCAATGCATGAAGCAGTTGCAGGATACGGTTTTAAAATTCTAATCTCTCCTTTACTTGTCGTTATTTAAGCTACTTTATAAATTGTTATCCTCTCGCAGCACTCTTTGGCCAGACAATGCTGTCATGGTCCGCACCGCAAACCGACATGCCAACTGATTTTTCCAAAATTCGATAAATCATTTCTGATTAAAAAATAATTTTGGTAAACGGCATTGAGGTAAAACATGAGTTAACCAACATCGGAAAGTCATTTTTGTAAATACCTTTGTGTTTTTAAATTTTATCTTAGTTTGTTGATTTTAGGGGGAGTAAATCCAAAATTTGAAAAATCCAAAAACATCGAAAAATTTCAAAAGCACAAAAACAATAGAAAAACAAAAATGAGTTTCCTGGCGAGCAAAAGAGAAAATGATAGTACATCAGTGGTCTGTCTAAATCTCTTCAAACCTTAAAGGAAAAAAGCGATAAGCAGCTCTATATAAGATGTATCGGTAGGCTCACAATCATTTTAAAGTGTGCAGGGTGATATAAACTTAAACCGACTGAAGACTGGGTGGGAACCATTCATTGGCATATGGTCTTAGTACCGAAATTTCGTTTGAGAGATTGCCGAGGTTCTGAAATATTCGGTCTTTATGCTGCTTATCATCTGGGTATCATGGTTGTATCTTTTACCGAAAAAATAACGGGGACGCAAGTCTAGATCTTCCATGATACTATACATACGTGTACATATTGCATTCGTCCTCAATAAGTGATCAACAATCACATGTCCCTCAAAATAAGTGATAAAATATCACATTTTTCCGGGAGTCAAGTTCGTCTCTCTGCTGTACGAAAGTACTGACCTGTTCACGAACTTGCTCATGTGCCCTCATGCATCGAAAATCAAGTTCCTCATCAATAAGTGATTATATCACATAGGGCTTGTTTTCAAATCAAAATAAGTGAGAATCTCACATCATATACGGTCAAACAGATGATAATCGGTATACTCACCGGTAAGATGAACCCTCGTGCATACCTTGATACGGGAATGTGTCGTGATGTGGATGAACACCGGTCGGTAAGTATAAATCATACCTTAACGTATCCCCTCGCCATGATTACAAATGATAAGTTAAGCTTATGTGGACAACAATACCGATAATTGTTATAGGATGCTTATCTTAATGTTAACTAATTGAACAAAAAGAACGTTTTGGCATGACCGTACACTGATATGATTCTCTTACCCTCGAAACTCGCAAAAAGAATGTCTGTAGATATTTATTTACTATTTTCAGTTTATGATTCTTGTGTATATTTATTTATTGTTTTCCGTCTTTACAAATGGAAAATTCCAAAAAGATTTTAGGTGTGTTTTAATATAAACTTTATAAAATCCAAAAAGATTTTGCTTCTAGTTTATTTTTGATTGACTGATGTTTGGAACTCGAGTCAATCCTACCCAAAATCCTGATCGTAAGCCGAAAAACAATTGCATCTTCATAATCTGTCGAAGTTAACAAGTTTTGAAAGTTAAAGGATTAAAATTGAATATTTTTTTAAACTTTCAAACTGTTGTCGGTTGGTGTTTGATCGAGATTTGATCTCATATGTGTCTTTTGTTTAAATGTTAACTATATTCCAAGCGGTGTTCTCATTATGCGTTTAGCTTTCTTACATGTGCAGATGCTAAAGGCGAGGAGAACATGTTCGATGAAACGCTTTGGAATGAAGACACGAAGTGGAGGCACTCAAAGGATAAAATGATCGAGTTGCCGCTGACCCTTCATCAACACCACAAGGATCTGAAGATTTGGCAAGTCAAAAGATTCACGAGCATGACTCAATGGAGAGTTCAATCTAAGGGGGAGTTTATTGACACACTACCTAAATGAAAAGGGGAGTTTGTTGATACACTTTCTACTTACGACACGTGAAGACTGTGAAGATCCTCCGACGTGGAAGACATGGAAGTTGAACCTCACGAGTAGCGTCCAAGGGGGAGTTTGTTGATGCATATTTTGTGGACATGACTCGGCTCGGTTCAACTCGGCTCAGTTCGACTTGGTTTCGACTCGAAGACACGAAGATCAAGACAAAGCCACTTGTGTCTGTACTTTGTCTGTAATTTGTCATGATGCAAAACGATGTCTTGTGTTAATCTGAGTTATGTCTTAGGTTGTTATGTGCGTTTAATGTAAGTTTGACCAAGTCAACCATCCTACGGTTTGACTTGGCCAAACAGTTAGCACATTGTTTGTAAGTGTTTGGTTTCGAAGGATGAGTCTCGAAGGATGGTTTGTATCCTTCGATGACCACGAAAGATGGACCTTCGATGGATGGACCTCGAAAGATACCATCCTTCGAAGTGTATATGGATCCTTCGATGGGATTCTGGTCAACAGATGATCTTTCGATCAGTCTGTCTGATCCTTCGACCAGACCTGCTGTGTTGAGTATATATACTCATGTAGTGTGTTGTGTTCATTAAGGAGAACAAGAGAGAGACTTAGGGAGTTGATTGAGAGAACACACAGGGGAGACTTAGAGAGTTTATAGAGTACATCTGTAAACATTGAGCTTGTAACTGGAACCTTCATTCGTATTAATACATGTGGTGTTAATCGGTGAATCTTGTGTGTTGTTTATTTACGTGTTCTTGTTCATCTCCTTCTCTCGATCTCGGTTTGCATGCTAGCTTGGTTTCCGCACTCGCTAGTGTGTTAGACATAACAAGGATAAGGTTTGACCTCATCCGAGTGGGACCTACAAAAACAATAAATAAAATAGATTTAGCCAGTAGCCGGTCTTAAGCCTAAAAACCCATTATATACAATACTAAAGTAAAACATCAATTACACAATCAAAAGCACATAAACACTTCATATTCCCTAAACAAAAAAGGCGAAATCCATAATTTATTGTGGGGAAAATAGACAAACCTGCTTGAGATGAGTATCACCTGTTAAAACACCAAAATCGTCTCATTAAAGCTCAAATTGCCAATAATCATTTACCTTAACATAGAAAGAAATGCACCTGATCTTGCAAACAAACATGTTGTATACTAGTTTTGTCCATGTACCCGCCTTCTCACAGTCCTTGTGAACAGTATGGTGACCACTAAACATGGCAGCGAGCATCGACCAAGGCTCCCTATTAGTTAGGTTATGAACAATTCTACAAAATATGCTTCAACCTGTAGATAACAAACCCAAATCAAACAAATCTGGTCTCATGTCTTATTCATCTAGTACAAACTTTATGCTACCTATTAGATATTGATTTTAACCCTAAATCGAATCAGAATGGATAAATACACAATTTCTTTAACCAAATACGTGAGTGTAGAATTTACAAACAATGTGATTTCTTGTAATCGCATAAATAAGAAGGGAGAATAGCATAGGATATCAAACGAAAGCATAAATTAAAATTAAAAACCATTAAATCTTACCAATTGAAGAAATATAGTCTTTGTTAGTGATTTAGGGTTCAGTGATGTCAACACTCAGCGCCACCATCACCATCGTTGATTACGACCTTCACACACAACGAAGACTTCGTTACCGTCGTCAGGTTCCAGAAATCCGATTAAAGAAAAACGAAATTAGATTCAAAAAAATAAAAACATCAGCTTCAAGATTCAAGAAGAAAACGATCGGCAAAGAAAAACGAAGAATATTATGAAGTTGTCGGTTACGGTTTAGAGAGAATAGGAGAGAAAATGGTCTGAATTACCTGGATAGTGACTTTTATATAGATCCGAATGAACGGGTATAGGATGACCCGAAATTACCTGGATTGCTTCCCGGACTCGAGAAAGTTACTTATATAATTATTAATTATGTTTAATACATACTTAAAATCATACAAATTTTAATGTCTTCGCTATAAGAAGACTTACAAACTTTTCATTAACTTAATCACACGATGTGTTTAGGGAGCCATTACATAATAAAATGAAAATGTTAATAATATTAGAACGTAAATTTAAAACAACTTCATAGAACAGTAAAAAATATTATTGTAAAATAATAATTTACCAATGTATCCGCCAGTGACCATCGCCATCACCATCATCTTTTGTTAACCTCACTCCCACTTATTATAGAGTAGTAGAATACTCATATCATTAAAGAATTACAAAGAAATGATGAGATCTTTGCTATTGTTCCAATTTAGGATCCACTTGTGTCAAAAACAACATTTCTAAGGGACCAGTTGAATAGTGCTAACCTTCATAGTAACGCCCACCTGAAACGCATGCATCAACGTAATGTAACTTCCAAATCCCCTAATTCCGACTATATAGCAGCCTAAACAAAACCCTAAATCAAACAAAAACACATTCTAACCACAATCTCACCTATCCGACATCGTTGCAGTCTTTTTAAATGCCTTAATCAGTGAAAGATCCAGTTTACATCCACTGTTCTGACACTGTCCTAACAAAGACGACCGAAAGTCACTCATAACACCATTAGGTTTCGAGGTCACCGCCGTTGAGCAGCACATTCATCGAACCACCAACAAATACCACGTATAGTCAGACGCTGGTTACAAAGGATAGTAAAGGGTACACCAGTGGGTATGCGAAGAAAAAAAAACAGATCTCGCAGAGTAGAATGGGCAAATTAAGTTACTGTCATTGTGGTGATGTCGCGGTGCAGAAGGCATTGGCGAAGCTTGCCCCCCCCCCCCCCCCCAATTTTTCCGAAACCGGGGGTGGAAACGTATATACCTAAAAAATTTCTATACGAAAGTACTATTCATGACACTACGCATCGAAAAGTTCGAGGGGTCGGGCGCCCCCTCGGAACAAGCCTAAGCTGCGCCAGAGGGGCCGAAGATGGAGGAGGGGAGAGGTAGGAGTGACATAGAGGAATAGTAGAGGTGAAGCTTTTGGTCAACGGTTTTTGTTAAAGTGTACTATTACGTTGAAGGGGGGAGGGATGGAACAAAAACATAGAGAGTAACCAATTTAGTCTTGGCCTTTTTATTTGCCATCTTAAAAATTGTGTAAAAATGCACTCTTATGTTTACTATAAAGAGGGAATAATAGTAATTTCCAGTTGACCCACAAGGTACCTGAGGAATGTTGTTGAACCACAAAACACAATCAGAGAAAGTAGAACTGGGAAAAAAACATCTCCTCCAATAGCAATACCTACAAAATATGTATTTAGCATCAAAATATATATCCACCAAAATATACCTTTCGGTAGTTAGAAAACGATTATACTAAACAACTAAAACTATTATAGCAATAATATAGTTTTTTTTTTTTTTTTTTTTTTTTTTTTTTTTTGTAAACTAAGGCTTTCATTAGTAATTAAATTTAAATAGGACCCAAGCCCCTGTCCAACCAGCTTGGCCCTCACATTTTTCTTCATCAAAATAGAAATGATGTAAAAAAGTTTTCATGTTTAGCCACCTTCATAAATTCCATAACAAACTATTTTTCATGGGATGCAAACAATAATATTTATATCTCATTTTCACACAAAAAAGTATTTTGTACGGTACACACAAGTATACCCTAATATACATGTAATGCACACCAACTTAAAAGGATGTATCAAGATTCTATCGTTTAGGCTGGTTAGATTACATTTTTTTTTAACGAAAATGGTCGTCAATATCATTCCACACGAAAAAGGGCAATTACAAAGCAATGGCAGGTAGTCGGGCAACAAGTTGCGCCGCCACCCCCTTTTGAATAGAAAAACCAATTCTACTAAATACAATGTTTGAAACCTTTAGCAACGAAGAATTACTATTAACGACTTTTTGAACCCGATTCAAAAGTCGCACAGCGTCAGGAGCAAGACCACCAAAGGTATCAAACGCAAACGAGACAAACACATGTTTATTCTCCAGGCAGGCTTTCTCATGTTTTGCCACTTTGCTTGCCTCTGCCTTGAGCACCACTTGCCCTACGACAAAGCCCTTGTCCTTGAGCCCGACAAGGGGGGAGACTCCAGTTAGATCTACACAAGCGTGTTTCCCCCCTTCCCATCCAAACACAAGGATGTATTTAATTAGTAACAGGTCAAATTGTGAAGCATATAGATGTGAAACAGACTAAATGGATCAAACAGTAATGAGTCAAATGAATCAAATGGAAACCTATCTAAGACGCATTCAAATGTTGAAAGAAAAAGTACATTACTTATATCAATAGAACTTCTGTAACCATATTTACATTAATTAATCATAAATCCAAACAAGGGACAAAATGCCATTGGTAGATGCTAATTGTCATAAAATATATTACATAAATGAACCAGGAAATCAAATCGAGCATTTAGATTCCGAAAACCATACTTGTTTGGACAATTGGACCTTATAGCTATCCAATGAATACACAATTTTCTTTAGTTTTAAGGCTTGCCATCCAAGTAAAAAAGGTACATATAGGCACACAAAAAAGGTTGAATCTAACGTTTCAGCATCAAATGAGTTCAGATATTAAAAATTTCAATCTGTTTTTCTTGTTATCCATTGTTTTTTTTATCCAACACTACTATTATAATCTGCAATCTACATCTCCTTATGCTTAATTACACTTTCCATTTCGAAATTGATCTTGAAATTCCTATATTATTCCTGTCCAAACAACTTGGATATTTCTTATTCTAGGGTTAGGGTTTTTTAATTCCCCCAAAACTCTTCACATTTCCGCAATCTTCGCCGGTTTTTAACATTTCTGTCCCTAAACCTTCATATTATTCTCTGTTTTGTGGTTTTCTTCTTCGCACGCAAGGTGTTCGACGAAATGCCTGGGTGATTTTTTCGGGGTTTTTTTAGCGTAGCGGTTCAATTACCTTTTGACCCATCAGCTGCGATTCCTTTTGGGTTGGGTTTTCTTTATTGGTGGTGGCGAACACGACATTATCTAAGTGTCGACTCCGCTTGCTTAGTTTTGTTATGGTTGGTTCTAATGGTAGCGGTTCCTGGCCTTGTCCTTTCCGACGGTTTCATTGTTGCCCCGATGGCTTGGTAGGGGCTAAGGGATTCCCAAGGTTAATGGCACATAGCAAGAGTCACCATTTGGGCTCAGACGAGAGGAAAGATTCTTTGAGATGTGCAATTGCAGACGATCTTAATCTTTTTACCTCTGTTTGTGAAGCTTTGAGTGTGTCCGGACAATGGTTATGTGGTGAGTGTATGTGCCCTCATGCTTTCAGTCGGGCGTGCCACCATGAGGATAAGGTTATTCGGTTTGTGCCAGGTGAGAGAGATGAACAGGGTTTTATTGTTGGCATCACTAGACCCGGTGTTGAAAACGTTGATACCTCGTCGGAAGAGTTGGGTGTAGATATTGCTTTGCTTTGCTTGACTGTGTTTTCTCTCTCCCCATCAAGACTGTTAAGAGTATCCCCCTTAGTTGTCGTATGGCATTTGCCCAAGTCTTAACTGCAGCTTTGGACAAGGTGGTTGCTATGCCTGATTCTGTTGAGGCATGGGTTCGACTTTTGATATTACCACGTTGCACCTTGCGGGTGCACAAGCCTGTTGGTCGTCAGGACAAGAGGTCGGGCAATAGGAAGACAGGCCAATGCCTTAGCATCCAACGGTCTTTGTGTCACGACCCCCGACCCACCCTGGACGGAATCAGAAGCCGTGAACAGCCCAGTGGTACCGGTGATTAATTTTATAAAACATTGCAGCGGAAATTTCATCAGGACCGTGAGTTAGGAAAAATATCAGAGTTTAGAAACACCGGATTTTATTTATTAAATAGATGGAATAAAACCATGTTTTACAAAGGTAGTTTTAATAAGATACATTATAAAACAATATTTCTTAATTTGATTTAATTAATAAAATAAGCCACTTCTTGAAGCCTTTCAGTGTCGTATCCAGCTCTTATTCCAATCTACTGTAATTACCTGAAAAATGTTTGAAAAAGGTTTTGTCAGCGAAAATACTGAATGAATTCATTCCATTTTTATAAAATATATTGTTATACCTTACAGTATTAAGGTTTTTATATCTATTTATATTTACCCAACTCAATCAGTATTTGTCACATGGTGGCAGTTCCGATGTGACAGTAATCATATCACTCATTGGCTTACTTTCATCCAATAGGGAATTTATCAAGTAATTATATTTTACTATTATCCAATTTATCTGTCACTATGCGATTCCTGTGACTGTAATCATATCATTGTTGATCATTCTTTCAACTAATGATTCTGGTTATATCACTGTTGATCATTCTTTCAACTAGTGATTCTATAACACTGTTGATCATTCTCTCAACTAATGCTTTTGGTCATGTCACTGTTGATCATTCTCTCAACTAATGACTCCGGACTTAATTGTGTCCCGTGACATTTCTTTGTCAAATATTTTACTTATGGCATAAAACCATTTAATCCAGAAAATGACATATATCATTTTATGTCAAACTACTATAACTTATCAAATATAATATGTTAATTAAATAATTGTAATATCATTATTTAATATATTAACGTGACTAAGACTAAAATATAATCTTAGTAGAATACATTATATTTGACTATTTTGTTATGGTATACACCATTTAGATTTATTTCAAACATATATTAAATTTATTAACTAATTGATGTTAAAATAATTTTAGTTATATGCTATGATTACTGGGGCATAATTTCCACTGTTATTGTAGTCATGCTAATATTGACTAACTTTCTGGCAAATAATAACGAGAATCAAATAATGTATAAAATCTCCCATACCCTCAGTTATTATAGAATATATAACTTTAATCACTGTAAGTATAACTGATAAACATTTTAGGATTTTGAAAAGCCTTTGTACATATAATTGTATCACAAAAAGGTGATAAAACTGTGAGAAAAGAGAATTGACTCACAAACGGTGAGAAAAGAGAAATGAACTCACAGTGCAGATTTCTACGGGCAAAGCTTAGTCTACAAATAAGCCTTGATATATTGCAGATTTAATTTGAGCAGAGCCTAGCCTATTGATTTAGCCTTGTAACCTAATGCATACAAACTAGGTAAGTAACTAATACAGCATTTACGATAACTCACGAGATAAAACCCTCACAACGAATGACAAAGTGCAATACTTAAACATCCATCGGATTCACAACGAATGACAGAGTATTCCCCGAGTTCGGGTGGTACTCAAACATCCTGTCGGAATCACGACTAATGACAAAGCATAACCCAAGTTTGAGCAGCACTTAAACATCCATTGGATAGTTTAATCGATCGGACATTGAATCGTAGCAGCGATTGAGTTAATACCCTGTTTGCAGCAGCACCCCGCTATACTAATTAGTGTTTTTGGTAGTAATCAGACGATAACTCCGTGCCTGAGTCGAATTTAATCGTCGAACGAACGCACAGAAGCAAGTCCCAAAGCCTGCTATTTATACAAGAAATTTGACATGCTTACGGACCGTAAGCATAAACCCTTACGGTCCGTAAGGGATACATTTTTCTTATTCTCTTGCCACGTGTGTTTGGAGTGCAGGTGAGTCGACGTTTCGATTAAATTCGATTTTTATAATAACTTATAAAGATAATCGTTGAGTAGGGAATGCCCCCCCTGAGTTTTAGGGCCCTGATCCTGATTCTGATTGTTCTGAAAATTTTAGGGTTCGCGTAGAATTACTTGGGTGTCTCAATTAGGATTTCCTATTGAATAAAATAATAATATAAATAGGGCTTTTAATGAGAGTTGTTACATTCTCCCCACCTTAATAAAAATCTCGTCCTCGAGATTTGGGTTACGATATTTCTTTTAAACTTATGTCATATTCTAGTCAATAAAAACAATTTTAAGGTAGATGACACAGAATTGAAATATCAAATTTTGTGAATACTAGTTGTATCATAAGTAGAATTCAAAGGTTCAACTGAATTAGTTCAAGAAATCGTTGTCAAACGGATGAGATGAAATGATATAATTTCCAATGTGATTAGGTTCAAGCCAAAAGATATATGATCAATAGATATTTAAAATGAATGTGAAGGACTTTTAGAATCAATAAAAATTCTTTGTCAAAAGAAAGCTTACTTTGATTGGCAACTGAAGAAGACTCAGAATCAACAAGTTCAAAATGAAATAGAAGCATGAAAATGATTGTCAACTATTGAATCATAGCAAGAGAAAAATCAGTGTGTTGATATTATTGAATTTGCAAGGATACACCGAAATACAACAGAGTTTAGTGTATTGTTGTCTTAATACATAATTGCATCAAGACTATTTTCAAATGATGAGTCAAATGAGAGACATACGTGGTTTTGAGTGATTCGTATGCTTATGATTAGCCCAAGCTACAAGTTTATAACGACGCCGCAAGGTGTCGTAATGATTGAAATAATTCAATAATTACGGTGACCGAACAATTTCACCATATAATCAACTGAAAGCTTTAATGAAGTAAATTTGGATATTCATTTCGAATAGGATTTTCAAATGAAAAGACCAAATGAATATTATAAAATTTTCGATAAATGATGAAAGAAACGTTAAGAGGTACACCGGAATATGATATGAATTTGTGTACTCTTATCTTAACACATAATTGTATTAAGACTGTTTAAGATAATGAACCAACAGAAATTAAAATTCGTTCATTAGGAGTGAAAATAAGAATAGCTCAAGCTTCAAATTAAAGAAATGCCACCACAAGGTGTCATAGTAATTGAAAATAGTAGCGGTGAATGAAATGAGTTTCACCATGCTTTAAATCAAATGAAGTAAGTCCGAATGTTTCAAATAAATCTAGTAGGATTTTTTATTGAAATTGAAATAATTGAATAATGTTTTTCGATCAAAGATGATAAAGCAATAAAGATTACGAAACACTCGATTGCTGATATAAAAATCATTAAGAGATACACTGAAATATGAAATGAATTTGTGTATTATTATCTTAGCACATGATTGTGTTAAGATTGATTTTATAGAATAAACCAACAAAGCGGATTCAATAGAAATAAATAATTAAACCCGTATATAAGGTATGCAACGAGATTAGCACAAGCTTCAAATTTTGTGAAAACGTCACCATAAGGTGATCGTGACCAAATAAATGATTCAGTGAAAGTGAAGACCAAACAAATCTGTTATGGTTCTGAATAGATGAAATATTTGACAGAATGTATTTATTTAAAACTTCTATTTATATTAGGGTTAAATAATAATTAGCTCAGATATTACATATCAGCGATTACGTCTGAAATCATTTATGCTTTTTGCGTAGTAAGTACAAATGCTCGCGCGTACTTCTTAGCTCCGTCTGTTGTTCTGGCCTTGTTGTCGAGTGCTTTGGTTAGTTTAGGGCAATATGGTTTGATGTGTCATGTTTCTCCGCAATTGAAACAAACATTAGTTTTCCTTCTACACTCTTCCTCTATATGTCCGGTCATCTTGCAGAAGTCACAGTAGAATTTTTTCCTAAAACGGCATCTTCCTGAATGCTTTTTGTTACAGCTTCTGCAGGTAGGTTGCTCCAGTGACAATTCAGTTCCTGTCTTCTTGAATTCTTGGAAAATTTTCTGGGCTAACTCTTTCTTCTTGTTTTCTTCTCTTGTGCGGATTAGTCCATCTGTCAACATGTTAGCTAGTTCGACTGCTTCTTCAATAGTCTGTGGTCTAACAGCCTTGACTATGTCTCGGATTTCGCTAACTAATCCCCAAATATAACGAGAAATTAGTACAGGTTCTGGCGAAGCCAGAGTTGGTACCATTCTTGCATATTCGAAGAACGTTGTCGTATATTCACGACAATTCACATCTATCATTTTATGATTTAGGAACTTGTTAGTTATTCGTTCATTTTCATAAGGAGGACAAAATTTCCTTTCTACCATTTCCTTGAATTTTTCCCAGTTCATGGCATAAGCCATGTCACTTCCTTTTGCCTGAAGAATTGTATTCCACCATTCTAAGGCTTCTTCCTTAAAGAGGTTAGATGCATACATCACCTTATCTTCTTCGGCACATTTGCTGATTGTAAGAACAGCTTCCGTCTTTTCCAACCATCGCAGAGCAGCCGTGGCTCCTTCACTGCCTGCGAACTCAGTTGGTTTACAAGCTAGAAATTCTTTGTAGGTACACCCGAGAATCATCGCCTTCTTTTTCTTGGGAAATGGGGTTTTGATAATATCATCATTACCTCCATTGACACAATGGCTAAAACCATCGTCACGAGTATGCTTGCTACTCACAACTTTGGTAGGTTCTATGGGATTTTTAACAGCTTTAATTATTAAAGGTAAAGCATTAGCTATTCCTTGAGCTATTAGATTTTCTATAGCATTTTTATCCAAAGGATTTTCATTATTAGCATGAACTTCTGGATTATGTGGTACTTCATTCGACATCTGAATTGCAAACATTTTCACTTATTAATATCACAGAATAATTAAAACAAAACAATACTTTCAGAATATTATATGTGCATATCGACATATATATATATATATATATATATTCATATATAACACATATGTTAATTTATATCGGTTTCCTAACTTTTAAGTTTAGGTATTAAAAGAACACCTAAATAACTTAAACAAGTGGCTCTGATACCACCTTCTGTCACGACACTCGACCCACCCTGGACGGAATCAGAAGCCGTGAACAGCCCAGTGGTACCGGTGATTAATTTTATAAAACATTGCAGCGGAAATTTCATCAGGACCGTGAGTTAGGAAAAATATCAGAGTTTAGAAACACCGGATTTTATTTATTAAATAGATGGAATAAATCCATGTTTTACAAAGGTAGTTTTAATAAGATACATTATAAAACAATATTTCTTAATTTGATTTAATTAATAAAATAAGCCATTTCTTGAAGCCTTTCAGTATCGTATCCAGCTCTTATTCCAATCTACTGTAATTACCTGAAAAATGTTTGAAAAAGGTTTTGTCAGCGAAAATACTGAGTGAGTTCATTCCATTTTTATAAAATATATTGTTATACCTTACAGTATTAAGGTTTTTATATCTATTTATATTTACCCAACTCAATCAGTATTTGTCACATGGTGGCAGTTCCGATGTGACAGTAATCATATCACTCATTGGCTTACTTTCATCCAATAGGGAATTTATCAAGTAATTATATTTTACTATTATCCAATTTATCTGTCACTAGGCGATTCCTGTGACTGTAATCATATCATTGTTGATCATTCTTTCAACTAATGATTCTGGTTATATCACTGTTAATCATTCTTTCAACTAGTGATTCTATAACACTGTTGATCATTCTCTCAACTAATGCTTTTGGTCATGTCACTGTTGATCATTCTCTCAACTAATGACTCCGGACTTAATTGTGTCCCGTGACATTTCTTTGTCAAATATTTTACTTATGGCATAAAACCATTTAATCCAGAAAATGACATATATCATTTTATGTCAAACTACTATAACTTATCAAATATAATATGTTAATTAAATAATTGTAATATCATTATTTAATATATTAACGTGACTAAGACTAAAATATAATCTTAGTAGAATACATTATATTTGACTATTTTGTTATGGTATACACCATTTAGATTTATTTCAAACATATATTAAATTTATTAACTAATTGATGTTAAAATAATTTTAGTTATATGCTATGATTACTGGGGCATAATTTCCACTGTTATTGTAGTCATGCTAATATTGACTAACTTTCTGGCAAATAATAACGAGAATCAAATAATGTATAAAATCTCCCATACCCTCAGTTATTATAGAATATATAACTTTAATCACTGTAAGTATAACTGATAAACATTTTAGGATTTTGAAAAGCCTTTGTACATATAATTGTATCACAAAAAGGTGATAAAACTGTGAGAAAAGAGAATTGACTCACAAACGGTGAGAAAAGAGAAATGAACTCACAGTGCAGATTTCTACGGGCAAAGCTTAGGTGCTGTTTGTTTTTGCTTAAAAGGTCTGCAAAGAGCCTATGTCTGCAGGCGGGCAGACATAAGGCCTTGAAGACTGTTTGTTTTTTTTTCTTTAAACAGATCTGAACTCAACTTTTTTCTTCTTAAAAAATAAGCTTTGAATCATTGCTTAAAACATCTTCACAATCACAAAAACCAAAACAAAAACCAAAACACAAAAGAAGACCCAGACTTGAAACATCCGACCTCCGATTCATCGTCAACATCATCGATTCATCATCAGCATCATCGATTCATCATCAACATCATCGATTCATCATCAGCATCGTCGTTCTTCGTCATCATCAGCATCGTCGTCATCATCGTTGCCGGCCGGAGTTGTTGCCGGCGAGGAGGAGGCCGGCCCTCTTCATCTGCTTCTGTTCCTCGTTCTCTGTTCTCTCTCTTTCTCTCAGTCCCTGATCTGTGCGACGAGGAAGGTGTTACAGGGAAGAAGGTGATTCGAGGAGGGGGGGTCGCTTGCCGGAGAATAACTCGCTGATAAAGCAAGAGAAGAGAGGTGGAGGTGCGTGTGTCGGGCCGGAGTTAACCCATCAGAGAAAGAGGGAGAACGAGGGGTGTTGTGTGGGTGTTGGGGGTTTGTCCGAGGTAACCGGTTGCCGGAATCGGACTCCGGTCGCCGGTGTTTACTTGAGAGGGAGAGAGCAGGGAGATGAAGGGGAAGATCTGGAGTGGTGTGCTCATATGAAATGAGAAAATTAGGGTTTTAATGTTTTTAAAAAAACAAACAGTCTTATATTTTCAGCTTGCAGATCTTCAGACCACATCTTCAGTTGCAGACATGAAAACAGATGAAATCAGCTTGCAGACAGTTTATGTCTGCAAAAACAAACAGAACCTTAGTCTACAAATAAGCCTTGATATATTGCAGATTTAATTTGAGCAGAGCCTAGCCTATTGATTTAGCCTTGTAACCTAATGCATACAAACTAGGTAAGTAACTAATACAGCATTTACGATAACTCACGAGATAAAACCCTCACAACGAATGACAAAGTGCAATACTTAAACATCCATCGGATTCACAACGAATGACAGAGTATTCCCCGAGTTCGGGTGGTACTCAAACATCCTGTCGGAATCACGACTAATGACAAAGCATAACCCAAGTTTGAGCAGCACTTAAACATCCATTGGATAGTTTAATCGATCGGACATTGAATCGTAGCAGCGATTGAGTTAATACCCTGTTTGCAGCAGCACCCCGCTATACTAATTAGTGTTTTTGGTAGTAATCAGACGATAACTCCGTGCCTGAGTCGAATTTTATCGTCGAACGAACGCACAGAAGCAAGTCCCAAAGCCTGCTATTTATACAAGAAATTTGACATGCTTACGGACCGTAAGCATAAACCCTTACGGTCCGTAAGGGATACATTTTTCTTATTCTCTTGCCACGTGTGTTTGGAGTGCAGGTGAGTCGACGTTTCGATTAAATTCGATTTTTATAATAACTTATAAAGATAATCGTTGAGTAGGGAATGCCCCCCCGAGTTTTAGGGGCCCTGATCCTGATTCTGATTGTTCTGAAAATTTTAGGGTTCGCGTCGAATTACTTGGGTGTCTCAATTAGGATTTCCTATTGAATAAAATAATAATATAAATAGGGTTTTTAATGAGAGTTGTTACACTTTGGCTCAATGGGGTGATCGTGAGAGTTTTGCCACTCTTGTCCAGTCCAGTCGTTGTTTGATCAGCCCGCGAGGGGGGTTATTGATGAAATCAAAAAGGGCACTGAGAATGATAATGAGTGTGGGGGGACCAATGTGAAACAATGTTTACGTAAGGTTGTTGATGGTCATTTCACTACAGCGGTTAAGGTTTTATGCTCCTCGGGGGTCGCCCATCTCAATAAGAATACTCTGGAGGCTTTAGTGGCTAAGCACCCATGTATGCCCCCTCCTTCCATGCCTGCCTCCTTGCCTTCTGAGTCTCCTCTTGCGGTGGAGTCCGATTGTGTGCTCGGGTGTATTAAATCTTTCCCCAAAGGAACGTCGTGCGGGAGAGACGGCTTAAGGGCCCAGCATCTTTTAGATGCTTTTTGTGGGGAGGGGTATGTGATTGCTGATAGCCTGCTTAGGGCTACTTCAGCTATGGTTAATTTGTGCTTAGGGGGAGGTGCCCGAGGAGTCTGGCGGAGTTTGTTGCTTCTGCTCCTCTTACACCTCTTCTCAAACCGGATAATGGGATTAGGCCTATCGCTGTTGGGTCGATTTGGAGGAGGGTGATCTCCAAGGTGGCCATGAAAGGTGTTGGGAAGGAGATGGCCAAATACCTTGGCGATTTCCAGTTTGGGGTAGGGATTCCGTGTGGGGCAGAGGCCGTTCTTCATAGTGCGAACAGGTTCCTTAATGAGTACCACCAAGATGGGTCTCTTGCTATGCTTACTATTGATTTTTCGAACGCTTTTAATTTGGTTGATAGGACAGCCCTACTGTACGAGGTAAGGAAAAGGTGTCCTTCTATTTCTATGTTGGTCGATTTTTTATATGGTCAACCAGGTAGATTATATGTGGGGGATGAGTATATTTGGTCTACTACTTGCGTTCAGCAGGGGGACCCCTTGGGGCCCTTCCTTTTTGCCCTTGTTCTACACCCCCTTGTTCACAGAATAAGGGATCGCTGCAAACTTCTATTTCACGCCTGGTACCTAGATGATGGAACGCTTATTGGAGATGCCACCCAAGTGGCTAATGCTTTAGATATCATCAGAGCTGAGGGTCCTTCCTTAGGGCTTCAACTTAATATAAAGAAAACTGAAGTTTTCTGGCCAACCTGCAATGGTGTAAAGGTTCAGGAGGGCTTATTCCCTCGGGGGATTGGGAGGCCGGTGCGGGGTGTGAAACTCCTGGGGGGTGCCGTTAGTTGTGATGCAGAGTTTATTAGTAGTATGGCTCTTAAAAGAGCGGACTGTGCAGTCCAGCTGATGAGGTGCCTTAAACGCCTACGGGACCCTCAGAGTGAGCTCCTCTTGCTTCGTTCTTGTATGGGTGTTGCTAAATTACTGTTTGGTCTTCGAACGTGTCAACCTTCTTTGGTCGAGGGAGTTGTCTCTGTTTTTGATGAAGGCCTCCGGGGAGCATTAGAGGATATTGTTGTTTGTGGGGGGGTGCCTTTTTTAGAGATCTCCAGTGGAGGTTGGCTTCTCTCCCGACCCGGTTCGGAGGCTTAGGGATTTGTACGGCCGATGATGCCTCTTCATATGCTTTCGTGGCTTCAAGGGCCCAATCTTAGGGTTTACAAGACCAAATACCCTGAGAATGTGGTGGGGATGTTTTAGACTCCGATTAAAGGAGTGCGTTGGACCTTTTGCATAGTTTTCTTCCCGACCTTGATATTGGCGGTTTCTACATTAAGGAATGCCTTATATGGCGAAATTGTCAAGAGATTTGAAGAGAAGTTTGTTTTATCCCCTCGGCAAAGAGCTGTGTTTGAATGTCTACGTGCCCTACATGCTCAGGATTTTCTGTCTGTCGCACCTATTGAAGGTTTGGGGCAACACATGTCGGCTGTGGAATACCGTGGTATCCTTAGATACTGACTGATGATTCCTTTGTTCCCAGTTGACGAGTCATGTCCGGTATGCCGCAAAGCGTGTTTGGATTCTTTCGGCGAGCACGCGATCCACTGTAAAGAGTTACCGGGGTTTAAATATCGGCATGATTGGGTGAGAGATGTGTTATGTGATGTTTTTAAGCGGGCCGGGATCTCTGCCAAAAAGGAGGCTCCAGTAAATTTCCTGACTGACCCCTTAGAGGGGATGTCCACTTTACGCCCGGCGGACATCCTTGTGTTTGGATGAGAAGGGGGAAACACGCTTTTGTAGATCTAACTGGAGTCTCCCCCCTTGTCGGGCTCAAGGACAAGGGCTTTGTCGTAGGGCAAGCGGTGCTCAAGGCAGAGGCAAGCAAAGTGGCAAAACATGAGAAAGTCTGCCTGGATAATCAACATGTGTTTGTCCCGTTTGCGTTTGATACCTTTGGTGGTCTTGCTCCTGACGTTGTGCGACTTTTGAATCGGGTTCAAAAAGTCGTTAATAGTAATTCTTCGTCGCTAAAGGTTTTAAACTTTGTATTTAGTAGAATTGGGTTTTCTATTCAAAAGGGGGTAGCGGCGCAACTTGTTGCCCGACTACCTGCCATTGCTTTGTAATTGCCCTTTTTCGTGTGGAATGAATAAAGTTGACTGTTAAAAAAAATAATAATAAATAAATTTCAGAAGTTATTTGGTTCAAGCAAATAAAAGGTAAATACACTAATCAACTCCAAATAAAACCATTTCAATATAAATAAAACTGCAACGCAATGTTTTTAACTGATTTCATAAATGATGTGGCAATTGCATTGTTTAATAAAGTCTACGCCCCGCACCTTGGAATCCATTAGAAAGATCCCGTTTTACAATCTTCAAAACCAAGAGTCCATCAAAATTCTGGTAGGAACCATATAATATATTTTTTAAATAATATAAATACTTCAAATTACAAAATCCGACTACATTTGAAGCGATGTTATACCATATAATACACTTTTTAGTAAGAAGTACCTGGACAGGGAAATCGATTTGTAGCCTCATTGTAGACCAATCAATATTATCCAAATTTACTGAAGGTGGAAACATTTCGTAGTCTTTCTGCACGAAGAATCCCTGGGAAGTAGTAAGTAATACACTACAGACTTAGAAGCAGGAACTCGAACATATAACTTTTAATAGATTAATAATAAAATTATCAATCTAACCTTGCAGTCTTGGGAATCTATGTTGATGCTATCCAACCATTTTAAAGTTAATTTGACATTTTAATATGCATAATTTTGTGAGTCGACAAACAAAATACCCAGGTCAAAGCAAAATAAAGGAGCAAGGACTAAAACCAACAAACATAAGAGAGAGAGAGAGAGAGAGAGAGAGAGAGATTTTAACGTTTCAACATTAAGGAGTCACAATTGCCCAAAAGAATTCCACACGTACCATAAGCTAGGTCCAAGCGTGTCCACGGCCTGTAAGAGTGAGAGACATAAAGATAACATATTGTTATGATGTTGTATCGCTTTTCATACAGACGCAAAAGAAAGTTACTACCATACCATTACAAAGTATTTTCCTTGTTTTCCTTATTAGTGTATGTTAGGCGCCACATGACTGCCACCTAGTGTGTTGTTTCACCAAAAGGAACATCAATGTTACTTCTAATTTCTAATGAAAACTACATTTAACATGACCCTGAGAGATAAAAAACAAAAACATACTGTATAATTGCCATTCGTATGGACTATGGAAGACCATAACTGCAGCCTTTGCCTCAAATTTAAGAGCTACCTTGTACAAACTACAAAGAGAATCAGGGAAAATAAGTTGGCTAAAATCTGATTTCAGAGATAAAAATCACTATTGTACCATAATTTGCATATAAGACTTTTTCTGAGAGAAGAACCTGAAAGTTGTTTCAATTCCTCCTAAGCGTTTGTATTAACCCTCTGTATTGAAGTTGTTAAGTTAGCCACAACCTTCTCTCTGTCCTATTTACTCAGTTTTCTCTCTTCATTTAAATATGAAAAGTTACTATGCCACACATAGATTCTTGTTTAAAAAAGCTTTACATCCTAGAACTAAATAATCAGAATTAGCATCAAACCACCAAAATCAGGGTCGGCTCAAGGGGGAGTGAAATAAAGCAAGAGCTTTAGGCCTCCATTTTCCTAGGGCCTCAAGTTCTAAGAAAATATATTATATTTTGGTAATTTTGGCTTTGAAATTGTTAACATTGAGGTTTATGATCTATAATTATGCGTATACAAAGATGATATATGAATAATAGATTCGTAGCAATTTTTTTCGTTTACAAAAAGGCCCCCAATTTTGCTATCCGCTTTGGGCCTAGAAAAAATTAAAAATTTTTGAGCCGGCCCTGACCAAAATCCGGACCACATAACATATTCAAAGAGAAAGAAATCAAACCACTAAAAAGTAACAAAAAACGCCATTAAGGACCCAATCGATATCTAACAACCGAACCAAATCCAACAATCTCAACACCCAATAACACACCATTCTTTCACTTTTTTTTACCATTAAGTCAAAACACACCAGTTGTACATGACAGACAATCTGACATACAAAACTCGCATCAATTTAAACTTTTTAAATATCAAACGCCACTAATAGAAAAAAAAACTGAAAATCTGACATATTTAACCCATGTGTCATAAGAACATGCACTGTCCATATGGACATGTCAAAATTAAACAAACCAGAAACTTATTGTGACACTTCGGGTTTTCCCGAGCAACCTTATTGTATAATACCATTATATACATATATATTAGAGTGAATTTCAAGGATTGTCCTTTATCTTTATAGCCATTTTCAGGCGCTGTCCTTTATGTTTAAAATTGACGAGTTTTGTACTTTATGTTTTCAAATCATACACGTTTTGTCCTTTAAGCCTAACTTAGTTAAAAAAAATTTTGTTAAATCTGATCACTCAAGGGCAATTTGGTCTTTTTACCAATTACTTTAAAAATAAGTTAATAATTAAAACAAATTCATATACTTTAAAAATAAGTTAATAATTAAAACAAATTCATATAAAGAAACAACTGCCTCTCTCTCTCTAGCTCTCTCTACCTCTCCCCAGCCACCACCAACCACCTCCGGCCACCACCACCAACCACCACCCTCCAACACTCTCAACCACTTCTCTCTCTACCTCTCTCCATCCACCACTCTGTCACTACCCAGAGTTATTTTAACGTAAAACTTCACCAAAATCAACAACAAAGGTGCAATATAAAAAAGCAAACACGATAAATAAAACTGATTTAACATGCCCAAAGGTTCATGATGCATAACCATAGACCAGTTCAAAATAGATTACACCCTCATACTAGACCAATAGCGCCAACAGGTGGTCGTAATCAGTCACAATCGTAAATCACTTATTCATAGATAATCACTTATTCATAGATCCATGGGTGAAGGCTGCTTGACCAGTTGGCAACACCCTCAGGGAACCACAGACCAATCTCCTTCTTTGCACTTTCAACAGCATCACTTCCGTGAATCACATTTCTGCACATCAAACAAACCCGTTACTCGTTGGTCAAAATTGAACACAATAGTCAATGGTAAAGAGTCAAACATCCAATATAATCTTACCTGCCAATGTCGATCGCGACAACCACCGCTACCTCTCTCCAGCCACCACCAACCACTGTAGCTCGCAACAACCACCACTACCACCGGACCACCACCTGCCACCATCCTTTACCAACAACGACCACCATCAATAGCCGCCATCAACCCCACCTGCCACCATCCTTCATCAACCTTCAACCCTCAATTTGACCTATTCTTCCCCCAAATCTGCAACCACCATCGCAGATCCGGTTCCTGAGGAAAGAGAGAGAGAGGGAGATGGTGGAAAGAGAGAGGGAGAGTGATGTTTAATTCTGATGATTTCCGACAGGATTCGGATCCGGCTGTGGGGATGGCATAATGTAGTGTATATAGAGAGGGGTAGAGATAGGAAGAGTGGTGGTGGTGGTGGTATATAAAGAGGGGTAGAGATAGGAAGAGTGGTGGTGGTGGTGGTGGTGGAAGGAGGAGGTGGTGGTGATGGTAGAGAGATGGAGCAGAGAGTTGGAAGGAGTTTTGTTTCTTCAAGGGTAGAGAGAGAGAGAGTAAGAGATCAGCTGATATATATATATTTGTTAAAGATGTTTTGTTTTTTAAATAGGGTAAAAAGACAATTCTACCCTCATGTGCCTTGCACATGATATGATTTAACAGAAAAAATTAACTAGGTTAGGCTTAAAGGACAAAACGTGTATGATTTGAAAACATAAAGTACAAAACTCGTCAATTTTAAACATAAAGGATAGCGCCTGAAAATGGGTATAAAGATAAAGGACAATCCTTGAAATTCACTCTATATATTATTATTAAGTGAAAGTCTGCGCATTTTGTGAGTTCTTACTTGTCTTATATGTATTATGTGTAAAATATGTACAAGTGTGCAAAATATATGACTCGAAACCACCGTTCTGACTCGAGACCGCCTAGTCTCGACTCGGGATCTGCTTTGTTTAGAACAATGGGCTGCACACCCACACACAAGCTGGCCCAAAACCGTCGAAGCCCAGTCGAGACCGCACAAGGCCTAGTGTGTGTGCGGCACATTCAGGTGGGTATAAAACCCTTAAACCTAGCCGACATTGCCACTTTTGGCAACAATCATTTGCAAAAACCCTAACATTCCTTATCCACACTCACTCCCCTCTCATCCTTTCTCTCTCTAGAAAACCCTAAACCCTAACAACATCATCTCCTCTCCTCCTCTCGGATTCAACCAGAAGCATCAAGGACCCTCGGATCAGCTCGTGATCATCACTCGGGGATTTCTTTCATCATTCCTGCACACCTGCACACTTCCGATTACGAACCGGTTAGTGCAATATTGTTTGCTAGGATCTTTAGGTGATTATAGATGCATAATGGTGTTACTTTTTTTCAATGATTACGATGAATGATGAGGTGCAACTATTGATGTTTCCTTGCTATGTTGATATGCAAACTAATTGATGAATATGTATGAACAAGATGACTATTCGGTTATAAGGTTTTCTTTGCTAATAAAATGCAAACAAGTAGCTAGGTGTGCTTATGACCAACCGATTGCGTTCTACGCTTGACGAATCAATGTTGTTCTGTATGTGATATGAAAGTTGATTGAAGGCTTTGATTGTTCTTAGTAGATGTTGATGAAACAATGCTAGTAATAGGGTGTTTAGGATAAATCTGCTTGTTAAACATTGAAAACCCTGGTGAAGAATAGTATAAATGATGATGAATATTTGAAAATTTGCTGATTTGATCTATTTTGGTGATTGTACGGATGATAGAAACATGTTAAGGAATCGTGATTGGTTCGTACAAATGGGTAAGGTTCTAGAAGGATTCCATGTAACACCCGTCTAAATTTCTACTCGAATTTATCAATAATTCATAAGGTTTTATATAAAAGATGACCCATTTAAAACAAAAGTTCCAAAAGTAAGGTTCTAAGGTAACAAACATTAGTCAACTACCAACTAATTCAAACATTCATGAGTTGTTTTGCAATTTAGTTACATCATAAGCATTGTCTAAGCAAAGTTAATTTACGCGGAAGCTTCAAAAGTTCGTGTTCGGTTCTTCAAAAACTTGCTTGACTGCCGTCCGTCTATTTTGAATACCTAAAAACTGAAATGTTTACATTAAACATTAGTATTAGAATACTTAGAAATGATACTTAATCGAAACTACGATCAAAGTGGATTCGATTAGCTCTGATTATACAAAAATTATAAAAGAATTCCAGGCTCTACCGTAACTTACGGTTCCTACCGTAAGTTACGGTAGTCATTTTACAATTCTGGTCCACCGTAACTCAGAAGAAATCCACCGTAAGGCTTTGGCCTCTACCGTAAGTTACGGTGATACCGTAACTTACGGTAGCCTCTGCAAATATATGTTTTGACTGATTTGTTGGTTTTGCCCAAACAAATCTCTCGGATCTTTCATTCTAACAACCCAAAATACTAAATTCTTGTAATTTGATATGTCAATTATCAATCAATAAACAAAGACAATCAATCATATTACGAAGCAATACTCATGCTTTATTTGATTATTCGACCCGTTTGGCTCATCTTTGGAATCCTCCAATATGATGACTACCAACGAGATTTTATAAATCCTTGACCTATTATTCAGTTTGGCGAACACCATCGCTTTTAAAGTTTACACACCTCTATTCTTCAATACGTCTATACATAACTTAACAAGTTTCACTTAACGTAACGGGTCAAGTTACATACCTTCAAAGTAGGCCTTTCAAACATGATTCGCCACCTGCTTGTCCGCTTGACGCTCCTGCGTCCTTTCCTATAGAGTTCATTTATAACATGTTTAGAACTCTCTTTTAACCATATATCGCACAATACACCGAAACATCATAATTATACGTTTAAACTTTGAATTTCAGTTTTAAGCCTTCTTTGAGGCATTTTCACAAACACCTTAAGGGCAGATTTTTACATGAATAAATATTAAGTCTCTAGCTTATCACTTAGACCTAATTTCACATCAATCAACCATTTTACATAATCGTTAGCTTCTATAATTCGGAAGTTACTTCACAATTGTCAATTTACACTAGAACAACACCCAAATTCCTAGTGTTCATCAAATTATACAAAACCCACTAATCACCTACAATGGTGTTCATAGGTTTCACTAAAATTTCACATGATCTCAACTTGTATTTGTCTAGGGTTTGTCCCTAGACTCTATATTGTTCCTAATCCATCATAAAACAGACATGCAACCATAAATTTCAGATTTTCCCAATTTCATGAGAATTTCAAGTTGAGAGTTTTCATCAGATTTTACATACCTTGTAATCCTCTTGTGATGAGGATCAGTAATCTATGTTCGGATTTTGATTTGGGACAGAATTTAGCCTTCAATTGATCGATTTTGTGGAGTTAGGGTTTGGTGAGGAGTCCTGGTCGCTCCCCTGCGTTCTTGATCGACCAGACACACTAATTTGTGTGTTTGGTTTTTATTTATTTTGTTTTAATCAATTCTAGTTTCAAGTTCTACAACTTAGGTCCCTCCACTTTTGTTTATCTAAAAGTTTTGGTTATTTTAACCCTATTCCAAGTTATTTCTAAACTTTTAGTTAACTAGGTTAAAATTCCTAGTTAGTAAATTCTTGTTTATTTATACTTTATAATTCTAATATAAAGTTTTATATTTTCGGGGTGTTACAAGTCCACCCCCCTTAAAAGGGTTTCGTCCCCGAAACCGAATTACGTACCGAATAAAGTAGGGTAGAGGCGTCGCATCTCCTCCTCGGACTCCCACGTAGTGTCCGAGCCTTTTCTATGCTCCCACTTGATCTTGACTTGATCGATTTGTTTGTTTCGTAAGTGCTTAACCTTTCGATCTAAAATCTCCACTGGTCTCAATACATAATTCAGGCTATTATCCACTTCGATATCATCGTAATGGATATAAGTTGTTTCGTCTGCTAGACACTTTCGCAATTGCGACACGTGAAACGTGCTATGTATTCCACTCAACTCCTCAGGTAATTCGAGGCGATATGCTACTTTACCAACCCGCTCGATGATTCTGAATGGCCCAATAAATCTTGGGCTCAACTTTCCTCTTTTTCTGAACCGTATTACCCTTTCCACGGCGATACTTTCAGCATTACTTTATCGCCCACTTGAAATTCAATCGGCCTCTTTCGTTTATCTGCGTACGACTTTTGTCGATCCTGAGCCGCTTTTAGGTGAGTTCGGCCATGTCGATTTTCTCATTCGTAGTTCGGATTATATCAGTAGGTGCTAGCCCTCGTGGACCCACTTCTCCCCAACATACCGGGGTTCGATACTTTCTACCGTATAGCATTTCATACGGGGCCATCTTAATGCTCGCGTGATAGCTATTGTTATACGAAAATTCGACCAAGGGTAGGTAGACATCCCAACTACCCCGAAGTCAATAATGCAAGCCCGCAGCATATCTCCCAACGTTTGTATTGTTCTTTCACTCTGCCCATCCGTTTGTGGATGGTAAGCAGTGCTAATGAACAGTTTAGTTCCCATTTGTTCTTGAAATTCACGCCAAAATTTTGAAGTAAACCGAGTATCTCTATCTGACACAATGGATATCGGTACCCCATGACATGCTATGATTTCATTGATGTACACCTCTGACATCTTCTCGAATGTATAAGTCTCTCGAATCGGAATGAAGTGAGCACTTTTCGTCAATCTATCCACGACTACCCATATAGCATCAAACCCACGGTTAGTTTTGGGCAATTTGGTCAACAAATCCATGGTGATTTGTTCCCATTTCCAAACTGGGATGTCCAATGGTTGCAACTTACCATATGGTTTCTGGTGCTCCGCTTTGACTTGCAAGCAGGCCAAACACTTCTCCACATATTTCACAATATCTCTTTTCATCCCGGGCCACCAATAGTTTTGTTTTAAATCATTATACATCTTGGTCGCTCCCGGATAGATGGAATAACGAGACGTGTGAGCTTCATCTAGTAGAAGCTTTTTAACTCCACATGTGTTAGGAACCCAAATTCTATTGAAACGCGTTTTTAAACCGTGGTTTCCTACTTCGAGATCCTTAACTTGGCCAACAATCCTTTCCTTTCTCCAGTTTTCCGTCTTTACTGCTTCATCTTGTGCCTCTCGGATTCGTTCAAGTAAGCCCGAGGTCACAATGAGTTGCAATGATCGTACTCGTATTGGAACATAATCTGTCTTTCTGCTTAGGGCATCCGCCACCACGTTTGCTCTTCCGGGGTGATAGTGTATTTCACAGTCGAAATCTTTCACCGTTTCTAACCAACGCCTTTGTCGCATATTTAACTCCTTCTGATCGAAAAAGTATTTCAAGCTCTTGTGATCGGTGAATATAGTGCACTTTACCCCATACAAGTAGTGCCTCCGTATTTTAAATGCAAATACCACCGCAACCAACTCGAGATCATGCGTAGAATATTTCTTCTCGTGTATCTTCAATTGCCTTGAGGCATAAGCTATAACTTTGCCCGTTGCATCAAAACGCATCCGAGTCCCGATAATGAAGCATCCGAATAAACCACCAAGTCTTCAACCCCATCCGTCAAGGTTAGTACCGGAGCTCGAGTTAATTTCTCTTTTAGCGTTTGAAACTCTCTTTCTTGATCGACACCCCAAATGAACTTTTCTTCCTTCCGGGTCAGCTTTGTTAGCGGCGACGCAATCTTGGAGAAATCTTGAATGAATCTCCTATAGTATCCCGCAAGCCCCAAAAAGCTTCTAATTTCTGAAGGGTTCCTCGGGGGATTCCATTTCGACACAGCCTCAATCTTTGACGGATCTACCAATACTCCATCGACACTTATGATGTGGCCGAGAAATTGCACTTCTCTTAGCCAAAAGGCACACTTAGAGAATTTCGCGTACAACCTCTCTCTTCTAAGTGTCTCTAACACCTCTTGTAAGTGGTGTGCATGTTCAGCTTCACTTTTTGAATACACCAAAATATCATCGATAAAGACGATAACTGACTTATCCAACATTGGTTTGCAAACCCGGTTCATGAGGTCCATGAAAGCCGCGGGTGCATTTGTCAGCCCAAATGACATCACGAGGAATTCGTAATATCCGTATCGCGTGCGGAAAGTCGTCTTCGGCACATCTTCCTCCTTGACCTTTAGTTGGTGATACCCCGATCTAAGGTCAATTTTTGAAAACCAGTTCGCACCTTGTAATTGGTCGAATAAATCATCTATCCTCGGAAGCGGGTATCGGTTATTTACCGTGAGTTTGTTTAACTCCCGGTAATCGATACACATGCGCATGCTTCCGTCTTTCTTTTTCACGAACAGTACCGGTGCGCCCCAAGGAGACACACTCGGCCTTATGAATCCTTTGTCAAGCAGGTCTTGAATTTGGGACATCAACTCTTGTAATTCCGACGGTGCGAGTCGGTACGGTGCTTTTGCTACGGGTTTTGCGCCTGGAATCAATTCGATTCCGAACTCTACTTCCCGTTCAGGCGGTATCCCCGGTAAATCCTCCGGAAACACATCTTCATAGTCTCGTACTACCGGTACATCTTCGATCTTCCGTGATTCTTTCTCGGGCTCATTTGCGTATATCATGAATGCCTTGCATCCTCGCTTCATGAGCTTGTGAGCTTTCAACATTGAGCATACTATGGGGTTGCCTCCTTTTTCGCCATAGATAGTGACATGTTTCCCACTTGGAGATATTAGCTTTATCTCCTTACGAAAACACACGACCTTCACATGGTGTTGAGATAGCCAATCCATCCCAACAACTACTTGGAATTCCCCCATTGGCATCGGGATTAGATCTATCAAGTATTCCTCATCGTCTATGTTTAATTTACAGCTTCGACAAACGTCACAAACTATAAAACTTTTGTTGTCCCCTATTTCTACTTCTAAGGGCACAGATAATTTTGTCAATACAAATGAAGGATATCGAATAAATCCATGCGAAATGAAGGATTTATTCGCACCCGTATCAAACAATACACGTGCTGGAATTGAGTTAATTGTGAATATACCTGAGACCACATCGGGTTCTATCTTTGCTTCAGCCGCGGTAAGTTGGAAGGACCTAGCCTTCGCTTTGGGAGCTTCTGCTGGAGACTCTTTTGTGTCTCTCTTTCCAACCAACTCAGGACATTCAGACTTTTTGTGGCCGGGTTGATAACATTTGTAACAAACGGAAACTTTTCCGGGACATAGCGATGCAGTGTGCCCCGTCTTCCCACATACCGGACACGGCTTGTCTTTGAAGCGGCACTCACCTTTGTGCCCCTTTCCACATACTTTGCAACTTGGCGACCCGCCTTTTGCCTCCACTGCTTTGGGACTATGGTGTTTAAGGAACGGCACCTTAAACTCATCCCAAGTCATGACCCTTGCCGCTTCGGCTCCCATTTCCTTCTTTTTATTGTCCCACCAATCCTTGGCTTGATTTCTCAATTGACCTGTTCCGTAAGCAACAAAGTCACCTACGTCGCAGTGGGTTCGTTCAAACACTCCTTCGACGTCACTTATCCATCTTTGGCAGATTATCGGGTCAACTTCCCCGTTATAGATTGGCGGTTTGCACGCCATAAATTCTTTATATGAGCACCCTTTACGTTCTCCCATTTTATCTTTCATAAGGTTGACACTATCCTCCAACCTTTTAACTCGCTCTTCAACAAGCGACAACACCGTCCTTTGAATTTTGTCTATAAACCCAGATAGACTACCTTCAATTGCCTTCCCTACTTCTTCGGCAATTATCTCTTTCATTTGTTCGGTGCTTGTTTGCACCGGATTATCATCGTTTCCATCAGACATCTTGAAACTGAAATGTTTACATTTAAACGTTAAACATTTCATTTATAACATTGCTTCTTTTGTTTCGGTTTAGCCAAGTTCACAACTTGCTTTAACCGTTCACATTTGGTGCACTTTTCGGGTTTGAGTGTGTTAACACGCTCTTCCCATGCACATCAATTCATTTCTCATTTCTTACATAAGACATAATTTATTAACATAATAAGTTAATTCTTACCGGACGATCAATCAAGCTTGAACCGGACACTTTGTTGATAACCTTAAGCTCTGATTACCAACTTGTAACACCCGTCTATATTTCTACTCGAATTTATCAATAATTCATAAGGTTTTATATAAAAGATGACCCATTTAAAACAAAAGTTCCAAATGTAAGGTTCTAAGGTAACAAACATTAGTCAACTACCAACTAATTCAAACATTCATGAGTTGTTTTGCAATTTAGTTACATCATAAGCATTGTCTAAGCAAAGTTAATTTACGCGGAAGCTTCAAAAGTTCGTGTTTGGTTCTTCAAAAACTTGCTTGACCGCCGTCCGTCTATTTTGAATACCTAAAAACTGAAATGTTTACATTAAACATTAGTATTAGAATACTTAGAAATGATACTTAATCGAAACTACGATCAAAGTGCATTCGATTAGCTCTGATTATACAAAAATTATAAAAGAATTCCAGGCTCTACCGTAACTTACGGTTCCTACCGTAAGTTACGGTAGTCATTTTACAATTCTGGTCCACCGTAACTCAGAAGAAATCCACCGTAAGGCTTTGGCCTCTACCGTAAGTTATGGTGATACCGTAACTTACGGTAGCCTCTGCAAATATATGTTTTGACTGATTTGTTGGTTTTGCCCAAACAAATCTCTCGGATCTTTCATTCTAACAACCCAAAATACTAAATTCTTGTAATTTGATATGTCAATTATCAATCAATAAACAAAGACAATCAATCATATTACGAAGCAATACTCATGCTTTATTTGATTATTCGACCCGTTTAGCTCATCTATGGAATCCTCCAATATGATGACTACCAACGAGATTTTATAAATCCTTGACCTATTATTCAGTTTGGCGAACACCATCGCTTTTAAAGTTTACACACCTATATTCTTCAATACGTCTATACATAACTTAACAAGTTTCACTTAACGTAACGGGTCAAGTTACATACCTTCAAAGTAGGCCTTTCAAACGTGATTCGCCACCTGCTTGTCCGCTTGACGCTCCTGCGTCCTTTCCTATAGAGTTCATTTATAACATGTTTAGAACTCTCTTTTAACCATATATCGCACAATACACCGAAACATC
Organism: Helianthus tuberosus; assembly: GCA_030545235.1. Classification (NCBI taxonomy): domain Eukaryota; kingdom Viridiplantae; phylum Streptophyta; class Magnoliopsida; order Asterales; family Asteraceae; genus Helianthus; species Helianthus tuberosus. Next base: position 97,849,270 of record CM060426.1, read on the forward strand.
ATAATTATGCGTTTAAACTTTGAATTTCAGTTTTAAGCCTTCTTTGAGGCATTTTCACAAACACCTTAAGGGCAGATTTTTACATGAATAAATATCAAGTCTCTAGCTTATCACTTAGACCTAATTTCACATCAATCAACCATTTTACATAATCGTTAGCTTCTATAATTCTGAAGTTACTTCACAATTGTCAATTTACACTAGAACAACACCAAAATTCCTAGTGTTCATCAAATTATACAAAACCCACTAATCACCTACAATGGTGTTCATAGGTTTCACTAAAATTTCACATGATCTCAACTTGTATTTGTCTAGGGTTTGTCCCTAGACTCTATATTGTTCCTAATCCATCATAAAACAGACATGCAACCATAAATTTTAGATTTTCCCAATTTCATGAGAATTTTAAGTTGAGAGTTTTCATCAGATTTTACATACCTTGTAATCCTCTTGTGATGAGGATCAGTAATCTATGTTCGGATTTTGATTTGGGACAGAATTTAGCCTTCAATTGATCGATTTTGTAGAGTTAGGGTTTGGTGAGGAGTCCTGGTCGCTCCCCTGCGTTCTTGATCGACCAGACACACTAATTTGTGTGTTTGGTTTTTATTTATTTTGTTTTAATCAATTCTAGTTTCAAGTTCTACAACTTAGGTCCCTCCACTTTTGTTTATCTAAAAGTTTTGGTTATTTTAACCCTATTCCAAGTTATTTCTAAACTTGTAGTTAACTAGGTTAAAATTCCTAGTTAGTAAATTCTTGTTTATTTATACTTTATAATTCTAATATAAAGTTTTATATTTTCGGGGTGTTACATTCCATCAGTGTTTTCCTCGTGGTTGCGAGTCGGAATCGTGTGGTTTCGACTCGAGACCACTCAATGTTCACTCGAAACCAGACAATGCATAACATGGGACCCGAGACCGGCAGGTTGCTACTCGAGATCTCCTGATCTCGATTCAAGGTTGCGACTCAAAACTACACAACCCGAGACCAGCTGTTGCGACTCGGGATCTCGTGGTTGCGACTCGAGACCTCCTAGTCTCGAGTCGAGACCACCTGGTTTCGACTGGACTACTACACCCATTGGTATAAAACCCTTTTAACATAGTGCCCACATCCCCACTACACCCATTTTAGAAAAACGCCCAATAATGCCCCTTGCCGATTGTACTGCCACATGGCGGAAAACGTCCAAGGGTGGAGGCATTATTCACCCTTACCACTACGCATGGTCTAAGAATACTTAAAAAATCATGAGTCTTGTCACTGATTATTATTACATTTAAAAACCATCTTTACCACATTATAAACATCTAATAGGACCTAACAATTTTGTTTTTCTTTGAAAAAAGAAACCAATTCAAACTGTAAATTGATCCATTCTAGCTAGTTTGAACTTTGAAAAGTCTATTAGACTCATCTCATCTTGTTTTCCATTATATGAATCTATAAACATATAAACGGTTCGCTTCAAAATTTTCGTCATACCCGGATGAACCCAAACATGACCACATCATGTAAATAAACTATAAAACTAAAATGATATTTAAAATAAAAGGGACAATGTTCTGGTGGTATCTGGTGAATTTTTCTAGAGATGGTCACCGGTTGGAGTCTTGATCCTGGCTATGGGACTATGGGTGTACCCAAGTGGTTAGGCTTTGTTGAACGTTCATAATGTCATGCATGAATCACGGGTTTTACCATAACGGATCTTCGGATGGTGACGGGCCTGGTCACCAATGCTATCTGCAATCATGAATATACCTGTGTCACACCCCAACCGATGGAGGAATCATCGGGACGAGGCACTAGGCGAACCAGATTGCTCAGAGAATCCATAACAACTATTCATTACCATTATTTTACTAGTTCATCATCCCATACTAATTGAAAGGTATAATATTCCTTGCCTTCTCATTTACATTGAAAACTGTATATATAATACAAATCCTCTCCATTGTTTTAGGAAGAGATATCTCTAATTTGAATACAAAATATTATATCTCTAAAAATAACCATTATCTCTAAATACATATATCGATTCTATTATACCCCCGCAGTCGAAGCGAGAGGAGGCCGAATGCTGAGTCTGGATCTGAAATCATCAAACAAAACTCGCGGAAGTCCTTTGGTGAAGATATCCGCAATCTGATAGTGTGAGGGAACATGAAGGACACGAATAGTACCACGTTGCACCAGGTCACGAACAAATTGAATGTTGAGCTCAATGTGTTTAGTGCGTTGGTGCTGCACCGGATTACCAGAAAGATAGACTGCACTTATGTTATCACAATAAACTAAGTTGGCTCTGATACCATGAAGGTATAATATTCCTTGCCTTCCCATTTACATTGAAAACTGTATATATAATACAAATCCTCTCCATTGTTTTAGGAAGAGATATCTCTAATTTGAATACAATATTTTATCTCTAAAAATAACCATTATCTCTAAATACATATATCGATTCTATTACTAATGAACAAATATTCGATGAACAATTATTACAGATAACGAGTTCTCATAAACAACCATGATCCGACAACCTAGATTTTATCGTGGGTTTCTAGACTTGCCTAATATCATTTCATGATAATCTGTGATTAACCTGCAACGTACGTCAAAATAAAGTCAATACAATAATGTATTGGCGAGTATACAGGTTTGATATATAATAGTAAAGTAGATAAAAGTGTTGCGAATTTACACACACATAAACGAGATACAAAACATATATACAAGACACAGACTGACAGCTAAGTTCCGAGTTGACTACGATGGAGCGGTGAGATTTAGTCTTAACTAGACCCCGTCGGGTGTGAGTCGAACTATAGTACTATACTAGCTAAGGTGGAACGTCACGAGTAAGGGTCCTAGCACATATGTATTAAGCATCACGTGTAAATATGTACGTCAGTTATTCGCATGTGTTAAATTGACTAAACAGAGGTCAAGTATACTCACAGTGTGTTTTGATATGAACGTATGTTACACCCCAAAAGTGTGTTTTAAAGCGTAAAAAGAGGTCAAGTATACTCACAGTGTGTGTTTAGCTAGTAAACACAATCTGGATTAGATTGAAGGGAGCGCGTTGAGTTAGCATGTGTACAGAAGCATAAGTCTTTGAGCAAAGTGTTGAACAGTGCGTAAACAAAATGTCGGATGGTTAGGTGTTCGACAGGTGATCCGAACGGATGGTCATCCGAGCGGATGGCCATTCGAACAGTGTGTGGGTGTTTGTGAATCGTAAAATTTGAAGTTTGACTTAAAAGCGTGTAAGCAATGAAAATTATAAAGGTCTGGTCATCCGGTCGGATGGTCATCCATACGGATAGCCATTCGAACGAGATGATCTATAGTTGAAGTTTTTGAAAAAAAATTTAAGTAACAAGTTTTGAAGTTTAACGGAGACGGCGTGACGACGTATCAAACAACGGAAACATACCAAGCCTAGTTCATTCGGTCGGATGGGTACCACCCCTTCGGACAGATGAGTTGTTCTTGATGAGATTCCATGTTTTGACCCGTTAATCGGTCCATCTATCCGGTGGAAGTCCGTTTTCAAGCCGACTCTCGACTAAGGAACGAGCCGAGAGTCTGAGTGGGTCCAGATTCCATCGAAAATGTGTAAAAACCAATAAATAGTTGAAAACAATTGAAAAAGTGTTGAAATCTTCCATTATTAAGTTGAAAAGTGTGAAAATCCTTTAGATCTGGAACCAATCTTGATTAAAAGGTGCTCCTTAACAATTTGCATAAGCAACCGAGCGGAAAACTCCTTCAAGAGGTCCAAATCAGATGGTTTTCGGGAAAAAGTTTAAGTGTGTGAGTGATTTTGATGAAGAAGGTGATGTAGAAGTGATTAGTGGTGAAGATTAGCAAAGATTCGGGGAGAAATGCTTACAAAATGGCCTTGAATCGTGACAGAGTCTTGGGAGCGAATGAGAGAACCAAAGTGTTGAAATGAGACACAATGGCCCTATTTATAAGTCAGGGTGGGAGTTAAGGCGGTGCGATCGAATGGGTTGTGATCGGAGGGCTTCGTCCGGTCGAATGGCTATCCGGTCGGATGGTCATCCGAGCGGATATCCATTTGGACGACGGAGCTTGTGCGAGTTAGTTTTCCAACTTTTGATTCATTTGGCGTGTTTTGTTGCGTTAACTATTGTGGATACTTTACGCGTTTTAGTGAGATAAGTAGTATCGTGTTATGTTGTGCTTCAGTGCGATAAATTGAGTTATGCGTGCCAGCGTGTGTGCGTTTAGATAAGTATTAGAACTTAGATATCTATATATAACTAGTATTATTATATAATAGGTCATACCATCAGTAACTGCGTTTCGAGTTTGCGAGTAGCGTAGCTATAGCGTAATAGTATATGCAAAAAGTAAGCGTATAGCGTGTTGTAATAAGCGGCGTGTTTGCGAAAATATGCGTAGTAGCGTGGTTTGCGATATAGTTTACATTATGATCCGAATCTCTGGTGCTAGGCGTAACGAGTGTAACGAGAGTAACAAACGCGAAAGTGCGGGTTGTTGCAACCTGAGTGACCTGGCTTCGTTTTACGTTCAAAACAAATGATTTTTTATAAATTTAAATCAGAGTTTATTGCCCGAATAGTCCATGTGGTTTGCCAATTTTTCACCTTTAGTCCCCACCTTTTCAAAATAGCATGTATAGTCCCTGTGGTTTAACAAACTATTACTCAGATAGTCCTTATAATGGATGAGCGTTAAATAATTCAGTTAAGTGGGTGTAAATTACAAAAATACCCTTACAATTACAAAAGAAAAATATAAACATGGGTCCATCTTCTCTATCTTTTTCACACTCCTTCTCCATAAACCTTACAATCATCTCCACCATCAACCCACCACCACTCCTACTTTCAAAACCACCACCACCACCTCCATCGTCACCTTCAACCCACCACCACCTTCACCGTCACCTTCAACCCACCACCGCCACCTCATTTTGAGGTTTAATGGAATCAGTCACCATGTTGGAGAAAAAACCGACCACCAAGTTTACAGTTTAAACGGCTCCGCTGATGTCGAACACACCATTGCTTCCGTACAGCGGCTATTGATGAATTGGAAGTCGAAGCGGAAGCTACCTGAATCGAATCGGTGTCTCTGTCATGGTCGGAGGTCAAAAGAAAAGCTCCCTGAATCGAACCGGTGTCCCCATCACAACCGTTAGATCTAAACATATTTGGTCTGAATCGAACGGTGTACAATCGTTGATCTGAGAGGTTGTGATTCAGGTGAGGTTTGTTGGACAATTGTAACATAATAATGTTGTTGTAAGGATTTAAGGTGGTTGTATGGAGAAACGGAACGGGTAACGATGGATTAGCGTTTGAAATAACCGGGGTAGTGTTTCAGTTAGTGGGTTTTTGAGAGAGAGGGAGAGAGAAAGAGAGAGGAGGAAGAAGATGAGGGTGGGCCGTGTGTTTTCTTTTGTATTTTTATTTATTGTTTTATTTTTCTTTTGTAATTATAAGGGTATTTTTGTAATTTTACACCCACTTAACTGAATTATTTAACGCCCATCTATTACAAGGACTATCCGAGTAACAGTTTGTTAAACCACGGAAACTATACATGCTATTTTGAAAATGTGAAAACTAAATGTGAAAAAATTGCAAACCGTATACGGGCAATAAACTCTTTAAATCAAGAGCGTATAATAAAGGAATATTTTTAAAATGAGGAGAGAGGGAGATGAAGAGATCGAATCCAACAAAACCCACCAAACCAAGCTACCATCTCTCTCCATCTAACAATATCCCACATCATCACCCTTGTTGTATCTATTTGATTTCTTAATTCCTCCACAAGATTCTGTCATCATGGTTGGTCTTTTTTCAAGGTTTTCCGTTAGCAGAAACGGCCTTCATCGTCGTTCCCAGAGTACACTTGTAAGAACACACCACACATCTTTTTTTAATCTTCATATTTCTTATGATCCAAGAGCTTTGACTTTTGTTTTTAGAGTTTTTTTTTTTTTTTTATTTGCTATATGCTTGTTTTGTTCTCTACATAATTGATGCTGATTAACTTGAAATTAAAGTTGATGATGATGGCAATTGTGTCTTTTCACAGAAAATGATGAATAGTTGTATGCCTGTATATGATGTTTATGTTCCGGTTCGACCGGTTTTGAGGGGATTTCTGACTGAACCGATAAGTTTATATAATTGTGTGATTTTTTAACAAGAATTCCTTTTTTTATATTTATCAAAATTATATAGAATTTTTTTTCTAATATTTCGGCTGGTTCCAAACCGTAAACCGGAATGTGATAACCAGTTTTCAAAACCGTAAATCGAACTGCTTATTCAGTTATTCCTAAATCAGACCGAATCAACTAAGGGGTAGGGGTAGGGGTAGGGGTGGTCATCACTCATCACTCACTCACAACTTCCAATCAAGTTCTGCCATGTTATCAACCATTATTCAATCACTTACAACATTTTTTAGTGGAAATGCCCATCACTCACCACCACAACCAACAATTTCCCTCAAACAATCACGCGTTAAAAATATAACGTTTTTTATGTTTGACACGTGATCCATTGGAGTGGCGGTGGTGTTTTGTACAAGAGCATGCGTTATACAAATTCATCACGGACAAAAAGACAACCACCCCGGGTGGCCTAATTTAGCTTAGTTAGGACGGTTCAGCGGTTTTTTTAACACCCCTACATGTAAATATATAAAAGTGTAACAGTATGACGTTTTGAGGTAAAAGAAACACTTCAAAATTTCATCTCAAGTTGAATTTTGACTTTAGAAAGCGTTGACCTTGAATGTTCACACTAAATTTCGAACTGAACTCTCTTTTAACAGTGGCGGATCTAAGAACTTTTTTTACTGGGATCCTTTTGGTAGATTCTCACTAATTCTCAGTATTTTTTTCCAAATCATACGAGGTTATCACTAATTTTTCCCATTTTTTCTAAACCGAATGGGTTCATGGGAACCCACAAAAGTGGCCTAGATCAGCTCCTGTGTTTTAAAGGTGTCTGCACAAGGAAGTGTTTGAACTAGAACAAGTTTTTAATGTTGGAATAAATAAATAAATTCGGGTTTTGATCATCTTGGGATTAAGTTGTTTGTTGACTTTGTTTTTGGTTGTATGTTTGTTTGATTGCGTTATCGCGTGAAGGACGAAAGGGAAGCTGTTCCTGTGGATATTGTTACTACAGAATCGACAAGTGTCACAGGAGATATGTCGTCTTCTCATCATGGTATCGAAGTAGCAGCCGAGTTTAAACCGGTTGAGCATCCTACTGAGCCTCTTGACATTGATCAGCCCATCCCGTGCCCATTGCCCGAACCCTCAATTCTTAATGTAAGTGTCACAGTATATTTGCATATGATTAGTATTACACAACCATTTAGTTTTCTTGAGTTGAGGAAGATGATGAACCATTATGATCACTAGTAGTTGTTTGTGTTTCTCTTGATATCATTTGGTTGGAATGATTTAAGCAGTTAATCGAGTCGTCTTCCCATAAAAGTAGATACATGTTGACTTTTAAAAGTTACATGACGAACTGGATATAGATTTGCTGATATATTTGTTTTTGTTACATAACAGGATGGAAGAATATGGAAAGAGCGTGTATCTGTAGGGGTGCAAAGGAGGACCGACTTGCCCATAATGCGGGAAGAAGCGCCTGCACCCGAGACGCCTAGAACAAAATCACGACCTAGAACCAATCGGATGATATTACCATCAATCAGTGCACCTGAACATAACATTCTTAAACTCCTTGAAGAGTCCGGGATGTAATTTTATGTCACCAGCAGTAGTTCAAATTTCTAAAGCATTTACTGTATCTAAGATTTCCTACACCCTGGTACATTTTTCGGCATCATCTCTGTATTTATAATACGAAAACATGAACACAAAGACGGACAAGCGGTGTTGTATGTAGTCATGTACATACTCTTAAGAGATCTTCACTGTTGTTTAGTAATCCATATATATATTGATAAGTTGTGTAAATGCGAGTGTAAATGATAGAAACCCTTTGAGCGGGTTAGACTCCAAGATAGACCCTTAAGCGGGTTAGACTCCAAGAATTAGGGATAGAAACAAGACTTTGCTAATTTTTCTTCATCTTTCATTTGCCAAACTCAAAGGCCTTATAAAGGCTTACAAATACTAAACTGAATACGTAAAACATGCAACTAATTAAGGGAACATGGACCTAATGCAAATACCACTAACATGATTAACTACCCACTAACATAATTAAAAACAAAACAAATAAAAACTATTAAAACTAGGATGATGAACGTGTGAATGCAAGCTAATTTCACGGTGGTCCGTATCAACTCCTCGCCCCTTCAAATCATCCTTGTCCTCAAGGATGGGATGCGCGGTCCATGGCGGTCGCCACTCGCGTCGTACAACGACGTTATGGGCGTTCTCAACATAGCACCATGGTGGTCGCCATTCAACTCTTCCAAATGTGTTCAGACCATGCTCGGTGTTTCGAATGTCAGTATCGGCACGAGGTGGAGATGGGAAGAAGATGAGTGTGTGTGACATAATGCTGTCTTCCGAGAATTGTTCTGCAATATATGTTGGTGTAGAAGCAGCTTGTTTCATTTTGCGACAAATATCCACCCGGATTTGTTGGTGAGTCGTGGCTTGGGCCGGTGGTGGTGCCAATGGTAATGTGGGGGTTGGGGATTCATTGCATGCTAATGAGTCCGTGTTGTTGGTTGATGATGCGTTGTCCGTAGAGACGCCGATGTCGGTAACTTCAATGTGTGTGGTGATGGTGGTTGAAAGTGCAAGTTCTTGGGGTGTGTTCTGGTCATGGAGGGTTGCTTTTTGGGTGGAAGATGAGAGTGTCTCGGTATATTTGGTGATGGTCGCGGTGAGGGAGGTGATTGTGGTGTGTAGGGCTTCAAAGGCTTTGGCTTGTGCAGCCTGTTGTGCAGCTTGGTGGTCCAGCCAACGGTCGAGTCGCTCAACCAAAGCCCGGACCATGTCTTCACGTGACAAAGGAGGCATGAGCAAGCTAATGAAAGCACCAAATGATAGAAACCCTTTGAGCGGGTTAGACTCCAAGATAGACCCTTAAGCGGGTTAGACTCCAAGAATTAGGGATAGAAACAAGACTTTGCTAATTTTTCTTCCTCTTTCATTTGCCAACTCAAAGGCCTTATAAAGGCTTACAAATACTAAACTGAATACGTAAAACATGCAACTAATTAAGGGAACATGGACCTAATGCAAATACCACTAACATGATTAACTACCCACTAACATAATTAAAAACAAAACAAATAAAAACTATTAAAACTAGGATGATGAACGTGTGAATGCAAGCTAATTTCACGGTGGTCCGTATCAGTAAATGTGAGAGTTTAACGAGTTTAAACTATGTGTAGTGGGGGTGGTGCCCTGCTCCACATGGGGTGATTGCATTGGTTGTTGCATGGGGTCCACGCATTCTGACTTACGCCGAGCTGTTAACGTCTCTATAGCGCCACTACTGGGGGTGTTTAGCGTCCCAATTCCTGACTAGGCCATGAGCGCTTGCCCACTACGCGGTCTTATTGCTCTCAGTTTTCTTTTGATGCTCTACGTTATGAAGTATCCCGATCTCAATAGATCTGGCCATTGGCCAACGAACCCGAAAAACCAAACCAAAATACATATTTTTATCATGTGTAATGAAAATGATACACTAGTAATCGAGAATTGTTTAGGTGACAATGATAACTTGTAAAAAAAATATATTGTGCATAACACCTTAATTTTATTTGTTTATATCTGTTTTCTAATAATTTAATTTAAAATAAAATAATATAAAAAATGATTACGGATTTAATAGGAGTAACAGTTTTATTTTTGTTTTAAACAATTAAAAAGGGACAAAAAATAAAACAAATGACGAGTTATCGTTTATTAAAGTGACATACATAAAAAAGGAAGAAATTTTACAGGATTAATACGTTTGAAAAAAAATGACCCGTTATCTAAGACCATGGGTATGGTGGGGCGGGGTTTGGGGCATGAGTTGACACGTGGAGTTCGAGCCCCTCCACTGGTGAGTGACGTGTCCGTAGGGTATGGCGGGGCGGGGCGTGGCTAGCCCGGCGTGGCTTGGCCATGTGTATTAAAATTAAAAAAAAATCCTAAAATTAAAAAATACACACAACATTTAAAAAAAAAACCTAAAATTTTATTAAAATTTCCTAAACATTACAACTAGCGAATCCAATTCAAAGCAACCGGGCCGGGTAGCGAATCCAATTCACAACAACCGGGCCGGGTCCAACCCAAATATTTAAACTCACCCCAAATCAAATCACTCAATTCGTTTCTTCTCCAAAAAGAAAACTCAACCAAGGGCTTATACACAAACACACACAAATCCCCCAATCTTTTCTCCGGCAACACTTCCGATATCACCGTCGGAAAATCAGTCGGCGATGGCAGCTCTTCAGTACCTAGATTCTCTTCGCAATACTCATCCGGAGCTCTCCGATTGGTACAATACGCTTGCAGATCTGTACCAGAGGAAGCTATGGCATCAACTCACGTTAAAGCTTGAACAATTCGTCGCACTCGCTGTTTTTCAGGTCGTTTGTTAGATATTTGTTGCGTATTTGTGTTTGTTTGATTATTAATTGAGGTTATTGAGGTTGTTGATGGTTTGGATTGAACAATTCGTTGCACTCGCTGTAGTTAGGTCGTTTTTTTTTGGATATTTGTTGTGTATCTATGTTTGTTTTATTGTTAATTGAGGTTATTGACAGTTTGGATTACAATTTGTTGCACTTGCTTTGTTTCAGGTCGTTATTTTAGATGTTTGTTGTGTATTTATGTTCATTTGATTGTTAGTTAGGTTATTGACTGTTTGGATTACGAATTTACGATATCTAGGGTTTAATTTTGGTTTAGTTGTTATTGATTTAGGAGAACTTAGGTGCAGTGATGAAAAACTGTGACAGAGATCTGAGAACGCTGTGTTTCAGGAAGTTTTTTAGATATTTGCTGTGTATTCATACTCGTTTGATTGTTAATTGAGGTTATTGACAGTTTGGATTGAACAATTCGTTGCACTCGCTGTTTCTCAGGTCATTTTTGTTAGATATTTGTTGTGTATGTATGTTCGTTTGATTGTTAAATGAGTTATTGACAGTCTGGATTACGAATTTACGATATCCTTGGTTTAGTTTTGGTTTAGTTGTTATCGATTTCGAAGAACTTAGGTGTAGTGATGAAAAACTGTGATAGAGATCTAGAATGCTGTTTTTCAGGTCGTTTTTTAGATATTTCATATTTGTTGTGTATTTATGTTTGTTTGATTGTTAATTGAGGTTATTGACAGTCTGGATTACAATTCGTTGCACTCTATGTATTTCAGGTAGTTTTCTGATATTTGTTATGGATTTATGTTCATTTGATTGTTAATTGCGCTCATTGACAGTTTGGATTACGAATTTGCAATATCTCGGGTTCAGTTTTGGTTTAGCTGTTGTTGATTTAGGAAAAGTTTGTTTTAGTGATGGAAAACTAAGTTAGAGATCTGAGTTAGTGGTTCATGTTAGCGTGTATAAAATTGGGGCTTCTGGTGTGTTTATGCGTTATACGTGTACTTTTGACTTTAATGTGTTGTGGTTCAAAATTTTGGCTCTGTAGTTGCTATGACTAGTGTTAGATGTGAAATTGATAACTTGATTAGGCTTATGAGATATAATACTAAAAGAAGAATGCTTAAATTAGCTCATGTATTCATGTTCGTTTGATTGTTAATTTGATCTTATTGACAGTTTGGATTACAATATTTAGGGTTTAATTTTGGTTTAGTTATTGATTTAGGAGAACTGATGAAAAACTGCGATAGAGATCTGAGTTAGTGTGTATAAATTTAGGGCTTCTGTTGTGTTAACGTGTATGTGTTGTGTTCTAGGTTTTTGGCACTGTAATTGCTATGAGTTTTGCGAGTGTTAGATTAGATGTGAAATTCATGACTTGATCATGCTTAGGAGATATGCTACTAACAGAAGTTGCTCATATTAACTTTTGAATGCCATGATTTGACGATATTAAGATCTAATGATAGATGGTGAGATTATGTGTTGTAAATGTATACTGTAAATAAACTGAAAGCCAAGCCAACAAGTTACAATCCAATAAAAGAAGAAAAGTATATTGTTCGTGTATTAAATATATAATATAGAAGTTAATATAAGGTTAAACATCATGTCTTATATCCCTTTTGTAGTGTAAGAGTTGTAGCAATCTTATGTATAAAGCTTCAACAAGTTGCTTAAAGTATAGACTCTAGATATTATAGACGAGAAAAGTGAATATGGGGTTGTCACTCATCTAAGGCTAACAGTTAACAGCTGTTCAAAAACACAAATAGTTTTTTCACATATATGCTCATGAACTTTTTTGTTTGTATTTTAGGCTGGCGATGCTCTCATACAACTATACAACAATTTCATCACTGACTTCGAGACTAAGATCAATCTTCTCAAGCTTGCACATTTTGCTGTTATAGTGTCTCGCCAGTATTCTTCGAAAGAAGATGCCATCAGCTATCTTGAAGGAGTGATCGAGAAGCTCAGAGCTACAAAGGAGACGCGTATAGAGGAACCAATCCTCTATATTAAGATGCAAATAGCTTCTTTTAATCTTGAAAAAGGAGATCAAAAGGAGTGCAAGAATCTTCTAGAAGATGGGAAGAGTACACTTGATAGCATGACTGACATTGACCCATCTGTATATGCTAATTACTATTGGGTGTCGTCTCAGTACCATAAATCCCGTCAAGAGTTTGCTGAATTCTACAAGAGTTCTCTGCTTTATTTGGCTTACACTTCCGTGGAGTCTCTTTCAGATTCATTTAAGCTGGTATGTTTTAACTTTTAATGCAAGATGGGACAACAAAATTAGTCGTTTAAATCACTTAATGTTCATGTTAATTTTATCAAGCCAAGCCAGGTTGAGCTTGAGCTTAAACAAGCCAGCTCTGCTCGGCTCGTTTATTTTATCGAGCTGAAAAGTCGAGCTCGAGCTCCGCTGGTAAAATGTTCGAGCCAGCTCGAGCCAAGTCGTTACTTTTTTTTACAAACATTGATAACATAAAAATAAAAATTACACATATATCTCTATGTATTATTTTTATTTTTCTAATTATTTTAAAAATCGAAAGGCATATTAAGAGTATTATATGTAAAATTTTTGTTTATTTTTTCATATTTTATTGATTAATTGAATATAAAATATTAACAGTTTAACCCCATCCTATATACTTTTTTATTTCATTTAAAATTAAAATATATAAAATAAAATAACTCGAGCCGGCTCGCGAGCTCATGAGCCGAGTCAGGCCTAGCTCGAGTTCGGCTCGTTTACAAATCGAGCCGAGCCGGCTTGTTTACAGCCTAGCTTTTTCCGAGCCAGCCGCGAGTTGCAAGCTTTTTGAACACCAATGCATTGTGGAGATTTGATTCTTAATTTTGTATTTTGTTGGTTTATGTTTCAGGATCTTGCATTTGATCTATCTTTATCTGCTTTACTGGGAGATAACATTTATAACTTTGGAGAACTGCTTGCGCATCCAATAGTGAGTATATCTCATTACATTTTTTTCATGATATTGAGCTTTTATTCCATGCCCCACAACATGGTTTTCTTCAAGCAAATATTTACATTATTGACTTTTTTGTGCTAACGGCTAACCTATGTTAAAGTTTGTGTACTTGCCATCCAAATAGTTTACATATTAGATTTATAACTAGTGGGTTAAAGTCATAGATAAAAATAAGCAAATCGTGCGAGTTAAAGTTGTTTGATGTTTTAGTTAAGGGGCCAAACATGTCATTATTAAAGTTGAGGGGCTAAAGTTGTTTATTATTAAAGTTGAGGGGCTAAGTCGTTTATTATTAAAATTGAGGGGTGAAAGTTGGTTAATGCCAAAGTTTAGGGGCTAAAGTTGGTTAATGCCAAAGTTGAGGGGCCAGAGTTGGCTGATGTGACAAAATAGCATGTTTATAGTATATATAATTACATCATTTTGGACACGTGCAGATTAAAAGTCTACTAGGGACAAAGGTGGAATGGCTCTACTACATCCTTGAAGCATTTAACGCTGGAGATCTTGTTCGCTATCAAGAACTATGTCGTGTTCATGCTGCTTCACTGAACGCTCAGCCTGCTTTGGTGGAGAATGAGAAGAAGCTTCTAGAAAAGATCAACATTCTCTGCCTGATGGAAATTATCTTCAGGTTTCTAATTCCTTCACAAAATCTTCACATCTTTTGACTGCAGAAGTAGTTTCTATTTTCTAATATATTTTTATTGTGTGCTTGCAGTCGTCCATCAGGAGACAGAACCATTCCATTGAGCATCATTGCAGAACGGACAAAACTTACAGTTGAAGATGTTGAATATCTTCTTATGAAGAGTTTATCGGTAAGACTACTGACTACTTGTTTTTAACATAAAATGGTCGTGAATAGAAGCGTGAGTTTTGACTTTCGACCGGTTTACTTCTAAATAGGGGTTTGGAAAGCTTAAATCGAGTCGAGTTGGCGCTTATTTTAATAAACGAACCCAGGCCCGGGCTTCATATACCGAGCTGTTAGGCTCGTGGACTTAAACGAGCCTATTAATATATTTGTTTAATATTTTTTATTCAATATAATATAATATATAGTTACATAATAAGTATTATTGCTATATATAATTATAATAAAAGATAACTCTATTATTTTATTGAATAAATTTAATACTATAAATATATATAAAACAATTATATTATATATCTGTATAAAAATGATAAATTAGTGCAAACGAGCTGAGCCGAGCCGAGCCCGACTTGGGCTCAAGCTCGAGCTCGGTTAACTTATGAAAACTCGATTCGAGCTTTGTTTCCAAAGCTTGAGCTCGGCTCGTATGTAGTTTTTCAAGCTCGAGTTCAGCTCGTTTATTATTTATTAATTAATTTATATTAATTATTATTATGAATATTATTTTATATATAATATTGTTATTTTTTCATAATTTTATAAATAGTAATTACTGTTATTTAAATATATATTTAATATATTAATAAAAAATTATATAAACACTGGGCTCGTTGAGCCAGCTCGAGCTCTCGATAAGGGAAGCACAGGCTCGGGCTCGTTTACTATACGAGTTTGTTTTTTTAGGCTCAGGCTCGAGCTCAAGCTCGTTTAATCTCGGCTTGCTTTGATTATTTTTTCGAGCCGAGCTCGAGTAGGTAGGCTCGTTTGCACCCCTAGTTAATCAATAATAAACGATTTGTGCTGAGTTTGAGCTTGTAAAATTACTCATGAGCCGAACTTAAGCTATCTGAAGAAGTTAAACATGTCATCTAACATGTCATGTGTAAATTCTAAAAAGTAATAATATCATCAATTATTGATATTGCAGGTGCATCTTATCGAGGGAATAATAGATCAAGTTGAAGGAACAGTTTACGTGTCGTGGGTGCAACCGAGAGTCTTGGGGATAAGTCAAATAAAATCTTTGCGTGATCGGTTGGACAACTGGGTTGGGAAGGTGCACACTGCTTTGGTATCTGTTGAAGCAGAAACACCTGATTTAATTGCATCTTAAGTTTTGTATTTCGAAAATATTGTTTCTTGTTTTGTAACACTCATGAGGATAGTTCGTTACTGTGACGTTGAAGATGAAGTAATTTGTGTTGTGGGATAACTTTGTTTTTGTCTTTTCAAAGACTGTTTTTATGCTGACTGCCACCTTTCATTGGACGTTAATCTTTGACAGTCCATTTGCGTGTTTCTGATACTTTGAAGTGTTGTCGTACTTGTATTGTTGGGTTATGATATAGAGGTGAATAGATCGAGTTCAGGGCCCAAACTGGTTTCGGTTGAACCCTGGCTGAGTTGTGTCGACAAAAGTAAAAAAGTGGGTTTTGACCATACCCGGTCGGGTTGAAACCAGTTTTTGAGTAAGAAAAGATCGGATTTAAAACTAGGTTCTCTGGTTCGCGTTGGGTTTAGAGAGTGTTCATATGGGTTTCAAGTTTAGGGTTGCAACCTGATTTCAAACTTGCGGGTCAGTCCAAACTGGTTTCACCTCAACACAGTTTTGAAATTAGTTTCAACTAGAGGGATAACCCGCACTATGCAGCGGGTTTTCTATCGGTATCAATTCAGTTAGTATGATACCGACACTTTATGTAACAACCAAAAGAGGAATTCGATTTGTATTGTTATGCCTTATTATGGTACCGATACTCACTATAGCAACCGAAAAAAGAAACCAAAAAATAAAGTCCTAATATTTCCAAAAGAATATTGTGGCGCGGGTACATCGCAGATATCGAATGTATTAGTCCAATCGTTACGTAATGCGTTAAAAATATGAAAAATATGACCCGTGCGCGTTGCGGCGTGGGTACATCGCAAATATCGAATGTATTAGTCTAATCGTTACGTAATGTGTTAAAAATATGAAAAAGCGCGTTTAGACGTATTTGCTGATCTCAATGTAACCTGTAGGTGTAAGCTCGAAACTTTAGAGACTTGAGGAAGTAAAAAAGCTTTTACAAAGTTTTTAAAGACAACGACAAATTAGCTTTTAAAAAGAAATTAGCGAACGGAAGTTATTGAACAAAAATTAAGTTAGTAAAAGACTTAATAGGTTAAAAACGTATATTATATGTGATACATGGGTAAAGCTATAATGTTGAAAATTAGAGGGGTTAGTTTGTATAACATGTAAAATGGAGTAAGGGATAAAATTACTAATTACGAAAATAAAGGGGGTAGCAAAAATGAAAATAAGTTGTTGCACTTCCCTTTTCTTTTCTTTTTCGCCAGTCTATCTCGGGGGTGGGGGGGGGGGGGGAGGGAATAGAAAAATCATAAGTATATTAACAAAGAAGAAGGACTGGAGCAACAAAAGTTAAAACCTAAAGGGGCCAAAGAAAAAAAACATAAGGGATCGATAAGAAAAAAATTTAAAATACTATTATAATTACTGTTCATGTTCATGCGTCTTTCAAAATGTTACAGAGATAATTCCTAGGCCCTAGCCTTAGGTTGTTATCCGGTCTAAACTCGAGCTATGTGAGCTCTATGTAAATATTAAATAATTAGAATAATAGTTAACTTATTTTCGGACCAAGCACCCTACCACAGTGTTGTGTATTTTTATTTACATTTCAATATAAACTAGTTATTAGACTTACGCACGTTGCGGGGGAGGGAATAGAAAAATCATAAGTATATTAACAAAGAAGAAGGACTGGAGCAACAAAAGTTGAAACCTAATGGGGCCAAAAAAAAAAGCATAAGGGACCAATAGGAAAAAAAAATACTATTATAATTACTGTTAATGTTCATGCGTCTTTCAAAATGTTACAGAGATAATTCCTAGGCCCTAGCCTTAGACTGCGGGGTATGGGGCGGGGGTTTGGGCGTGGGTTGGCTGAAAACGCCCAAGCCACCACCCCGGGTGGGCATGGGTTTGAGCGTGGCCCCTTTGGCGTGGGATTCAGCCCGGGCGTGGGGCGGGCTAGTAAGTGACATGGCATGCTCTAAATGGTCAAACCAAATTCATGCCCCCCAACCCAAGCCTCCAACCCAAGCCCCACCATACCCCATGGGCGTGGGTTTTGGTGGTGGGTTTTTTCCCATTCCACGTGTCAACATATGCCCCAACCCACGCCCCAACCCAAGCCCCCATACCCCGCAGTCTTAGGTTGTTATCCGGTCTAAACTCGAGCTATGTGAGCTCTATGTAAATATTAAATAATTAGAATAATAGTTAACTTATTTTCGGACCAAGCACCCTACCACAGTGTTGTGTATTTTTATTTACATTTCAATGTAAACTAGTTATTAGACTTACGCACGTTGCGGCGCGGGTACATTGTAACATCGAATGGATTTGTCCAACCGTTATGTGATGTGTATACCATGTGAAAATGTGCCTTTTAACGTATCGGATTTAACTCAATAGCATTGCGGTTGGATCAGTATAAAGCGCGCTGCGACGGAGTCGAAACGTAGAGTAACTTGAATTTATATCGTCGAATGAGAACGTATTATATTTTGACCGCATTCGATTCATATTTAAATTTATGGCAAAACGTTTACAAACTGAAACCGTACATAAAATAAGCATGAAAATGTAATACTAACTTTTTATGATTCGATTTCGTACCATCCCCATATTTACCCAAAAGAACAATACCCGTCCCTATATTTACCCTCTTGTTTGATTTAACTTTGATACACATACATATACATATACACATATTATGTTTGTTTTAGATCCGAAGGACCACTGGCATATCCAGCACAAAAATATAACCATACTTTGTTTAATGGTTTTTGTCAAGCTTAAAGAACTCTTAGCTAGCTACTACTTGGGTTGCAAATAACCCAAAAACATATGTAACCTTAGTTAAGTGTTTGGTGAAGCCACAGAGGCTCAATTCTCAATCGTTGGACTGAAGCTACATGTAACACCCCGAAATTTATAAAGCTTTATATTAGAATTATAAAGTACAAAATAAACGAGAATAAGCTAACTAGGAAATAAATAACCCGGTTAATTACGAGTCTTATGGTAATGTGTAGTGGGCTAAAATACCTAAAAATAAGAACTAAACAATAGTCGAGGGACTTAAGTGTAAAACTTGAAACTTAAGGTTTTAAAAAAAAATAATCACACCAAACACACACAAAAGTGTGTGTCTGGTCGATCTCAACACAGGGGCGACACAAGAGCTCCCCACCAAACCCTAGTCTTGCAATTTTCACCAAATTGAGGGCTCCAATCTAGTCTAAATCGATTTCCAAGCACGAATTCGTGATCACCTCGTTGAAGGGATCATAAGGTATGCAAAATTTTGGTGTTTTGATTCATCTCAAATTCTAGGTAAATTGTGAAAATCGAAATTAAGCTTTATTATGTGATGTTGAGATGAAACTTGCGATGAAAACAAGTTTAAGACTGAATCCTAGCTGATAATTGGCAACAATCTTGCTTAGAATCATGAAACTTGTGATAACCCATTCATAGGTTAAATGTGTCACACCTTGTCTTTTGCGGAAGCGTGATTATGTGTGACTTGCTTAATATCATTGCATTCAATCATAACAACCACTATATGATAAAACCAACGATGATCATCCATTAAATAAGTTTAGAAACATAACAACATTGTCTTGATACGTAGACTCCAAATTCGAATTACAAACCATACGAATTGTTTAAAGTTCCATAAGGACTTAACAAAAGACTTTAGATAAAACCAGGATTCGGAAGAGGTGTCTTGTGACAACCCGATATTTCAAGGTCTTTCCTTCGCACACCACTAACTTCACAATCTTGTTTATCTGAATGTTTATTGTTTTATGTATAATATTTGGTTGTTAATGGTGTAGTGTTAAGAATAATTTAATTAAGGTTATTTATAAAGTTTTTCGCCACAAGTGTTACTCGATGAAAGATAGGATCTTTTGCCAAGACTAGTACGACGAAAGATGGGTCTTTCGTCGAAGGATGGTGTTTCGCCATAGCAGGCCTCGGCCTAGAGAGGTTTGCGGCCCAACTCCCTTATATTACAACCTCTTGTAAAAAGTTACACGTAAATCACATAAAACCCTAGAGTCTCCTCTCCCTCGTTGTTATCTGTGCGACGGCAGAAGGAACCTCGAAGCATTCTTTTTCATCTCGATTCATATAAGCCTTTCTGTATCACGGTTAGTGTATAACCCTACTGTTCGATGTAATCTTGATGTGGTGATTTGTGTGTATGATTAGGGTTTTCATAAACATTGTGAATCTAGAACTGTTATGCTAAGAATTCGATGATTTGTATGTGGTATTGTTCATATGAGGGTGTGATAGATTCTGTGCAATGAATTGATAGCATGGTCAATGATTTATATGCTTAAATGATGAAACTGTTATGATTGAACTGATTCGAATGATGTAAATTGTTATGATAGTAATGATGATATGAACATGTGTATTGTTAATGCCTTGTTGCGTGTTAATGATAATTGGAAGCTTTATGATTGGTCGTTGTTCATGTTGAAATCGCTGATGATGATTAGGGTGCTAGGAAAACGTGAAATCGTAACTAATTGAAGCTGTAACTGTTTGCTCGACGAAACAGGATAGACTTTCGTCATACTGTATCTCGACGAAACATGATGTGTTTCGCCATAGTTCATCTCGACGAAACATGATGTTTTTCGCCATAGTTCATCTCGACGAAACATGATGTGTTTCGCCACACCTTAGCACGACGAAACCTAGGGTTCTTCGTCGGACGGTTATTCGCCGAAGAATAATCTGTTAACTGTTGTGTGACTATTGTGTGTTATATATGGGATATGGACACATGTATGAACTGAGTATACGTTATGTGATGCGTGGCAGTGCTTGTAATGAATGTGATCTCTGATATACGTGGCATAATTGATAAATCGTGAAACTAATTGTTATTGGTAACCTTGGTAAGGTTGATTGATTAACTGGGTGGTAACTTAGCATACCGAGCAATCCAAGGTGAGTTCACTACTCTTGAGCATGAGTCCCGGTGGTTGGGACAGTCAGTGGGTATCCCGGGGAGGGATAAGTCTTTCGGGTAAAAACTGGGATGTTGGATAATATTGTCACCCTATCACTCACAAGTCCCATCTTTTTGTTACCGGAGAGGTAACGGGGTATTAGTTGGTAGCGCTACTTAGGTTTGGCACCCTCACCCCGTACCGGAGAGGACGGGTGTGAACTAATGACCCAGTCATGCCCAGTATTTTAATAGGAGCACTGGGGAACGGGCAAAACATACATCAGGAGTCGTCTTGTTCAGTAACAAGATATTATCAACATTACTTTCGGTTTTGTTAACGAGCTAGAATAAACACTTGGTAACTAACGTTTTCGAAAAGCTGTGAAATCACCAGCGTTGTCTGATACACTTGTTGCATGCTCGCAGGTCGTTAGGTGCTTTGGGAAAGGAACTTGTTGTCTAGATGGCTGGAGTGGTCATGGGTCGCAGTGCTTGGATACGCGTGCCTTGTTTAGTGAATTATTATACATTGGGTTTTGAAACATCTAAACAATGAATTATTATTCGCTTCCGCTGACACTATTTAACTTGAAATATGTTTTATGAATGTTTTACTTAATGAATGGGAATTTTGTTAAACATCTTATGGTTGGTTCAATGTGATTGGTGGCTAGATCCTGGTACGTCACACGCCTAGCGAGGTTACCACATGTGGATTTTTGGGGGTGTGACATGTCTTATCCTGGATAGGACACCCTAACCAAACCCTAAGACCATGGATGACATCTTTTATTCTTAAACAACACTTGAAACTTCCGAACGCCCGCCGGATCCACATCTAATTCCCTGAAATACATGTAGTTTGAAAACATCAACAAAAGTTGAGCAAGTTCATGTGTTTGTTTGTGTGTACGAATAAACCTTTGTAATCATTAAAAATATGTATGTATGTCTGTAAGAGAATATGAACAGATCAATTAATGGTTTGCAAGGCCATCAACATGTGTGCAACGGTGTAGGAAGGCTCAATCCTTTGCGTATTTCGCACCGGGCCTCCCGGCTGGGACGACAAAGTCACCACATGCGGTCAACTCGCGGACCCATGGGTGGGGCTCGCAACACCCAAATAGATCTATCACTCATGCCCCTCGGTCCTTCTAAAGGATTAATGGTCTCAAGTTAACGCCTACCCATTCACATGATCTAACAGTTCATTTCATTTGTAATCGTAATCATTTGTAACATGTATTTCACCCCCGAAGTTATAAACCGAAAACAGTTAAACAAAAGGGGGACATGAACTCACAGTCTTGCGTCTTTGAATCACCGTAACTCAAGCTTCTTTGGATAAACACGACTACCTACAACGTACTAAGGTCCATTAGACGAGCGGGTCGTGCCTTGACTTAGTATTGATTTGTGTCTTTGAGTCGCGTTCTATTATATCTTCAATATTATTCCAAGTTATAATCATTTGTTAAAATATTAAATATTTTAACTTAAATTATATTTATTAAATTTTGGAATAATAATCAAAATAATATATTTTAACTTAACACTTCTCAAGTATTTACACATGTATTTCCTTCCCAAGGATGGGTGCATTTGTATTTGTATTCTTATACTTGTATATTTTTGCCATGTATTGGGGTCGTATTCCGAAGTGTAATTATACGTACGAAGATACGTATTTCTTGTAATTATTAAGTATTCTTTATACTTAATTTCGTATTAATTTTTCCGGAATATTATCCTTAATAAAAGTTCACCAATATATATTTCCAAAATATATACTTTAAGAAATATTACTTAGAAAAGTTATTTATAATTTTTCCCTTGGCAAAAATATTTATATTTTCATATAGGTTCCAAGACTAATATATTTTCAAGTCTAGTTTAGAAAAAAAAATATATATGTAAACTCATTTTTCACTCAAAAATGATATATTTCATATTCATTTGAGAAAATATATATTTTACCGCAAAAATATTTTATTTCATTTTTGTTTAAGAAATATATATTTTCTCCCAAAAATAATACATCTTCAAATAATTTCCAAGAAAAATATATATTTATACTTGCCAAAAATAATATATTTTTCCCTTGTCAAAAATATGATATAACTTTGTAATAATTGTAAAAATCATATTTTCATCCACTTGGTGTCCAAATATTAATTACCAAAATATACTTGTGAATAAATTTCCGGAATATATTTTGTAAGTTATATTCATTAGTTCGGTTTCACCATTATTTTGTGTATAACTTGTATATTTATTCCTTGGAATTTTGGTAACATTTTGGATTGTAATTCTTGGTATTTTGATGAGTTATATTATTTCATGTCCTAAAATAATATAACTAATACACAAAGTATACAAATAATCACACACATGGTGACTTCTAAATATATATTTCCTAAATACATATTTAGTCACTTTTATTTATAAAAACCAACCTCCAATATTTGTAATTTTTGTAACAAAAATTATGGCAAAGTTTATGTAAAAATTTATGGTTTGAAATACACTTGTAAATATTTGTTTAGAAATATTTTTCTAAGTGTTTAATTTCTAGAAAAATTTTGTCATAGTTTCCACTAAAAATGGAGGTTTCCATGCTTTCAAGCATATCATTTTCTTTTGTAAAATCAACACAATCAATCCACAATCAACAATAAACAATTTATACTTACCAATCTTGCCAAAAACAAGCACAATCTACTACTTCATGAACTTGAAATTTCACAAAAATTTGTAGTAACTTACTAGTGTTCTTAGTAAGCCTTGTTATCCTTTAAAGTGTGGTTGATTCTTTACAAACATCATTTTTAAGGAATTTAGATCTTTACAACTTATGATCATGTTTTCTAAAAAAAATGTTTCTTTATGACTTCTTCTAGTTACACGTAACTTCTATACTTTATTAACCACCAAAAATAAGGTTTATTTGTTTAAGAACCAAGATTTAGTATAACTTATATTTTTAACTTGGTTTCTTTAGAAATCACTCTTGAAATCTTAGATTTACACGATTAACAACTTTCTTTAATCATCATTTTACAAGAAATCAATGCATTCTTTCAAGTTCATGTTTCTTATGAGGATGATCTATGATCCTATAACATTCTCATCCTCTCATCTTGCTAGATTATGTTTTTAATCATGATCTAGCAAGATCATATGATGATCAACATCAAATGCATGTATGAACAACAATCATCAAGCATAACAACTCATATTCATCAAGATTTCTTCATATTTTAAGCTTATGTTCATGTTTTGTTCTTGTGATTCTTCATGTTCTTCATGATCAACATTATGTAACATCTTTTAACCACTAATATAAGATGTAAAATAGCAAGATCAAGGTTCTTACCACTAGCACAAGGCTAGGGATGATCAAGTGAAGAAATCAAGTGGATAAAAGCAAATGAACAAGGTCCTTCAACTTCTCCAAGCTCCTAGCTTCTTTATGTAGCCTCTAACACCTTTGGATGTGCTTGAAATGTATAGAAGATGAATGAATGAAGGTGATATTGGTGTGGTTGGGGTCAGCCGAGAGCACAAGGAGAAGAAGGAGGATGTGTGTGTGTTTTAGTGTGTGAGAAATGAAGGTAAGATACTTAGGTGCATTCTTATAATCCAATTCTAGACTTTAACTCTTGTTGTAACGCCCCAAAACTCGAATGTTTATATTCGCCTTATGTTCTAGTATAATATAACATGAAATAAATAACTAGGCTATTTAACCTAGTTAAGTGTATGGTAAAAAAAACTATAAAAGGATGAAAGTTGTGCTAATTATGTTTTAGTGGCAAACATGAGGGACTAAAGTAGGATAAGATGAAAGTTGAATTACTAAAGTAAAAATTTAACACACACAAACACATACTTCGTGTGTGTTCTGGAACGATCAGAAGAACACAAGAGGGAGCCAAACCCTAATTATGAAAGATCATCAAATTGAAGGGTGAATCGAGGCTTAAATTCATGAATAAACATGAATTAATGATCACCTACACAAGGGGGTCATTAGGAATGTTTTAAAATTTAAATTGGTGATCTTGTATGAAGTGGGTTATGTAGTGATTCGTGAATTTGTATGAAATTGGGCATGAATATTGGTTAGAATCATCATATAGAAGGTTAGTTATGTTTAATTTTGCTCACTAGAATGATTTTAAGTGAAACCCACTTCATGTAGGATTATGATGAAACTTGATGATCATGAAGGTGAAAAAAAAATTGATGTAATATTGAAGTATGAATTGTGTATTAGAGTAAATTGATAAATGATCTTGATTTAGAATGAAAGCTATGTAAAATTAGTGGAATTTGATGAAAACTAAATCTGTCCAGAAAGTTACAGCCGAATGTAATCGGCTGTAACTAGGTCAAATCTTGTCAAAAACTGATATTTACTGAGTTTGTGATGAACTCCCAGGAAAAACCTTTCAAACCCAACTGGAATTGCATTTTTTCGACGAAAAATGAACGTTTTATGAATTTTTCTGTATCGAAGGTCCAGCCTACGTTTTCTGGTAGAATTTGCAGCCCTTTAGGAATGTCATAACTCAATATAGGAATTGATTTATGATCTCAAATTTTTACTGTAGGTAGTTTCAGTTGATTCTAAAAATCTCCAACTGGAATTTCGTCAATCGGATAAACGAGGAATTTTAAATGATTTTTTCCGTAAGCTGCAGTCAGAAGTGACGAATCTGATTGTAGCTTAGTAAATGAATTTTTGTAAATTTTTTGTAGAGAGTTAGACTCTAAAAATTTAACACAAGGATAACCCCTCCGAGGGGCACGTCACATAAAAAGATTTTAATTTTTGCAAGCTCGTAAGTACAGTAAATGGATGCCCCAAAACACCCTATTATGATGTCATGAGTATATGAGATTAAGCCGAAAGTTAAAATGATAAATCGTTGACTCTGAAAGTCAACTACGCATAAGGAATATGGCTAGACTTGTTGTTGTGATTATAAGATTATAGATAATCGTATGGTACATGGTATATAAATATGTGATAAATAGAATGACATGATGGGTTATATGGGTTTGAAAGGATGTGAAATCGGGTACATGTCGTATGCTTGTTAGGAATGATTAATGCAAGTTGAATATGAAATTATACAAATGTATGCTCGTTATCAAGTACAATGATGTATGCTAACAAGAATGTGTTGATGATAACCTGAAAGCGTAGGAGCCATGTCAACATGGACACGAGCATGGAAGGGCAATGGGTCAAAGGTAAATACGGAAGCTATGCACGAACTCAGACGCACGAGGTAAGTGATTCCGATTCACTTCTTAGTATGTATGTAGAATTTAATAATTATAAGTGTGGAAAATTATGCAAGGACTATGTAATGAATGAGAGCATTAAGGTATGTGTTATTTTAGTATAACGAAGGAGTTATTTATAACGAAGGTAAACTAGTAGGACAAAACGGGTCGAATAATGGTATAAAGGGATTTATAAGCCGTTTGCTTATAAATCAGCACTTGATGCGACCTGAGGTGATAAATGGAATTACTAAGGTAGGAATGATTATTGAGACTGAAAGTGGTTAGTTATGTCATAAATAAAATGGTGAAATCAAACGGGTCGATTAATGGCTTGAAGGATTTATAGGTCCTTATCTTATACTTCAGCTTTTGATGTGAGTTAGGATGGTAAACGGATCCGTAATTAAATTACGGACACGTAGAAACAAGAATTACGTAAAACGAATGTCTAGATCAAAAGTTATGCAACTTTAAGTTAAAGTTTTTGGTTAGAATTCATAGCTAGGCACCATATGCAGCAACAAAGGAAAACAGTCTGTCGAAATAGGGTTGTCGCGCTACTTCGGTTTCACCGTAGCGCACCGCGACGTCTGTCGCGCCCCGCGAGCGCCCGCGTAGGGGTTGTCGCGCCCCGCGAGCGCCCGCGTAGGGGTTGTCGCGCCCCGCGAGGGCCAGTCAGCTGGCAAATCTGGGTTTTTCTTGTTGAATTCACAACCGTACTTGATGATTGAATGCTTTTCAATGTTTCATAACTTATTTTAAAGCTGGTTTTTGTACTTAAGAGATATTATGAGCCTCCGGATAGTGAAAGTACGGATTTTTCTTCTTGTTAGTGAAGGAAATGTAAATGTAACCGAGTCTAGGAACGAATAGGTATGCGAGACTATAGGTATAGAACCTATATTATGGAAGGTTGTGATTTTGACAAGAAGCATAGATATATGTGAATAATAGCGGTAAGCGAGAGATCGTATGTATGTGTGTGTGTACGAGTGTGTGCGTATATATGTTGGTGTATATGTTTGTATGCATGTATGAATTAAGAATGTATGCATATATGAATGTAATTTGCTATGAATGCACGTAGGAATTAGTATACATGCATGAATGCGAGATGTTATAAATGTATGAAAGAATGATTTCATTATGTTTGGGTATTAACGATTGCTAATGGTATGCCTTGAAGTTGGAATGTATGCAGGTAAAAGATCACCGGGTTCATGAGGTACCGAACTCGAAAACAGAATGAGAAACTATGAGAGGATAGTTGAATGAATCAAAGTTTATATTCTTGATTGTTATTTGATATTAAATTATATGGGAATAAATGTCGTAAGATGTTGTTAACGACTAATGGTTAAGTTGTATGGGATGTCCACAGGTATTACACGGATTTCTTCTACCACGAACGAAGAGAAGCGGGCATGGATCGAGTTGAGAGCAAGGATTGTACGGAAAGAACGGTCACATAACTTTAATTTTGTAACGCCATAAAGTGTTAATCGAAAGTGAATGTTGTATATTTCTTTAAGTTAATGTTTGACATTTCATATTTGAGCCTTTATGTAAGTTATGTGTCTAATAAAGAAAGAAAATTTTAAGGCTCTTTTTCCGCTGCGTCGTTTTTAAGTTATTACGTGTTAGGGTGTTACAAGTTGGTATCAGAGCCCTGGTTTGAGGGAAATCAAGTAGAAGGAGGTAAATACTTGAACTCAAACCTGCTTGCTCTTGTGACAAGGAACCCGTACAATCCCAGACTCGATCAAGATCTAAAGCATAATTGGTTTGGAGAGGATGATCCGTGAATGCGGTCTAGGGCCAACATCAAGGCATGTAATAAGAAAAGTTGACCCCAGGTACGTAAATTTAATATGTGGGTGCATGTAATGGTAAAACCTATCAAGGGAAAGGAAAATTTTAAATGAAAGATAGTAATGGAATCGTAATGAAGTCTTGAAAATGTTACACGTGCTGAAACCAAATTCTTCGGACATAAGGTGATGATTACACGAAGACACAAAACTAGTATGTGGATTGTGTACCTGGCCAGTACATAAGAAACATATGACGTTCGTGAGACCATGATAATTGTTACAGGTATGTCCGGTAGAATTGGGTATTTGGTGGACGTGAGGGTGAAAGGAAATGTAAGACTCTCAAGAAATTGAGAGTACTAAATACAAAAAGAAAGTATGAATGATATGTTTGAATCCGCGAGACGGGTTAAAAACATAGAAGTAATGGAAAGTGTGAATGATATGTTTAAATCCGCGAGACGGATTCGAAACATAGAAGGAATGAAGAATGTGAATGATATGTTCGAATCCGCGAAACGGATTCGAAACATAAAAGGAATAAAGGATATGAATGATATTGTTAGAAACCACAAGACGGATTCGAAACATAGAAGGGAATGAAAGAAAGAATGAAAAGTTTGAATTCGTAAGTAGGTACGAATCAAATAAGTAAGAATGAATGATAAGAATGAAAAGTTCAAATGTGTAAGTAATTACAGACTAAGTAAGTAAATATTCTTTAGAAAACGGATATTATCCAAGTTATGTCTTAAACTTATATATATATATATATATATATATATATATATATATATATGAAAGGACAAAAGAGTTATGCGGGTTAAATGGTGATTGCCAATTGAACCCGGTATTTAATGTTTGAAATGGTCAAGTCATATAATTGTAGATGAGCATAATGTATGGTCATGTAATGTCACAAACTGGAAGGAAATAGTCAACGCAAGGCATGGATAATAAGTCAATGGATCTGACTTGCGCCAGGTATGTATAAAGGTTATGCTTTTTATAAGAGCTTATAGCTCGACTAGATTGGGATGTGCCAGAACTGGGTAATTGGTAAACATAGGTCAGAATGTATTTATAAATTAGACTTTTGAAAAGTCGAACAGAGTAAAATGA
Source organism: Helianthus tuberosus (assembly GCA_030545235.1). NCBI lineage: Eukaryota > Viridiplantae > Streptophyta > Magnoliopsida > Asterales > Asteraceae > Helianthus > Helianthus tuberosus. The sequence continues at coordinate 97,878,095 of CM060426.1, forward strand.
TGATTAATAAGGCAAGTAATAAAATGCAGGTAAGAAAATAATTATAGTTTGATTTTTTTTTTTTGAAAAGCTGAATGAAGATGAATTGTTAATATTAGAGCTAGTAATAAAAGAATAGGTAGATTAGTTTGGTCCATTAAGTAAGTAAGTATAAGTCATCGAAAAACGGATTAGGTGGCAAGAAGCTTTAGCTGTAAGAAATAAAAACTTGGATAAGTTACATGCGTGGAATACGTTAGTACTCAACCCTTGAGAGTCAAAGAGAATGTCGGGTTACGACCCGGACGGAAGGTTTAAGTTTTAATGAAAGGGACAAGTATTTGTAAAAAGCACTGAAACATGAAGCGATGAAATCGTATATATGCTTGAATTAACGAGGAATACAAACGTGTACTTCGTTATGTGTAGTTATAATAAGAAAGAAGTGGCAGTTTGATTTTGAAAAATCAAACTGCAGAAGTTGATAAATAAGCTAAGGAATTACGAAAGAACAGTTATGTATTGAACCGTCATGAACGGGTCAAACAACTATAATCATATATTAAGGAATGGTCACGTATTGACATGTTTTGAACATGTTAAACGCACTAATGTCTTAAGAAGGAATTGAGAAAGGATTAATATGTAAACAAGGTGATGTAGAAAACGACACGACTGAGTGAAATTTAATGAAATGCGTAAACTCCTAATCTTATAATGAGAGCGGCAGGAATCATGAGGTGATAAACCTATCAAGAAGGATGAAAGGATGTGCACGAGCAGAAGCTCATTTCACGGATGAATGAAATCTGGTCTGGTACAGGGAGTACTCGTGAAGAAGCGGAACGATTCGGTTTACGGATCGTTAATATATGCAATGAAATCGAGGTTAGTAAAATGTATGCATGGTACAAGTAACTGTAGAAAATGTAGAATGATGTTTAACCCTGGAGCTAAGCACGAATATGGGAACATGAAATAGTAGTTTTGTTGTAATAAAAAAAACAAGAATTTAATGTTATATAATGTATGTATGTAATGTAATATTAAGAGATGAGATGAAGGTAATAGGTCCGTTATATAGGGATCATGCGAATGTATGTATTATTACAAGTTTGAAGAAGCATGTATTTTGACCTGTTACTAACGGGACAAGGAAATGAGAATAGTATGTGAAAGTATGGTATGGAAAGTATGGACTGTTATAAAGAAGTCATAAGCGTTCTTGTGTTGTAGAAAAATTCCCGGATGAACTGATTTAAAAGCAGGACTAGAATTGGTCTAGTAAAAATAAGAAAGGTTTCGGGGATGAAACCTCCTTTAAGGGGGGTAGACTTGTAACGCCCCAAAACTCGAATGTTTATATTCGCCTTATGTTCTAGTATAATATAACATGAAATAAATAACTAGGCTATTTAACCTAGTTAAGTGTATGGTAAAAAAACTATAAAAGGATGAAAGTTGTGCAAATTATGTTTTAGTGGCAAACATGAGGGACTAAAGTAGGATAAGATGAAAGTTGAATTATTAAAGTAAAAATTTAACACACACAAACACACACTTCGTGTGTGTTCTGGAACGATCAGAAGAACAGAAGGGGGAGCCAAACCCTAATTATGAAAGATCATCAAATTGAAGGGTGAATCGAGGCTTAAATTCATGAATGAACATGAATTAATGATCACCTACACAAGGGGATCATGAGGTATGTTTTAAAATTTAAATTGATGATCTTATATGAAGTGGGTTATGTAGTAATTCACGAATTTGTATGAAATTGGGCATGAATATTGGTTAGAATCATCATATAGAAGGTTAGTTATGTTTAATTTTGCTCACTAGAATGATTTTAAGTGAAACCCACTTGATGTAGGATTATGATGAAACTTGATGATCATGAAGGTGAAAAAAAAAATTGATGTAATATTGAAGTATGAATTGTGTATTAGAGTAAATTGATAAATGATCTTGATTTAGAATGAAAGCTATGTAAAGTTAGTGGAATTTGATGAAAACTAAATCTGTCCAGAAAGTTACAGCCGAATGTAATCGGCTGTAACTAGGTCAAATCTTGTCAAAAACTGATGTTTACTAAGTTTGTGATGAACTCCCAGGAAAAACCTTTCAAACCCAACTGGAATTGCATTTTTTCGACGAAAAATGAACGTTTTATGAGTTTTTCCGTACCGAAGGTCCAGGCTGCGTTTTCGGGCAGAATTTGCAGCCCATTACGAATGTCATAACACAATCTAGGAATTGATTTATGATCTCAAATTTTTACTGTAAGTAGCTTCAGGTGATTCTAAATATCTCCAACTGGAATTTCGTCAATCGGATAAACGAGGAATTTTAAATGATTTTTTCCGTAAGCTGTAGTCAGAAGTGACGAATCTGATTGTAGCTTAGTAAATGAATTTTTATAAATTTTTGGTAGAGAGTTAGACTCTAAAATTTTAACACAAGGATAACCCCTCCGAGGGGCACGTCACATAAAAAGATTGTAATTTTTGCAAGCTCGTAAGTACAGTAAACAGCGCCCCAAAACAGCCTATTGTGATGTCATGAGTATATGAGATTAGGCCGAAAGTTAAAATGATAAATCGTTGACTCTGAAAGTCAACTACGCATAAGGAACATGGCTAGACTTGTTGTTGTGATTATAAGATTATAGATAATCGTATGGTACATGGTATATAAATATGTGATAAATAGAATGACATGATGGGTTTGAAAGGATGTGAAATCGGGTACATGTCGTATGCTTGTTAGGAATGATTAATGCAAGTTGAATATGAAATTATACAAATGTATGCTCGTTATCAAGTACAATGATGTATGCTAACAAGAATGTGTTGATGATAACCTTAAAGCGTAGGAGCCATGTCAACATGGACACGAGCATGGAAGGGCAATGGGTCAAATGTAAATACGGAAGCTATGCACGAACTCGGACGCACGAGGTAAGTGATTCCGATTCACTTCTTAGTATGTATGTAGAATTTAATAATTATAAGTGTGGAAAATTATGCAAGGACTATGTAATGAATGAGAGCATTAAGGTATGTGTTATTTTAGTATAACGAAGGAGTTATTTATAATGAAGGTAAACTAGTAGGACTAAACGGGTCGAATAATGGTATAAAAGGGATTTATAAGCCGTTTGCTTATAAATCAGCTCTTGATGCGACCTGAGGTGATAAATGGAATTACTAAGGTAGGAATGATTATTGAGACTGAAAGTGGTTAGTTATGTCATAAATAAAATGGTGAAATCAAATGGGTCGATTGATGGCTTGAAGGATTTATAGGTCCTTATCTTATAATTCAGCTTTTGATGCGAGTTAGGATGGTAAACGGATCCGTAATTAAATTACGGACACGTAGAAACAAGAATTACGTAAAACGATGTCTAGATCAAAAGTTATGCAACTTTAAGTTAAAGTTTTTGGTTAGAATTCATAGTTGGGCAGCATATGCAGCAACAAAGGAAAACAGTCTGTCAAAATAGGGTTGTCGCGCTACTTCGGTTTCACCGTCGTGCACCACGACGTCTGTCGCGCCCCGCGAGCGCCCGCGTAGGGGTTGTCGAGCCCCGCGAGGGCCAGTCAGCTGGCAAATATGTTTTTTTCTTGTTGATTTCGCAACCAGACTTGATGATTGAATGATTTTCAATGTTTCATAACTTATTTTAAGGCCGGTTTTTGTACTTAAGAGATATTATGAGCCTCCGGATAGTGAAAGTACGGATTTTTCTTCTTGTTAGTGAAGGAAATGTAAATGTAACCGATTCTAGGAACGAATAGGTATGCGAGACTATAGGTATAGAACCTATATTATGGAAGGTTGTGATTTTGACAAGAAGCATAGATATATGTGAATAATAGCGGTAAGCGAGAGCTTGTATGTATGTGTGTGTGTACGAATGTGTGAGTATATAGGTTGGTGTATATGTTTGTATGCATGTATGAATTAAGAATGTATGCATATATGAATGTAATTTGCTATGAATGCACGTAGGAATTAGTATACTTGCATGAATGCGAGATGTTATAAATGTATGAAAGAATGATTTCATTATGTTTGGGTATTAACGATTGCTAATGGTATGCCTTGAAGTTGGAATGTATGCAGGTAAAAGATCACCGGGTTCATAAGGTACCGAACTCGAAAACAGAACGAGAAACTATGAGAGGATAGTTGAATGAATCAAAGTTTATATTCTTGAATGTTATTTGATATTAAATTATATGAGAATAAATGTCGTAAGATGTTGTTAACGACTAATGGTTAAGTTGTATGGGATGTCCACATGTATTACACGGATTTCTTCTACCACGAACGAAGAGAAGCGGACATGGATCGAGTCAAGAGCAAGGATTGTACGGAAAGAACGGTCACATAACTTTAATTTTGTAACGCCATAAAGTGTTAATCGAAAGTGAATGTTGTATATTTCTTTAAGTTAATGTTTGACATTTCATATTTGAGCCTTTATGTAAGTTATGTGTCTAATAAAGAAAGAAAATTCTAAGGCTCTTTTTCCGCTGCGTCGTTTTTAAGTTATTACGTGTTAGGGTGTTACACTTGTATAATATGTTACCAAAGATGCAACATGATCTAGTTTTTAATTGTAATAAAATCAAGATGATGGGGCCCTTGTTGGCCGTCCATAGGTGGGGGGGGGGGGTTAGTAGACTAGGTTTTTAAACATAAGTTAGTTTATGGTAAAATTGTAAGTATGTAGTTAGGTTTCTAGTTAGTTGATATTTATATGAGGTGTTATGATTTTTGGGGACCATAACTAGCTTGGTAATGTTAAAACAGTGCTTCTAGTGTAAATTTGGCGTTTTGGGTAGTGTCCGGTTGTTCAGTTGGTTACCGGTTCGTTAAGGTGCTAAACTATGCAGTTTAGTGTGCTTTATGTACCCTTTTGTGACACTTTTGATTCCCAACACTTAGGAAAGCATTCAGGACCATTTAACCACCTTTCTGCATGATATAAATGTGTTCAAGTGCTGAATTTGCTGATTTCCTGCAGAATTCTGCAGTTTGTGTGAGTTTTAGGCACTTTCCGGTACTTAAACTATCACTAGGAAGGTAGTTTTATGATCCTTACTTTCCTACACACTATACTAGTGTGGTACTTAGTTTCTTGCTCATTTTGTGTCTCAATACACTGTCTGTCTATGTTCTGAGTTCCGTCAGCATTTTCCTGGTTTATCTGATAACTGTGCTAATTGTGTTTCGTGCATCGTTTGAGTCAAATAAGCTCTCATGCAATAATGATATATCATTTGCAATATATGATGCACATGTATGTATATGGCAATAATCAGTAAGTAGTTAATTGTAATTCAGCACAGTCATTAAGCACTAATCATGGTTTAATAGTTGTACGGATACCTGAAATTTTGACAGTTGTCACATTCTCCCCATGTTAAGAAAATTTCATCCCGAAATTTTAAGCTTTACTACTAGCAGCAGGGGAGTTGGGGAATAAATGCGGATATTTAGTTTTCAGGCGGTCTTCACGCTCCCAAGTAAACTCTGGGACGTGACGTGCATTCCACCGAACCTTGACGAGTTTAACACTACTCCTCCGAGTCTTGTTAACTTTCCAATCAGTAACCTCAACGGGTTCTTTGGTAAAGTGGAGTGTGTCGTCAATGTGAACTTCATCAGCAGGGATGACCACTGTCTCTTGTGTTGGACTTTTCTTCAGATTAGATACATGAAATGTATCATGAACACCATTAAGTTCTGCTGGTAGTTCCAACTTGTATGCTACAGGGCCAATCCTTTCCAGGATTTTGAACGGTCCGATAAATCATGGGTTTAACTTACCACGCTTTCCAAAGGGTGCCACACCTTTCCAAGGTGAGACTTTCAACAAAACCATATCACCCACTTCAAATTCCAAAGGTTTCCTTCTTTGGTCCGCATAGCTCTTTTGGCGATCACGAGCCGCCTTGATGCGCTCTCGGATCTGCATGATCTTATCTGTCGTCTCTTGGACCAATTCGGGACCAACCAGCTGTCTATCACCTGCATCTGCCCAGCATAACGGTGATCGACATTTGCGTTCGTAGAGAGCTTCGAACGGTGCAGCTTGAATGCTTGTATGGTAGCTGTTGTTATAGGAGAACTCAACTAAAGGTAGGTGAGTGTCCCAACTGGCACCCAAGTCCATTACGCAAGCTCGTAACATATCTTCAAGCGTCTGAATCGTTCTCTCACTTTGACCGTCCGTCTGTGGATGAAATGGTGTGCTCAGATTCAACTGAGAGCCAAACGCTTCTTGGAATGATTGCCAAATCCTGGACATAAATCTCCAATCTCTGTCAGATATAATCGAGATAAGCACTCCATGATGTGCAACTATCTCCCTTAGGTACAGCTCAGCTAGCTTACCTGTGTTATCCTTTTCCCTGATTGGTAAAAAGTGCGCAGATTTTGTCAGACGGTCTACGATTACCCAAATCGTATCATGACCTCTGGGGGTCTTGGGCAACTTCGTTATGAAATCCATTGAGATTTGCTCCCATTTCCACATGGGTATCTCAGGTTGTTGTAGGAGACCTAAAGGCTTCTAATATTCGGCCTTCACATTGGCGCAAGTCAAACACTTTCCAACATAAGTTGCCACATCGCCCTTCAGTCTTGGCCACCAGTATAAATCCTTCAAATCTTGGCACATCTTATCCGATCCTGGGTCGACCGAGTACCTCAATTTATGGGATTCATCAAAAATCACATCTCTAAGATCACCAAAGAGGGGAACCCAAATTCGCTCCATAAAACACAAAGTTCCTTCCTCATTGGGTACCAACTTTTTCTCCATCCCACGGAGATATTCAGCCTTAAGGTTTTCCTTCTTAGGGGCTTCTCTCTGTACAGCACGAATACACAATGAGAGGTCAGTCTGTATAATCATCTCCAAAGCCCTAACCCTTATGGGCTTAATCCTCTCTTTCCGACTTAAGGCGTCTGCCACCACATTCGCCTTTCTTGGGTGATATTTGATTTCACAATCATAATCATTTAACAGCTCAACCCATCGCCGCTGTCTCATATTAAGCTCTTTCTGATCGAATATGTGTTGTAGGATTTTGTGATCTGTAAAGATCGTGCATCGGGTACCATACAAATAATGTCGCCAGATCTTCAAAGCAAACACCACTGCGCCTAACTCCAAATCGTGTGTGGTGTAATTCTTCTCATGAATTTTTAACTGGCGCGAAGCATACGCGATAACCTTCTGTCGCTGCATCAGCACACAACCAAATCCCTGACGCGAGGCGTCGCAATATACCACGAAGTCATCGGTGCCTTCGGGTAGGGATAAAATAGGTGCATCGCAAAGCTTGTTCTTTAGCAACTAGAAAGCTTCTTCTTGTTTATCTCCCCACTCATACTTCTTGTCCTTTTGAGTAAGGGAGGTCAGTGGCTGAGCGATTTTCGAAAAATCCTCAATGAATCGGCGATAATACCCAGCTAAACCCAAAAACTGTCGGATCTCGGTTGGCGTCTTCGGAGTTTCCCAACTCTTAATCGCCTCGATCTTGGTGGGATCTGTCGCAACCCCCGCCCCCTTATATGTCCCGGGAACGGGCGGCCGCGAACATCATTTGTGGTGGTATCATTTATTAATTTGGCAGCGGAAATTACATCAGGACCGTAGTTAGGAAATGTTTATCAGAGTAAAACCACCATATTTTATATTAATAACCACATGGGTAAACCCAAGTTTCTTTATTACAATACGTTTATAGGGATAAACCCTATTTTTTTAATTTAAAACATAGTCTTTTAGATAACTTTTATAGCCATATTTTTCCAAGCCGTCAGTGCTCTCCAGCTGGCTTTTTCCTAATTGGCTTTCACATTGTGTTACCTGAAATGCGTTTTAAAAACAAGTGTCCGTGGGAAATACTGGTGAGTGAATCCCAGTTTTATCAAGAAGAGTTTTATCAATTAACACAGTATTGAGAGCGATCACAAAGTTTATTTCTACACAATTACTCATTCAGTATTGAGACTCAATCACTGCTTAATCACATTGTAAAACATTTAAGGTTTTTGTAAAATAGATTACAAAAAGGTTTACAAAAAGCGGATAAACTCACATTGTTGTCTTAGACTTCATTTAAGGTTTCCCTGGTGTTAATCTATAATTTACACAAATGTACATATGTTAGTATAATAACCCTTTATTTATATTAACGATACCCTCCCCGAGACGGTATTCCAACAACTACGTCGGGCAGAACCACGACAGTTGTTACGGAACCCTGGATCAATCGGGCAGCGTATCTAATACGTAACTGGGGTTATAATACTTACAACGGAGCAGAATTTTGTTAATTAGGGGGATATAATACCCGTATATTATGCCTACTTCTCATAAATTCGTTTAGAAAGAAAAGAATTGAACGAGTTTTACTGAAGGCCCGATGCCTTCTTATATAGGGCTGAAAATCGAGCTTCTCGCGGCCCGCGTAAGGTTAGGCTAAGGCCTACGCGGCCCGCGTAATAGGGGGGTTAGGCCGTAGGTGATCCGGGTCATGAACTAGGTTCAACACGTTGCTGACACGTGTCAACACCGGGGCTCACCTGACCCTAGAGTTGTCGCAGCCCGCGTAAGCTCAAGAGATGGCTTACGCGCCCCGCGTAAACTTCATTTTTCTTGTTTTTTAATTATTTTTAATGATATTTCATATTTTGGGCTCGGTTTTCACATACGGGGTGTATTTTAAGACATTTAGGGGTATTTTAAAATATATTAGGGCGTCAGAAAAATTTCAGGAGGGTTGTTATATCCTCCCCACCTTGTTTTAGAACTCGTCCTCGAGGTCTACTGGAACAAGTGTGGATATTTCCTTTGCATTTCTGATTTAAGCTCCCATGTGTATTCTGGTCCTCTTTTGGAGTTCCATTTCACTTTGACTAATTGTTCATTTACCTCTATATCCTTAAGAGGTACTATCAGTGATTCATCAGCTAAACATTTCTAGAGATTAGATACATGAAATACATCATGTATTCCTGCCATTTCCTCCGGCAGTTGTAGCTGATAGGCTATAGGTCCTACTCTTTTAATAATCTTAAAAGGTCCAACATACCTGGGACTTAACTTTCCTCTTTTGATGAATCTCACAATTCCTTTCCAAGGAGAGACTTTTAATAATACCTTATCTCATGCTTGAAATTCCAATGGTTTTCGCCTGTTGTCAGCATAGCTTTTCTGTCGATCACGTACTGCTTTCAGCCGTTCCTTGACTTGAATGATTTTGTCTGTTGTTTCTTGTACTATCTCAGGTCCAGATAGTTGCTTTTCCCCAATTTTTGCCCAACAAACTGGGGTTCGGCACTTTCGTCCATAAAGTGCTTTGAATGGTGCAGCATTGATACTTGTGTGATAACTATTATTATAAGAAAATTCTATCAATGGTAAGTGATCGTCCCAATTACCTCTGAAATCAATTACACAAGCTCTAAGCAAGTCCTCCATTGTCTGATCCTTTCGCTTTGTCCGTCTATTTAAGGATGATAAGTTGTGCTTAGATTCAACTTGGTTCCCATGGCTTTTTAGAAACTTGTCCAAAAATGAGAGGTAAAACGACTATCTCTGTCAGAAACAATTGATAGAGGAATTCCATGTAAAGAAACTATTTCATTTACATACAATTTAGCTAATTGTTCCATACTAAAAGTTTCCTTCATTGATAGGAAATGAGCTGACTTGGTTAGTCTGTCTACAATCACCCAGATTGTATCATTACCTTTCTTTGTTTTGGGTAGTTTAATAACAAAATCCATTGTTATCAATTCCCATTTCCAAACAGGCATTTCTAATTGTTGCAATAAACCTGAAGGTTTCTGATGTTCAGCTTTGACTTGTGAACAGGTTAAACACTTTGCAACGTATGCTGCTATATCCTTTTTCATTCCTATCCACCAGAAATTCTTTCTTAAATCCTGGTACATTTTATCGCTTCCTGGATGCCTCGTATATTTAGACTTATGGGCTTCTTCTAATATACGATGACGTAGGTTTCCTAATTTAGGTATCCATATTCTTTTCTTGTGGAATCTCCAAATTCCATCTGATCCTTGTTCTAATTCCTTGATCATTCCTTTTAGTTTTTCAGTATCATCCTTGATTACTGATTCTTGTGCTTTTCTAATCTGCTCATTTAAATCTACTTGTAGATTTAATTTAAGAGAACGTACTCTTTTTGGCTGTTCGTGATACTTTCGGCTTAAAGCATCAGCAACTACATTTGCTTTTCCTGCATGATACTGAATATCACAATCATAATCACTAAGCATCTCCATCCAGCGTCTTTGTCTCATATTCAATTCCTTTTGCCCGAAGACATACCTTAAACTTTTATGATCGGTGAAAACAATAAACTTACTACCGTATAGGTAATGTCTCCAAATCTTAAGGGCGAAAATTATAGCTCCTAATTCTAAATCATGAGTGGAATAATTTTCTTCATGATTCTTAAGTTGTCTGGATGCATAAGCTATAACCTTTTGACGTTGAATCAATACACATCCATAACCTAATTTAGAAGCATCACAATAGATTACAAAATCTTCAGTTCCTTCTGGTAACACTAGTATGGGTGCATGGGTTAATCTTTGCTTAAGGATTCTAAAGGCTTCTTCTTGTTTTGGTTCCCATTTAAACTTAACAGATTTACAAGTTAGCTTAATTAAGGGAATGACTATTCTGGAAAAATCTTGAATAAATCTTCTATAATAACCGGCTAGTCCTAAGAAACTTCTTACCTCAGTTGGTGACTCAGGGGTTTTCCACTTGGTTATTGCCTCGATCTTGGTTGGATCCACATGAATTCCTTCCTGATTGAATAAGTGTCCAAGAAATTGTACCTGTTCTAACCAAAACTCACACTTTGAAAACTTAGCATAAAGCTTTTCTTTTCTTAATAAACTTAAATGTGCGTGCAAATGCTTTGCATGTTCCTCTTTACTCTTAGAGTAAATGAGAATATCATCTATAAAGACAATTATGAATTTATCCAAATATGGTTTACATATTCGGTTCATCATGTCCATGAATGCAGCTGGGGCATTGGTTAAACCAAATAGCATGACAGTAAATTCATAATGGCCATTCCTTGTTCTGAAGGCGGTTTTAGTAATGTCCTCTTCCTGTACTTTTAATTGATGATATCCTGACCTTAAATCGATTTTTGAGAAAAATCGTGCTCCTTGCAACTGATCAAACAGATCATCAATTCTTGGTAATGGATACCGATTCTTAATTGTGACCTTATTCAATTCACGGTAGTCAATGCACATACGCATTGATCCGTCCTTCTTTTTGACGAATAAGATTGGCGCTCCCCATGGGGATGAACTTGGTTGTATGAATCATTTCTCTAACAATTTGTCTAATTGTTTCTTTAGTTCTTGCATTTCTGCAGGTGCCAAACGGTAAGGTGCTTTGGCAATTGGTGTTGTCCCTGGTATTAAATGGATTCTGAATTCAACTTCTCTATCTGGAGGTTACCCTGGTAATTCCTCTGGAAATACATCTGAAAACTGAGATACTACTGGGATATCCTTTAATTCTTTTCCTTTAGTGTTAGTGATTATAGAAATCAAATACACTAATGATCCTTTTCTTATGTAACTTGTTGTTTTCATCACAGAGATGAATTTAGTGGATCTAGAGGTTTTATATCCTTTAATTGTGATCTTTTCACCCTTTGGTGAATTTACTTGTATTGACTTTTGATCACACAAAATATTGGCTTTATTGGCTATTAACCAATCCATTCCTAACACGACATCAAATCCTGCCAAATTCATGGGGTAAAGGTTTGCAATAAATTTCTGATTTAGAATTTCTATTCTTGCTCCCTGCAAGATCTCAGAAATTTTAATGGTTTCACCATTTGCTGTCTCTACTAGACATTCTTGTGGAAGTTTAGTTAATGATTGATTGAGAAGTTTGCAAAATGAAGTATTAATAAAACTTTGGTTTGCACAAGAGTCAAATAATACTTTAGCAAAAATATCATTAACTAAAAACGTACCAGTGATCACATCCGGGATCATCTTTGCTTCTTCTGCAGTCAGAACAAATGCTCTAGCATTTTTGGTATTCTTGTCATTCGTAGCTGGAGCCAATTTTGGACAGTTAGGCTTGATATGACCTTGTTCTCCGCAGTTGTAACATATCCTGTTGTTAGCTTTCTTCCTGCAGTCTTCTTCCTTGTGTCCCGATATTTTGCAAAAGTTACAGTACACTGGTTCAGGTGAAGCAAGGGTTGGCACTATTCTAGCATATTCAAAGAATAACTTAGTGTACCCCTTACTATCCACACCAGTCATTCTAAGATTTAAGAACTTGTTTGCCATCTGTTCTTTTTCATTGGGAGGGCATAATTTCCTTTCTACCATATTTTTAAATTCCTCCCATTCTAAATAATAAATCCTATCACTCCCTCTAGATTGGAGGATAGTGTTCCACCATTCTAGTGCTGAATTCTTAAATATATTGGAAGCAAACATTATCTTGTCCTCTTCCGCACATTTGCTTATTCTTAAGACTGCCTCAGTCTTTTCTATCCAGCGTAGGGTTGCAATGACCCCTTCGTTGCCCGAGAATTCCATTGGTTTACAAGACCATAATTCTTTATAAGAACAACCGTAAGACACGGTTCTTCTTCTTTTGGGAATGGGCATTTGAAGTACGGGTCCATTGTTCACGCTGTTTTCAGGTTCAGAGGGTCGCTTGCTATCATGTTTACTTTTATTTTCTGCTTCTCTAACTGTTTGAATAATATATGGCATTGCATCTATTATTCCTTGTGCTACTATGTGTTGGATAGCACTGTTGTCCACTTGATTTCCATTGTTATCATTGTTCGGATTATCGTTATTCAGATTATTGTCATTCTGGTTTTCCGGGTTATTATCCAGATTTTCTTGATTCACTTGGTCGGCCATCTGAATTTTAAACATTTGCCAATTATTAATATCATAGAATAATTAATAGTTTAAGTAACAACCACATAATACACATATTGGTCAAAAGCGTCGAGCATTGCGACTTTACTCTTTCTATATAGTATGCGTCAAATACACACTAAAACAGGAATTTAAAAATTACAACACTCTTATGCATCACTAACCACAAAGTGGTCTATACTACAATATATTATTATTATTACATATATATATATATATATATATTCATACAAACATATTATATATTATTATATTATTTATTATTACCAACTCTATTATCATCTTCATGGATATGGATTTCTCCAGAAATCCATATGACGATCGTCATATTTCCAGACGAGTTGTTCTCCTACATACCTCATCATCTCACTACTCTATAAGATTTCTTCTCCGAAAGTTCGGAGTTCTTGCAAATTCTCTGCACTCATTGGGGGCGCAGGTGCTGGTACTGGATCTGGATACTGGGGCATGGGATTCTCCTGAGGGTACGGATTCTCTAAAATCTCCCTAATATATTCATCGTTGTCATAATAGGGATCTAGAGGGTCCAGACCTGGATAAGCTGCTATGTTTGGCAAGGTTTCGTCGTTTAGATGGTAGCGTGGCACATAATCCCTAAGATCATCAAACCATGGATCATAATTTGGGTCTAAGGGATTAGGGACTGGTATCCTAGGTATTTCCTCAGGGTTGAAATCATGCATTTCTACCTCCATCGGCTGAGTGGGAATTAGAGGTAAGGGTTGTGGGGCTACTAGTTGATCCAGACTTGGGTCGGCAGCAGTTGTTGCTAGGATATGAAAATTGGCTAAGCTCCTATTAAGCATATCCTGTGTATGGGCATCTGACTCTCGCTTAGCGGCTGCTAGGACTCTTTGCTGTTGCAACTTTCGCATTCTTTTTCTACGCTCGAAGGCTCCCTTACTGAACCATCCTCTCTTTTTCTGAGGGAATGGCTCTTCAGACTGAGCTTTAAAGGCAAACATTCCTTCTTCCTGATCAGCTGAATACCCAGAGAGGGTAGGCTGGGAAGAGGTACCTTTAGTCCTAGGTGAATCGGACAACTGACGATACACGTCTGAGGATCCTTGATCACTCATACTGTAAACTAACAAATAGTCAAATAACACATAATAATAAAATACATATATTCACGTATTTTCAAAATTTATTTCCTAACAATTTAGATAATATATTGATGTCAGCAGAACACTCATGTGGCTGAATCAGTGGCTAGGCTCTGATACCACCTTCTGTCGCAACCCCCGCCACCGCGAATCATTTGAGGTGGTATCATTTATTAATTTGGCAGCGGAAATTACATCAGGACCGTAGTTAGGAAATGTTTATCAGAGTAAAACCACCATATTTTATATTAATAACCACATGGGTAAACCCAAGTTTCTTTATTACAATACGTTTATAGGGATAAACCCTATTTTATTGAATTTAAAACATAGTCTTTTAGATAACTTTTATAGCCATATTTTTCCAAGCCGTCAGTGCTCTCCAGCTGGCTTTTTCCTAATTGGCTTTCACATTGTGTTACCTGAAATGCGTTTTAAAAACATTTGTCCGTGGGAAATACTGGTGAGTGAATCCCAGTTTAATCAAGAAGAGTTTTATCAATTAACACAGTATTGAGAGCGATCACAATGTTTATTTCTACACAATTACTGATTCAGTACTGTCAATCCTGACTGGTGGGTCATATTACACATTGGCTAACTCGTTGTCCAATTGTAACGTGCTCCACATTTTGTATACAAAACCCCAACATACCGACAGTAATTGAAGAACTACAAAGACTCAATCACTGCTTAATCACATTGTAAAACATTTAAGGTTTTGTAAAATAGATTACAAAAAGGTTTACAAAAAGCGGATAAACTCACATTGTTGTCTTAGACTTCGTTTAAGGTTTCCCTGGTGTTAGTCTATAATTTACACAAATGTACATATGTTAGTATAATAACCCTTTATTTATATTGACGACACCCTCCCCGAGACGGTATTCCAACAACTACGTCGGGCAGAACCACGACAGTTGTTACGGAACCCTGGATCAATCGGGTAGCGTATCTAATACGTAACTGGGGTTATAAAACTTACAACGGAGCAGAACTTTCTTAATTAGGGGGATATAGTACCCGTATATTATGCCTACTTCTCAGAAATTCGTTTAGAAAGAAAAGAATTGAACGAGTTTTACTGAAGGCCCGATGCCTTCTTATATAGGGCTGAAAATCGAGATTCTCGCGGGCCGTGTAAGGTTAGGCTAAGGCCTATGCGACCCGCGTAATAGGGGGGTTAGGCCGTAGGTGATCCGGGTCATGAACTAGGTTCAACACGTTGCTGACACGTGTCAACACCGGGGCTCACCTGACCCTAGAGCTGTCGCGGCCCGCGTAAGCTCAAGAGATGGCTTACGCGCCTCGCGTAAACTTCATTTTTCTTGTTTTTTTATTTATTTTCAATGATATTTCATATTTTGGGCCCGGTTTTCACATACGGGGTGTATTTTAAGACATATAGGGGTATTTTAAAATATATTAGGGCGTCAGAAAAATTTCAGGAGGGTTGTTATGGAATCCACATGGATTCCATCTTCATTTACTACATGACCAAGGAATTGTACTTCACGCAACCAAAACTCGCACTTCGAGAACTTAGCATACAGTTTCTCCTTCTTGAGCAGCTCTAAAATGGCTCTAAGGTGTTGCTCATGCTCTTCCTTCGTTCGCGAATAGATCAAAATATCATCGATAAACACAATCACGAATTTATCGAGATATGGTTTGCAAACTCGGTTCATCAAATCCATAAATACTGCCGGGGCGTTTGTCAGACCAAACGGCATTACTAGAAACTCGTAATGTCCATAACGAGTTCTAAAGGCTGTCTTAGGTATGCTCTCTTCTTGAATCCGCAACTGGTGATAACCTGATCGAAGATCGATCTTGGAGTAGTAACTTGAACCTTGAAGTTGATCGAAGAGATCATCAATCCTCGGCAAAGGATACCGATTATTGATGGTTAACTTGTTTAGCTCCGGGTAGTCAATGCACATACGAAAACTACCATCATTCTTCTTGACAAATAAAACTGGAGCTCCCCAAGGCGAGAAGCTTGGTCTAATGAATCTCTTGTCCTGAAGCTCCTGGAGTTGTGTCGACAACTCTTGCATCTCGGAAGGCGCAAGTCGATAAGGTGCTTTGGCTACAGGCGCGGCGCCTGGAACCAAGTCAATATGGAATTCGACTTGTCGTTGCGGCAGCAATCCTGGCAAGTCTTCGGGGAAGACTACAGGATATTCCCTTACCACAAGGATATCTTCCAGCTTTGGCTCTTCGGCTTCCTTATCAACAACGTGAGCCAAGAAGGCAACACATCCTTTTCGTAACAACTTTCATGCTTTCAAGCAACTGATAATCCTTAGAGGCGTATCATGCTTTTCTCCGTGTACCACAATCATCTCTCCATTCGTTGTCGGAATACGAATAGTCTTCTCATGACATACGATCTCCGCTCGGTTGCTCGACAACCAATCCATTCCAACTACCACGTCAAAGCTTTCCAACTCAACGGGTAGAAGATCGAGTGTAAACTCATGCTCTCCAAGCTCTATCACACAACCTCTAATCACTTCATTTACCTCTACTAGCTTCCCATTAGCTAGTTCTATCGAGTGCGGAATATCTAGATTACTGGCAACTAACCAAAGTATATTCTTAAATTCTAAGGATACGAAGCTATAATCGGCACCAGTATCAAATAGCACAGATGCAAAGTGTTGATTGATAGGGAACGTACCAGTGACTACGTTCGGATCTTGACGAGCTTCCCTAGCCCCAATGTTGAAGACTCTTCCCTGGGCTTGATTGTTCTTCGGGCAATCCCGTTTGAAATGCCCCACATCTCCACAGCCAAAACAACCTTGGCCTCGACCATTCCCATTTCCATTTCCTCCCTGGTTGTTGTTTGCTCCATGGTTTCCGTTCCCAGTTTGATTTCCAGAACCACCACGATTTCCATTACCACCGAAATTTCCATTTCCTCCTTGATTTCGGTTCCCAGTCTGATTTCCATTACCGTTTCCACCACGGTTTCCATTACCATTTCTACCTGATCCTCAATTTCTTCGTCCAGTACCATACCAGAACGCCTCCCTGGCATGCCCTACCTTTCCACAGTTCTCACACTTCCCATACCTACATCGCCCTGTGTGATGATGCTGACAAATATCACACTTGGGCAGGGTGCCCATGTAACCTTTCCCTTTGTTCTCAGAACTTGCAGCACCAGTCCTGACCTCGGCTGGTGGGTTAGCATCTCTCTTCTTGTTAGCACCACCGTTGTTGTTTCCTTGGGTACCCTTCTTAAAATTCGAGAACTTCCTCTTGTTCTCTCCTGATGACTCGACATGGGTCTCCTTCTTCTTGGTGTCAGAGATCGAGAACTTGTTCAATCTGATCGCTTCTTCAGTCAATGCCACGCTCAAACCAACGGGTTCAGTGATGGTTGGAGGCTTGGATGTCGTCACCATGCTCATAATTTGGGGTGCCAATCCCCAAATGAAACGTTCAATTCGCTTGAATTCCGGTTCTACCATGTAGGGAACAACACGAGATAGGTCATGTAATATCTGTACGTACTCAGCAATCTTAGGACCATCCATTTTCAGATTCCAAAACTCGATTTCCAACTTCTGAATCTCAGCTCTCGAATAATACTTCTTGTGCATCAACTTTTTCATCTCATCCCAAGTCATACCATACGCTGCTTCCTCACCTAGGGTCTGAACCTGAAGGTTCCACCACGATAGGGCTCCATCGAGGAATAGTCCAAAAATGTAAGTGACCTGGTGCTCTCACTTGCTCATTTGCAGCACAGAATCTGTCTTCTCAGCCCATCTAATGAAAGCTACAGCACCTCCAGTGCCGTCAAAGTTCAGAGGCTTGCAGTCAAGGAACTGCTTGTAAGTACAGCCTGTACAAGCAACGTCATTCACAGAAAGCATTAGCAAACGCACATGGAATGTCCAAACGTATCGTAATGTGTCTTAAGTGACTTAAACATTACCATGAGGTGGGTTATTTCCTGAGGTACCTCCGTTGTGTTCGGAGCGTAAGGCCTCATGTTGTGCGATTGCTTGTGAAATCCGTTCATGCAGTTCTGCCTCTGTTGTGGGCAACTGAGTGTTCCTTCGAGGAGGCATCTTCTAAAAGAAGATCGTATAGGTCAGGTCTTAATCGTATAATAAATAGTACGTATGTAATAGTGTTTATAACAAGTAAGCATGTAATCATCACAATCATAGCATAAACAAGCAAATTAACAACGTATTTAATGAGAACATTACGATTGAGCTTTCATTAATCATCGACCACAAATATTGTTACATGTTTTACAAAAGTATCGTATTAAAGGGAACACAGGGTCACACTACCCTTGTCCAAAATGTCTATCGGTCTACAACAGTCATACAATCAAAAAGGTGATCTCCAAAAGGCTTCACTAGCTCAGCTCAATAGCGGTGCTCTCATCAAAAGTAGCTACCTACATAAAACCAAAAACCGGCGATGCTGATGGTGGTGGAGGAGGAGGTGGAGGAACAAAAAGCAAGTTGTGCACATGCGCTAGCTCCTCCTCAAGCTCATAGACATGGCGCAACAGATAACTGATCTGCTGCTCGACGGTAAGAAATTGAGTATCAAACTCAGGAAATGGAGTAAGCGGTGCAGGAGGATGTGAAAACGGGGATGGTGATGAACGAGGAACAAATGCAGGCTGACACGGACATGGTAGAGGACGCGGTATCATCTCAAGCTCTAAAATCCTGTGGCTTATGATCTCATACTGGAGCTGCAATGATAGAAGTAACTCATCCCGGGTATAACCAGTAAAGTGCAAGGGATGGTAGGGATCAGAAATCGGCATGGTATACGGTGGGAACCATCTGAGTGGCTCATCAAGTGGTGAAGAAGTAAAATGAGCAAAAGGTGCAGACTGTGGTATATTAGGAAAAGCTGTTGAAATATGAGGGTCATGGCTAGGCTGCTGGCCTAAGGTGCCTTCCCCTGGACGGGGTGCGACTATATCCTGCAAGAAAACAATAGGCAGGTCGACACAGTGTACATCAGACTCCTGAAGTGCCCTCCCCAGTGGAGTCTCTGGGTGAAAAGGAGCAACATCAGCGGGTGCAGGAGCAAGTGGGGGAGTGACTGGCTCAATAACAGGAGGGTCCGCGGGTGCAGGAACTGGATCAGGTATGAGGGGTGCAATATCAGGTAAGACAAATGGAATGGGGTCATGATCAGGCAAAGGCACAGGAGCAGGTATCGGCTCAGGATCAGCGGGTGCATCAACAGGCTGATCAACAGGAATAAAATCAGGCTCAAGTCCAGGCTCAAAGTCATGTGGAGGAGACGGTGCAGCTGACATGGCTGTATCATCGTCAGTATTAGTGGCGTAACGTCACAAACCAACTGCCTGTAAGGCGGAAGATGTCACAGATGCAAAGGAATCTGAGACAGAGTGTAAGCTAGAATCAGAAGAAATCTCAATAACGGGAATCCCCAGAAGTGGAACATCAACAACGTCCTCATCTAGCTCTCCGTCACCATGGGCATCATCGAGAGGACCATCAATAAACAGATCAAAATCATCATCGAATAGATCATCGAATGGCCAATCCTCATGAGGGATGACCACTAAAGGAACATGAGCGAGGATCGGTGCCACAATATGCTCACCATCGGGATGACCGATGATAAGATGATCGTGGATAAGAATGGGAATAACAAAAGGATCCTCGTCTGGGATACCATCAGCAAGCGGTAGATCACCGCTAAAGTCGGGCAGCGCAAATGGCTAAAAATCGTCATCGTCGTCGGACATCATCTCCGGGTCACTCTCTATATCGGAAGTAAAGATCTCTGGCTCAGGGACGATCTCATCGTCAGAAACTACTGCCATGGGATCATGGTCATCGGACAATCCGCTATCAGATGACGACATGGTATCTGTAACATAACAATCATGACATATGCACATATATTAACCACTAACACTAAGCATGTAATCAATGACAATGTAATCATGTATCCTTCCTAGTCTCCCAGACTAAATCACCTAGTCTCCCAGACTAAACCACCTAGTCTCCCAGACTAAACCACCTAGTCTCACAGACTAAACTTCCCTGTCTCTCAGACTGAACCACCCAGTCTCTCAGACTGAACATAACCCTTGAAATGTGTTTCGTGTCTTTTTGTTTGTAAAAATGTTTGTTCCCTGGATCTGGGAGTTTTGTGTATGCAATGAAAACATGTTGTGAAAACATTTTCATGAGAGCCCTAATGATTGTAGTCTAGACTCGATAAAGAATCCTAGTTCGCTACAATCGAAGCTCTGATACCAAACTGTCACACCCTGTCTTTTGCGGAAGCGTGATTATGTGTGACTTGCTTAATATCATTGCATTCAATCATAACAACCACTATATGATAAAACCAACAATGATCATCCATTAAATAAGTTTAGAAACATAACAACATTGTCTTGATACGTAGACTCCAAATTCGAATTACAAACCATACGAATTGTTTAAAGTTCCATAAGGACTTAACAAAAGACTTTAGATAAAACCAGGATTTGGAAGAGGTGTCTTGTCCAGGATAGGACACCCTAACCAAACCCTAAGACCATGGATGACATCTTTTATTCTTAAACAACACTTGAAACTTCCGAACGCCCGCCAGATCCATATCTAATTCCCTGAAATACATGTAGTTTGAAAACATCAACAAAAGTTGAGCGAGTTCATGTGTTTGTTTGTGTGTACGAATAAACCTTTGTAATCATTGAAAATATGTATGTATGTCTGTAAGAGAATATGAACAGATCAATTAATGGTTTGCAAGGCCATCAACATGTGTGCAACGGTGTAGGAAGGCTCAATCCTTTGCGTATTTCGCACCGGGCCTCCCGGCTGGGATGACATAGTCACCACGTGCGGTCAACTCGCGGACCCATGGGTGGGGCTCGCAACACCCAAATAGATCTATCACTCATGCCCCTTGGTCCTTCTAAAGGATTAATGGTCTCAAGTTAACGCCTACCCATTCACATGATCTAACACTTCATTTCATTTGTAATCGTAATCATTTGTAACATGTATTTCACCCCCGAAGTTATAAAACTAAAACAGTTAAACAAAAGGAGGACATGAACTCACAGTCTTGCGTCTTCGAATCACCGTAACTCAAGCTTCTTCGGATAAACACGACTACCTACAACGTACTAAGGTCCATTAGACGAGCGGGTCGTGCCTTGACTTAGTATTGATTTGTGTCTTTGAGTCACGTTCTATTATATCTTCAATATTATTCCAAGTTATAATCATTTGTTAAAATATTAAATATTTTAACTTAAATTGTATTTATTAAATTTTGGAATAATAATCAAAATAATATATTTTAACTTAACACTTCTCAAGTATTTACACATGTATTTCCTTCCCAAGGATGGGTGCATTTGTATTTGTATTCTTATACTTGTATATTTTTGTCATGTATTGGGGTCGTATTCCGAAGTATAATTATACGTATGAAGATACGTATTTCTTGTAATTATTAAGTATTCTTTATACTTAATTTCGTATTAATTTTTCCGAAATATTATCCTTAATAAAAGTTCACCAATATATATTTCCAAAATATATACTTTAAGAAATATTACTTAAAAAAGTTATTTATAATTTTTCCCTTGGCAAAAATATTTATATTTTCATATAGGTTCCAAGACTAATATATTTTCAAGTCTAGTTTAGAAAAAAAAAATATGTAAACTCATTTTTCATTCAAAAATGATATATTTCATATTCATTTGAGAAAATATATCTTTTACCCCAAAAATATTGTATTTCATGTTTGTTTAAGAAATGTATATTTTCTCCCAAAAATAATACATCTTCTAATAATTTCCAAGAAAAATATATATTTATAGTTGCCAAAAATAATATATTTTTTCCTTGTAAAAAATATGATATAACTTTGTAATAATTGTAAAAATCATATTTTCATCCACTTGGTGTCCAAATATTATTTAACAAAATATACTTGTGAATAAATTTCCGGAATATATTTTGTAAGTTATATTCATTAGTTCGGTTTTACCATTATTTTGTGTATAACTTGTATATTTATTCCTTGGAATTTTGGTAACATTTTGGATTGTAATTCTTGGTATTTTGATGAGTTATATTATTTCATGTCCTAAAATAATATAACTAATACACAAAGTATACAAATAATCACACACATGGTGACTTCTAAATATATATTTCCTAAATACATATTTAGTCACTTTTATTTATAAAAACCAACCTCCAATATTTGTAATTTTTGTAACAAAAATTATGGCAAAGTTTATGTAAAGATTTATGTTTTGAAATACACTTGTAAATATTTGTTTAGAAATATTTTTCTAAGTGTTTAATTTCTAGAAAAATTTTGCCATAGTTTCCCCTAAAAATGGAGGTTTCCATGCTTTCAAGCATATCATTTTCTTTTGTAAAATCAACACAATCAATCCACAATCAACAATAAACAATTTATACTTACCAATCTTGCCAAAAACAAGCACAATCTACTACTTCATGAACTTGAAATTTCACAAAAATTTGTAGTAACTTACTAGCGTTCTTAGTAAGCCTTGTTATCCTTTAAAGTGTGGTTGATTCTTTACAAACATCATTTTTTAAGGAATTTAGATCTTTACAACTTATGATCATGTTTTCTAAAAAAAATGTTTCTTTATGACTTCTTCTTGTTACACATATACTTCTATACTTTATTAACCACAAAAAATAAGGTTTATTTGTTTAAGAACCAAGATTTAGTATAACTTATATTTTTAACTTGGTTTCTTGAGAAATCACTCTTGAAATCTTAGATTTACATGATTAACAACTTACTTTAATCATCATTTTAAAAGAAATCAATGCGTTCTTTCAAGTTCATGTTTCTTATGAGGATGATCTATGATCCTACAACATTCTCGTCCTCTCATCTTGCTAGATTATGTTTTTAATCATGATCTAGCAAGATCATATGATGATTAACATCAAAAGCATGTATGAACAACAATCATCAAGCATAACAACTCATATTCATCAAGATTTCTTCATATTTTAAGCTTATGTTCATGTTTTGTTCTTGTGATTCTTCATGTTCTTCATGATCAACATTATGTAACATCTTTTAACCACTAATATAAGATGTAAAATAGCAAGATCAAGGTTCTTACCACTAGCACAAGGCTAGGGATGA
Organism: Helianthus tuberosus; assembly: GCA_030545235.1. Lineage (NCBI taxonomy): Eukaryota > Viridiplantae > Streptophyta > Magnoliopsida > Asterales > Asteraceae > Helianthus > Helianthus tuberosus. The sequence continues at coordinate 97,901,416 of CM060426.1, forward strand.
TCAAGTGAAGAAATCAAGTGGATAAAAGCAAATGAACAAGGTCCTTCAACTTCTCCAAGCTCCTAGCTTCTTTATGTAGCCTCTAACACCTTTGGATGTGCTTGAAATGTATAGAAGATGAATGAATGAAGGTGATGTTGGTGTGGTTGGGGTCGGCCGAGAGCACAAGGAGAAGAAGGAGGAGGTGTGTGTATTTTAGTGTGTGAGAAATGAAGGTAAGATACTTAGGTGCATTCTTATAATCCAATTCTAGACTTTAACTCTTGTATAATATGTTACCAAAGATGCAACATGATCTAGTTTTTAATTGTAATAAAATCAAAATGATGGGGCCCTTGTTGGCCGTCCATAGGTGGGGGGGGGGGGGGTGTAGTAGACTAGGTTTTTAAACATAAGTTAGTTTATGGTAAAATTGTAAGTATGTAGTTAGGTTTCTAGTTAGTTGATATTTATATGAGGTGTTATGATGTTCGGGGACCATAACTAGCTTGGTAATGTTAAAACAGTGCTTCTAGTGTAAATTTGGTGTTTCGGGTAGTGTCCGGTTGTTCGGTTGGTTACCGGTTCGTTAAGGTGCTAAACTATGCAGTTTAGTGTGCTTTATGCACCCTTTTGTGACACTTTTGATTCCCGACACTTAGGAAAGCATGCAGGACCATTTAACCACCTTTCTGCATGATATAAATGTGTTCAAGTGCTGAATTTGCTGATTTCCTGCAGAATTCTGCAGTTTGTGTGAGTTTTAGGCACTTTCCGGCACTTAAACTATCACTAGGAAGGCAGTTTTATGATCCTTACTTTCCTACACACTATACTAGTGTGGTACTTAGTTTCTGGCTCATTCTGTGTCTCAATACACTGTCTGTCTATGTTCTGAGTTCCGTCAGCATTTTCCTGGTTTATCTGATAACTGTGCTAACTATGTTTCGTGCATCGTTTGAGTCAAATAAGCTCTCATGCAATAATGATATATCATTTGCAATATATGATGCATATGTATGTATATGGCAATAAACAGTAAGCAGTTAATTGTGATTCAGCATAGTCATTAAGATCTAATCATGGTTTAATAGTTGTACGAATACCTGAAATTTTGACAGTTGTCACAAAATGGGTTTTATTATGTAGGTGAACACAAGAATTTTGATTGTTAGAATTTGTATTACTTGATTTCTCTATGATAATTTTTGGTGAATTGGTGCATGCTTGACATGAGGAAATCGAAATATGTGATTGAAATTGGTGAAAATAACAAGTCATGAACTTGATGCTAGCCACGTAAAAATTAGACCCGCTAGGTGTTCGTTAAAATGCCTAAGTGAGGATTAAAATGTCAAAAATCGGATGAAAACGCATGCTTGATTTTTATAGCGAATTATGCGTTAAAGATTATGAAAAGCGTTCTAAATTGGTTGTGAATTGAACTCTTTAGGCAAGGAATCCGGATCGTCGAGCGGACAAGCCGGAGGGGATACGCGTTTGAAGGGTGTGCTCTAAAGGTACGTGACTTTGGTCTCGTTACATTACTTATAAGCGTTTGGTTTTAGCTTGTTAAGGGTGTTACAATGTAGTATATGCGTTTGATGTGTCATTGAAGTGGCGAAGTCCATTCGACACTCAAACGAGTCAAAACTTTGGTTAAAAATAGTTTGGCTTGACATTAAAGTGAGGATTTTCACTCGTCAACCAAACGGGTCAAAACTATGTCCTTATATTGATCTTGCGCGTAGAGAGTTGAAAGTCTCATATTGCGTTAGTGCTAGATAGCAAATTAGTAATGAATGGTTATACTAAGTTAAGTTTATGAATCCGTGTTACCAGGTCGAATGGTAGAAACTAGATGCAAGAATTGCATAAAGTTGCAATGCTTGAAATTATAGAAAACAAGCATGAAATTCGAATAGGAGCGTAAAGCCATGTAATGGTAAGAACACGCCAAGAATTACAAGCCCGGGAATGGGTAAATATGTCTAGAATGCTGAAGGATAGAATGATAAATAATATGCACATATAGTTAATGGGTCGAATAATCGAAACAAGGTTTTTGCGAGCCATACGTTCATAAACCGAGTTTCGTTAAGTGAAACCTACATGGTTAGATCCGTAATTTTAATACGGATACATAGGAAAAAGAATCGGCTAAAACGGATGCATAAATCGAAAGTTATGATAGTTTAAAGATTTACACTTGAAAATAATAATGCTGGGCAGATATGCAGCTCCATTTAACGAGCTTACTGCCAAAATGATGGCCTCGCGCTGCGCGACGCCAAAACACAATCATCGTCACGTCACGCGACGGATGTCGTGGGCCGCGAAAGCTTGGCTTTCATCTGTCGCGGGGCGCGACAGCCCCCAATTGCAGAAATTTTGTTTGTTTTTCATTGTTTAGCAATAGAACTTGTATTTATTTGATATTATGATGTCAAAACTAACAATTGATGTGGTTTTGACCTTAGGTAATGCTCGTTTCGTTATGGATGTCGATCAAGAAAGAGAATCAAGAACCGAACACAAGTTTTGAATGCTTCCACGCTAATCTAATCTAGTTCAAACCATGTTGTTTTGTAAACACTACTGAATGTTGAATATTTTAATCTAGTTAGTTGACTATGTTTTAAAAAGTACATCTTAGTTTATTAACTAAGTTTTTGTTAATTATGTATTTCGTTTTAAAAAGTACGTATTTTATGATTAAAAAAATGAGATTATAAGACGAGTGTTACACTACACAAACTGACCCACCACTTAACCGAATCTAGGATATGATTCGATTTCATACCATAATAACCGACCATATTCAATATTAATGAAAAAGATATGCTGATGAGACCTGTTTCTTTTTCTTTTTTTTTTTTTTTTTTGAACAACAAAATTTCTATTCCGAGGTTACATGATTACATCTCGAATGTTAAAGTCAATCCATCTATCCCATATAAGATTACAAAAGTTTGATCTACTTATAACCAAAAGAAAAGAGTGTTCTTTGATAATCCGTTGTTTATTATAATGGAATTGCCAGTTATTGAAAGTTTTCTCATTTCTAGCCTTCCAAATCTCCCAAGCTGTGACTTGTAACACTACCCTGGCAACTTTCTTCCACCCCTTAGGCCCGGGTGTCTCCGCAATAATTTTTAAAATCTCTAGAAACTAAGTCACTTGATCTGGAAACGGGATTTTTAACCACACCAAAACCGCCCACCAAACTGATTTTGCAAAAATACATTCCCACATAATATGGAGCACAGTCTCCTCCCCAATGCCGCATCTTTGACAAAGCAAATCTCCAAAAAAACACTCCTCCATGCAAGAGACTTGATTTGGAGGCTATTGTATCCATCAAAGCTCGCCATCAAGATTATTGATTTTAGGGAAAGACCAATTATTCCGTAAAAGCCATCGGATGGAATTAGCAGATTCAACATCATTAATTTTAGCTCTAATCCACGCCACCGACAAAGGTTCCGTGTCCGCATCTTTCCACTTCGAAACATCCATTCGAAACATCCATCTACTGTGAAATAGATACACTGGACAGAACCATAATGAGTTCTGCCAACTGGCAGGTTTCGACTTTAGTCATTAGATTGCGAGACCAATCCCAAACCCAGTTAATCAGGCTCCCCACTTCAGCACAATCGCTAATCTTGAAAATAGATTCCATGATCTTGCTCAGTGCTACTTCTCCAAGTCAAATGATTTTAATCTTGAAAATAGATTCCATGATTTCAGTGGTCAAGGTGTAAATGCATAGGTTATACAGTCTGTGTAATCACTATAAATGCACTTAACATCAATGTTTGTCTTATGAGATGTCTTTTGTGCTCTGTCAGCTCTTTTTTTTTTTTGGGCCTTAATGAGTCTGAACTGAAACTTACATGTATCAAAACAAAAACACAGAAAGAAATGCTAAAGAACCCATATATCCAGCACACACTATATGCTTAATGAAAAAACAAAATTTCATTGATGCATAAACACAAACAGTTGACGTACATGTTATAATCCAATACATGGAAGGCCAAAATCATAACAATCATGCATTCACTACTAATAGTTCAACAACTAAACAGTTAGCGTGTAAGTTGTAATCCAATCCATCAAAGAAATACATAAATAAATCAATTTGAGTGAAGTAAATACACAAACAGTTGGCGTGCATACACTAAGCCAAACCACTTAGGGCAAAATCCAGATATTTTAACTCTCATGCATCAGAAAACATTCAATTACAACCCACCTCTAACAAATTTAGAAAGCAATAAAGAAATTCAAGAAAATACCTCAGGCTAAACCAACAAAATAGAAGAGAAAAGCAACTAAAAACACATTCTAGGCGATGGAACGAAGAAGATGTAGCACGTGAGCGGGAGTTTCTAGTAGTTCGATGGGTCAAAGTCAAGCATCTGTTGCTTCCTATAATCATCGTCTACATCCAGGGGCGGATTTAGAGCCAAAAAGAGGGGGTTCCCCTTCGGTTTGTAATTTATAACGTAGAGTCATATAGAAAATACTGAAGGAAACCTTAAATGTTTTGTATGGGAATCTGATACCAAATGTGTGAATTGGTCTACTGGTAAAACGCATAGTGAATACGTTTGTGGTTTCGACTTCGATTCTCACCATGTTGTTTTTTTTACTAAAAAATTAATATCGGGAATTAGGGTTTTTCCACTGTGTTCCCTGGCATATCAGAAACCCACAACCCCCTTGCAAAATCCGCTTCATCTCCTTCCAGGTAACAGATCTTTTATATAGTTTGTGAACAAAGAGATAAAACAAATGAAAGTATGAAACACTTGTTTTATGAACTTGTTGATATCTTGTAAGTTGCTGTTAATATCCCATAAAAGTGGAACCTTGGCATCTTTCATCAAAAATGGCCCTAGTTTCTGAATTTAATCAAGGTGATTTATATGATTTTGATTTGTTTTGATATAGCTTATCGATTTTGTGGGGTTACTATCATGATTTTGCCTTCTGTGATAATCATTGTTTCATGGAGAATTGCAAGTCTATAATAGCAAAAGAGTTTTAAGTAGAACAATATTGTCACTAGGGATTCCTGATCTTTTCAATTGAGTACACAAAATCTCAGATCTTATACATTTGTTGGTTTTGATGTAATGAATGGATGTTTAAGGTTTTAAATATTTATTTGGTAGCATGACTAGGTTACAGATTGCATTTTTTCTTTTTAAATTTTGACAACATGATTAGGTTACAGTTTGCATCTTCTTTGATCAAGTTTAGTGGTCGTTCTTTTTTTTTTTGAGTAAATTACAAAAATCGTCCTATATGTTTGTATCGGATTGCAAAGTATGTCCTTTACCTTCAATAATTACAGAAAACCTACTTTATGTTTACAAACATTTGCACGATTCGTCCTTTACCCCAGACTAAGTTTATTTTCATGGTTAAATTTGACCAAGTGCGCCCCAATTGAGGGCAAATTAGACTTTTTATAATTTATTTATATTAAACAACTTTATAAAAAACATATAAAAACCTGTACCCGTTTATTTCAGATCTAGGGGTGCTACTTTCTACACCCCCTAATTACTTTTTACACCCCCCTCCTCTCACATACTTACAGGTGGGGCCTGCGTGGGACCGGCAGTTTTTTTCTCACAAGGGGGTATAATCAGGAGGGGGTGGGGGTGTGTTTAGAATCAGCCTTTCAGATCTAGATCTCTCTCTCTCCCTCTTTCTTACTACCACCTACACACAGCCACCACCTCCCCACCTACCATCACCAGCCACCACCGATCATCCCACTCAACAAGTGTCGTCAATCTGAGTTCTATCTGCCAAGGAAATTCGGTAGATAGCATTAAGCGGAGGATCCAACATTTTGACCAGATACAAATTCAATTTGGGTTTTTTACTTGCAGAACCTTTGCTGCACTTTTAGATTTGTCAACAAAACCTTTAGTGAGGGTCCCAATGAAGCCAGCTTGTGGAGATTTTGAAGCTTCAACCGGATCATTAATTTGCTGGGAAGCCTTTGGAGATAACCACAACCAAACCCGTTAGTCAAGCGTGCAAAAGATGATTTTCCAATATTTTCAGATGAAGAGTCAGCTTGTGTGCCCCCCAAAGATTCAGGTTGCTTATTATGTCCAACATTATCATGTCCACAGTCTACAACAACAGAAGCTTCTAGATCCACGCCTGGCTTCGTAGACTCGACATCCATTTTGCTTTTTAAACCCCTTTAACATAATTAGACAAGTAAGCATGCAAATTTGAGTGCATCTTTCTTTCACCCCATTCAATATTTGTACAGCCTATCGATTTCTTAGTCGATGATGGCTGCGTAGGTGATGGTGGTGGGGCGGTGGTGGGGCGGTGGGTGTGTGAGAGAGAGATCTAGATCGGAAAGTTTCTTGAAACAAAGGGGTATGAATTGTTTAATAAATTGTTTAATATAAATAAATGGTAAAAAGACTAATTTGCCCTCAAATAGGGTCCACCTGGTCAGATTTAACCATGAAAATAAACTGAATTTGGGGTAAAGGACGAACCGTGCAAATGTTTGTAAACATAAAGTACGTTTTCTGTAATTATTGAAGATAAAGGACATACTTTGCAGTCCGATACAAACATAAAGGACGATTTTTGTAATTTATTCTTTTTTTTTTCTTCATAATTTGTTCTATATAGGTATGTTTTTTTATTCGTAAAAATCATCTTATTCATATTAAGTATTTTTAAATTTATCATGACCATGTTTTTTTTTATTATTGTATCGTAATTTTATTATGTGATGAACTTTATCCGACCCGAATCGTCAAACCGACCCGGATTTTTTTAGGGTAAATTACAGTTTTCGTCCTTTATGTTTGTATCGAATTGCAGTGGATAACCTTTAACTTCAATAATTACAGTTACAATCCTTTATTTGGAAAGCTCATTACACCATTCGTCCTTTAGCTCTAACCCGGTTAAATTTTTCAGTTAAATCAATTCACTTTAGTCTTTTAGTTCATTATTTATAATATTTTAATAACTTATTATCAAAACAAATAGGAAAAATTACAAGTTTTGTCCTTTATCTTTATACCAAACCAATCAAGCTTACCCTATACCGGCCAAAAACCACCCTCTTCAGGGCTCTAATTCGCCGGAGCTCCGCCACCGCCGCTCGTTCTCTACCGAATACACCACCACAATAACTGTTGAGATCCGTCGATACGACTCCAAGATCTGGCCACAATTGAGAACCTCTGTTGAGATCCGTCTCTGATTCGAGGGTTTTCTCATCGGATCCGAGGGTTTTGTCATTAGTGGGTTACATTAAATGGGTTTCTTTTACAAAGTTGCAACGATGAGAGAGATGGTGGTTGGCTAGATGAGGATGGTTGTGGTGCCTGGTGGTGATGGCAGGTAGATTGTGCAAGATGAATTAGGGTTTTATCTCTTTCTCCCTCACTTTATAAATGGATTAAGTATTTTTATTTTTTTAATAAATGGATTAAAAGGACAATTATACGCTCATGTGCATCACACATGACTAGATTTAACAATGAAAAGTAACCTGGTTAGTGCTAAAGTACCTAGTGTGTAATGAGTTTTCCAAATAAAGGATTGTAACTGTAATTATTGAAGTTAAAGGTTATCCACCGCAATTCGATACAAACATAAAGGACGAAAACTGTAATTTACCCTTTTTTATATTTAGATATATGAAATTGGAACATTTAAAAAAGTGAACCCCTTGGAAAAATTTACTGAATCCGCCGCTTTCTACATCAACGTAAAATTCTGAACCAAAGACTTTATGAAGTAAGAGAAACAGAGAAATGGACTAAAAGTGTATTTTGCTGAAATTTTTGAGGGTTGTCTGTGGAGTACCTATCGATTTCTCTTTTAAGATAGTATAAATTTTATTAAAAATCTATTTGCCATGTGAATATCCTTTTAGGCATATAATAATTTTTGTTTTTGTTTAATTCTTTTTTCAGTTGCTTTCGAGTGACGTTACCGTAACAAAGCTAAATGATAATGATGGAAACCAATTTTCCTCAGCATCGCACGGGAGAATCCTACTGGTTAACTTAAAGTTTGAAGTAATAGTGAAGATAGTGACATCTTGGGGGGTGAGATAAGACTTTGAGACCAATAGGTCCTGGGTTCGATTTCCACTAGGAAGATGGATATTATGCTTAGTGGAGATGGATATGATCAGGTGGTTCCGCTGGTGGCACTTTATTGTGTTTCCTCCTGAATTGGTGTATGTCATTCTGCCTAGTGGAGATGGATATGATCGGGTGGTTCCGCTGGTGATACAATGATACTCCAGTGATCAGTCAGTAATCCAAATTTACCGTTAAAAAAATAGTGAAGAAAAAGAATTACTATTAATAATGAAGTTTCATATTTTTTATTGTAAGACTAAAAAAGTAATAATAATCACCAAGTGGTGGTGACTAGGATTTATAGCCCACTTAATTTATATAAAATTGACATTTAAAAAAATTCATAACACTGAAACACCAAAAAATAGTTTGAGTAACTTTAGAAGAAAAGAAAATGTTTGAGCGACTTTAGTGAAAAACTTGGTTAGAATTGGGTGAATACTTTTCAAAATGAATATTTATAATGTTTAATTTTTTTTTAAAGTTTATAGAAAAAATAGAAGGGCAACTATTTCATTTACTACTGTTTACATTTCAATTCTTTTAAAAAGAGTTAAATGCCATTTTAGTTTATGTGGTTTGGGTCATTTTGACAGTTTAGTCCAAATGTTTCATTTTTCGCCTGTGTGTCCAAAAAGGTTTCACCGTTGTTAGTTTAGTTCATTGGGTTAATTTAATCCATTAATTCTGTTAACGAAAAGGCAATTCGGTCATTTTATATGGCCGAATTGCCCTTCTCGTTAACAGAAAAAATGGATGAAGTTAACCCAGTGGACTAAAATGGCAACGATGAAATTTTTTGAACCTATAGAAGAAAAATGAAACATTTGGACTAAACTGACAAAATAATCCAAACCATAGGGACTAAAATGACATTTAACTCTTTAAAAAAATTATAAACCAAGCAAAAAACATTTCAAAATATGAACCAAAAATATGGAGCTCTATTTCATGTGGAACCCACTTTTAAAAGCATTACATGCCATTATCCTATCCATTATCTGCACACTTTCTTTGGCTCAAACTTCCTCTAAAATCTCACAGATCAGATTCCCCCCTTACCCACAACACAAAAGAAAAAAAAACACACCATCAATTCCTAAACAATATACTTTTCATCATCAACAAACACCAAAACACACACACACACACAAAAGCATCCATTAATAGATGCATATTAGCTAACACAATGTTTGGGACATCAGTCCACCACAACCTACTCTTACCACAACATCACACAAAACCACTTGAATTCACTTCAACAGAGCAACAATGCATATCCCTCTTAAAAAACTGCAAAAACATCCAACAACTCAAGCAAACTCATTGCTTAATCCTCAAATATGGTTTACATTCCAGGTCTTTTTGCACAGGCAATCTTCTATCAACCTGTGCTTTATCCACTTGGGGCAGCATGGACTATGCATCCTTAATTTTCCAACAAATCGACACCCCGGATTCATTCGAATTCAACACAATGATCAGAGGGCATATCATGGATATGAATTTACATGAAGCTGTTACGTTGTATAACCGAATGGTTGAAGTGGGAATTCGGCCGAATAAATTTACATATCCATCAATTCTCAAAGGGTGTGCTTGTTTGCATAGACTTGAAGAGGGTATGCAGTTTCATGGGCATGTTGTGAAAAATGGAGTAGAAAAAGATGTGTTTGTGCAGAATAGTTTGATTAATATGTATGGAAAGTGCGGTAATATAACCGAATCTTGTTATGTTTTTGAACAAATGGATGGTTTGGATAGAAGTTTGGCTAGTTGGAGCGCGATTATAGCGGCTCATGCTAGTAAGGGAATGTGGAGTGAGTGCATTAGTTTGTTTCAACAGTTGACTAGTCAAAGTTGTTGGAGGGCAGAGGAGAGTGTGTTAGTAAGTGTGTTATCGTCATGTACTAATTTGGGTGCGTTAGATTTGGGACGGTCTACACACGCGTTTTTGATAAGGAACTTAAGCGGAATGAATGTGATTGTCGAGACTTGTTTACTAGATATGTATTTAAAATGTGGATCTTTGGTCAAAGGGTTGACCGTGTTAGAACAAATGAAGGTGAAAAACCAATGGTCTTATAGTGTCGTGATTTCGGGGTTGGCGTTCCACGGTTATGGCGCTGAAGCGTTAAGGGTGTTTTCGGAAATGCGTGAAAAAGGAATTGAACCGGATGAAGTTGTTTATGTAGGTGTATTGACCGCCTGTAGTCAAACGGGTCAAGTTGAAAAAGGTCTTGAGTTTTTCAAGAAGATGACCGTTGACCACAAAATCGAGCCTACGATACAACACTATGGGTGCTTGGTGGATCTCATGGGTAAAGCGGGAAAAGTCAAAGAAGCGTTTGACCTTATTAAGAACATGCCAATGGAAGCAAATGATGCATTGTGGTACAGTTTACTTGATGCTTGTAGAATTCACCAAGATATAGAATTAGGCGAAAAAGTTGCCGAAAAGCTACTAAACATGAGCTCACAAACTCCTAGCCCGTACGTGATACTATCAAATATGTATGCAAAAGCCGGGAAATGGGAGAATGTAGCTTCGGCCCGAAGAGAAATGGGTCAAAAGGGGTTGACGAAAACGCCTGGTTTTAGCTTAATTCAAGTGAAGAGAAAGGTTTACAAGTTTGTGTCGAATGACGTAATGTGGGCCCACTGTAAAGAGTTATCGGATATGATTTACCAGATGGAATGGCAGCTTAAGTTTGAAGGGTATTCTCCGGATACATCCCAAGTATTACTTGACATAGATGAAGACGAAAAGAGGGAGAGATTGAGTAGACATAGTCAGAAACTGGCACTTGCGTTCGGGCTCATAAATACGTCACACGGTTTGTCGGTTAGGATAGTTAGAAACATGAGAATGTGTAAGGATTGTCACACTTATACCAAATACATTTCATCAATCTTTGAAAGAAGAATTATTGTTAGGGATAGAAATAGGTTCCATCATTTTGAGGATGGAAATTGCTCTTGTAAAGATTACTGGTAATTGTTAAATTCAGTGTTTCATTTCTTTTTTATATTTATTATTTAATGGCAAGATCAAAAGTGGACTATTTTATCTCTGTGTTTAACAATATTTGAGAAAAAAAAAATACATCAATAAAGCTGATTTTATTGATTTCACAAAGGCCATCCTTTATTCCTATCTTACTCTTGAAACAGGAATATGGTAACTATTATGTATGAATTAAAGTTACAAATGACAGTTCACGCGATCCTAACTGAAGACATACCAGAAGTGATTCGATTGGTTCTCGGATCAATATTCTCTATCGAAACACCACCTGGATCATGGGCGGAGCTTAATGTCGGCCAGGCGTGAGAGTTGAAATGGTCTTAGACATAAAAAAAATTTAGAAAGCCGCTACATTTTTATTTAACCGTTAGAAAATTAAAACATATCCTATTCATCATTAAACGAATATAGATTAGCTACCAACAGAATGATTGCTTGTCAACTTCAAACAAAAGGAATGTGCAAATTCATGAAGGCCAAACTGTCAGTTTCCGGTCTATTTTACAAGCACATAAGCTAAATGATAACCATTTAATACCCAACAGACTGTTAAGCCTGTTTAACAATACTCAAGCAGGTTAGGTTTGACAGCAACACATGATGATAATGTATAAAACACTTGCAGTCACTCATATAAATGTTTGGCGCAAGATGAAGTGGTCAATCTCCGCTTGCACAACCCTTGCAACCGCAATGCACACACTCAATCACCTTTTCCTCACGCAGGTGCTTGGGGACTCTGCAAACGCATGTCGTCTGGAAGTTGTGATCACGTGGTTGAATGCATCTTAAACAGCATAGTCGTTCATACCCAGGCTGAAACTCAAAAACAAAACATAAGAACACTTTAAATGCCACTAAAAAATAAAAATTTACAAGACCAATGTTAAATAGAAGCTTAGAAATACCCCTGACTTAACAGAGAAAATGGATGGAGTTAATGAGGAGCTGGATGAAAATGGCAAGATTTCAAACCTTTTGGACCCAGATGCCAAAAAAACAAACCTTTAGACAAAAGTCGCAAAACTAGCCAAACCTCAGGGGCAAAAATGGCATTTTACTCTTTGGAATATGTAGTTATTTATATTTAATGATTATTACAATCATGAATCATATTTATCATTTTCAAAAAATTAATACAAACTCACGATTTTGAAAAAAAAAAATATCGGTTTAAACCGCCAAAGCCGAACTGTTAAATTGCCAAATCGGTATAACGCTATAACCGGCTGGTCCAGCTGATCAACCCAACCCAACCCAACCCAACCCAACCCAACCAGTTTGGTTTGATGTTTCCCGAAAGCGTAGTCAACTGTTCGGCCCAAAACTTTCACCAAAACCAGCGAATCGGACCGCGAACACCATTTAGCTCAAACATGTGACTTAATGTGTGAAGAGTGAAAGCCATTAAGTAGAATTGGACAAGATGCTCACCTTCTTCCACTTGGCAATGATATTACGGTCAGCATACCCTTGATCCAAGCAAAACTCAAACAACTCCTTTGATATTTCTTTCCTGCGATAATAAAGGTCATAGATGTAGCGACTCTTCTGGTGTGCGATTTTGAAGATAGGCCACAACGCCTCACATTTTCTCTTCCCGTCGTGTGGGTCATTCTCAGCTAAGAATTTTATAATATGGCTAGTTAGTATAGATAAGAACAACTGAACTTCAAAATATAAAAAAAAAAAAGAAAAGAAAAAAGAAATAAACAAACCTTCGCGCATCTTTCCCTGTAATTCACGAAGAGTAGGTTCAATAAGTTCCCATCCCTCTGGGTATTTAACACGGTTTGTTTTCACCTTAGGCATTCTTCTAGCTGCAATGATCAGCCCAAGTAATATTTCCAGATAAAATTAGAAGTAAAACTATGTAACCTGAATAAACCAAGTACTTGATGATCTTAACTTACAATGATAAAACCATGTGATCGATATATAAATGTAGAAGCATACTGCATATATACTTGTTTCACAGAATAACCCATTTTTTTTTTGCAAAATTATCACAAAATAAACAAGAGACCAGATAGCTCCAAAAAGCAGGGATAATATTTCCATACTGATATAGCCAATCTATTAAAGAAAATCAAGGATAAGGAATCACTAGAATAAACAATCAGTATTATCTTGTTTATACATCCGTAGCCCAAACATTCCTAGAATGATACACACGGGAAACTGGTTCCTTTCCATGTCTATAGAGGGATAGATTTTACTAAAAGATATATGTATGATATTTACATAGATATTCTAAAATACAATTTACATGAAGGTTGACCTTCACATCATGTTATGCAGCAGAGAAAATGGGACAGGAAGGTAGTTCAATATAATGCATCAAGTGCAAAAGATGATCATGCATAATAATTAGGGAGTATTTGAGAAAAAAAAACAATGTGGCAAAGACCCAACTGGACAGGTGCTCTGTGAGACTGTGCATGTCAAAGAAAATAAAGTCCGGCCGGCCTTAGGTGTATTAACCTAGTTCGTAAAGATGATCAAGCTATTAAATATAGCATGCCATGAATACAACAACAACAACAACAACAACAACAGCAACCGTAGCCAGTAGATCCCACAAATAGCAAAGCTATGGGGGTCTTGGGAGAGTGGGATGTAGGCAAACCAAACCATACCTCTATCTCAGAGAATAGATAGGCTGCTTCCCGAGGCTCTATCACAAGCAGCAGACAAACAAAGAGAAGTAAAAATATATAAATGGAAAACTACCAATAACAAAAGAAGTGGTGACAGAGTCGCATAGAAGCAGATATGACATCATATGAGCATAAATACAGGAAAACAGTCACAAACCATAAATGATTAAGATGCTTCTAGTCTTCTATAGTTACATTTAATAATTTAAATTGGCTAAACTAAATGAACAATAACTCCAATAAAATCATAATTTAGAAATAAAATAGCATTCCTGAATCTATTATTCCTAATCATAATTCACAACTTTATGATGTTATGAATATTATTTCCCCAAGTTCAAGTGTCAGTATTGATCTCAACAATTTGGAGAGTAACTGAATGACGAACAGCTCTTGAGATACAACAAAAACGGACTCAGTACATCGTAAATTAGAGGATTCACATCGATAAATCAATATCCTAACGTTTTAGCATGATTTAAACATCCAATTCTATACAGAATAAGTGAATGAAAAAAACCCTAAAGAGGTGAAATTGAAGATTCGTTACCTTAATTATGCTCCTCCGAAAGCTGTCAATCGTTGCGTATAATGATCACCACTCTATCTATCGCAAATCATTCAGTGTAACATCAAATCAACCTTCTTCAGAATCGGTTAAACACCAGTTTTTCTCTACGCCGTGAGGAACCAAACCACATAATTAGGAGAGAATCAGAATATGTTCTTAACCCTATTTTATGGGCAAGTTTGGCTAAGCTTATTATAGTTAGAAATGACTTTTGGAAAAGGACTTGTGAGAAAATGACTTTTTAAAAAAAGTGTTAGGATTAGCTTATTGATATAAAATGACTAAAATGGGCATTCTTTTAGATATAAGGGGGTAAAGAATGTGTATATTGGTAATTTGTAGTTTGAAAAGTTAAAAGCTGGCCAAGAAGTCACAATATTGTGACTTCTTGAAACCTCATTTTTCTTCTTTGCAAAAAGCCATTTCTAAAAGGACTTTTGGCTTAGCCAAACACAAAAACAACTTATTGGCTTTTTAATAAGTCAATAAGCCAATAAGTTGTTTTGAAAAGCTTAGCCAAACATGCCCTATATCTGGAAAACTTTCCTTTATCAAAAATTAAACCCCCTAACTTACAAAATTCACACTCCCAAGTCCCAACCCAACCTTGTATAGCTAGCTAGAATCCAAACGAAAATAAATATGACTTGATGGCGTGGTGGTCTCTCTATGCCGGACGCACCACCCCAGGAACGGTGTGGAAGGTTTTGAGGTGGTGACGTGGCATCTCGTGGTTGGGTGTGGACTATAGTCGTTGTCTCCAACGGCTATTTAAAAAAAATAGTTTTCAAAAAGTTTTACTCCTCTTATTTAATCTAAAACCCTTTCTTCCATTTTTTACCTTCAAAATCTCTCAACTTTCATCTAATCTCGCACAAACTCTTCAAAATGGCAATGAATCCATGGAACGAAGAAGAGGACATTGCATAGGGTGAGGCCACCCGAACCATGGACACACTTTGGTCACATTTCTGGATTATTCGTATCGCTAGTTCGAGATTTGAGATGGTTATTAACGCTGTGGACAACGACGACGGTGAGCTCCGCGAAGACGACGTCGAGCACAGGCACACGTACGACCGTGACTTCAAACACATCACAGCATGGAAAATATTGAGATACTCTGGTTAAGTATGTTTAGGTTAACGTTTAATTTTCGTTATGTAATGTTTCTTTTAGTTTCATTTAAGTTATGTAATGTTTTTTATTATTGTTATTTGTTTAATTTGTATTAATGGTTGTTTTATTAAATTTAATAGATTTTATATAATTTTTAAATATAAAATAATAATAAAAAGTGTGTGTCACGTGTTGAATAACATCACCCTTTCACGCCTCGTCCACTCCTCCCTTTTTTACACCATACCACTTTTCTGTCAAATGCTAACGTGACGTCCACATGTCGCATAACACCCCTTTCTCAAGACCCCTTCCATATAATGTAGTAATATTTTTATAGAATGATGACAGACACTCTTTACTTCTAGAGGACCTAAAATTCCCTTAAAAGTCACCTAAATAGCCAGAGTGGAGTTTGAACCCTTACCACTAGTTGGTTGAGGAGAATTTGCCAATGTTATTAGGCCAAACGCCTCTTGGCATTCAATAAGTTTTGTTTTACATCCATTACTTGAATGTTAAGTGTTGTTCTAAAAAAATTTGAATGTTAAGGGTTTATGTTCATCTTGATGTTAAAGATTATTATTAAATTTTCATGAATGATTATCATATGCAATTCATGAATGTATGATTGAGTCTATGTATGATTATCATATGCAATTCACTCATGAGGTTAGATATTAGATGTAAGAAAAAAAGTTTACTAATCAAAGTATTGGAAAATAGTGTTATTGTAAAACCCTAACTCGGCTAAGAGTAACGTGTTACTTATACAATAAATTAGAATTCAGAACATTAATTCATACATTGATTTAAAACATCTCGATAATTACAATAAGTACAAAACATTATTTATTTTTATGAAAATTCAGATGTTCAGTGCGTAGTTAGTTCACATTCATTTGTCAGTGTGTCACAATTAGTAGTTGAGTGTGTCATGTTCAATATCTGCAAAAAATAATATAATTATATAAATATGATAGCACAATATCTTAAAGATCACAAAAGCATACAATAACGGATGTAAATCTCCAACTACAAGGTAGTGGAAACCCAAATTCGTGCACATAAGTTGTTCTAGAGTCCGTACCTTATACACTGCTCAACAATAAATTTTATCCTTCGGTTAATCGTGTGTCATATCCTTAGGTTGGAACGGTGATTACGGTTACGACTCTTTGCCAGAAAAACGTGATGGATGTCGGAGCTTCGCGAAAATGGTTCCTTTAGTAGCTTGGATTCGTGTCTAAAGCTTTGGGTAGGTCAAGAAAAGGGTAGAGGGGCTGGTTCGGGTGGTCACGGTACACCGGGGTTGGTTAACGTCGTTACAGTGGTGGTCAGTATGGTATTCGTTTTTGCCAGAGCTCGATACGAACAAAGAGACATAATAGAGAAAGAAGAGAACAAAGCAAATGAGGAAGATGAAGTAGGTGAGAGGGACGCGGAGAAGAGAGATTAGAACTTGGAAATCCAATTTATAGAAGGGAAATAAAGACTATCACAGGTGCAAGTTGGCAAGTGTATATATTATATGTGTAACAGGCCAAGTAAATCGTGCCAAGATATTGTTCACTTTGCCTTCGATGAGTTGCCTATCCAGGAACTCACGGTTTTATTTTCACCCGACGAGTTGCTCGCCCAGGCAAAACACGTCAAGGTAGAGAGGGTTCCCACCCCCTTAAGGAAGGCTTCGTTCTCCTCCTCAACCGATGTGGGACTCCCATCATTAAGATATGACTTTGATTGCCTAGGTCACCTAGTCTTCCGCCCACTACTGCACCTGTCAACAGCCCCAGAAACAGCTTACCTAGACCTGCTCCTAGCCTTAATGGACCTGTCAACAGCCCCAAAAATAGCACTATTCACAGCCCCGAACACAACTTACCTAGACCTGTTCCCAGCCCTCCTATTCTCACTTATTCTCGTCGAAACAAGCAGCCAAACCCAACTGCTACAGCCCACTCTTCTACAGGAGCCTCGGGCCCATCACAAATAGCCCAAATCTCAACCTCAACCAAAACCACAACCATGCCCTCCCCTTCTATTCATGCCCCCCTCCTATGCCTCACGTACCATTCACACACGTAGCATCTGGCATCTCCAAACTTCGCCAACCCTCCTTTTCTTTTCACACATCCATATCTGTTTCCCCTTTACCTCGTAACCCTATTGATGCTCTTCATAACTCTGACTGAAACCAGGCCATGACCGATGAATTCCGGGCCCTTATCGACAATAGCACGTGGGAGTTAGTTCCTCGGCACCCGACTATGAACGTGGTTCGTAACATGTGGATTTTTAGACATAAAACTAAATCTGGCGGTACTTTGGAGCGATACAAAGCACGTTTAGTTTGTGATGGCAGGTCTCAACAGATTGGTATTGATTGTGGAGAAACATTCTGTTACAGTCATAATGTAGTATAAGGACTAGGAATGTAATTACTGAATAGAATAGGGGGTTGTTGTAATATGATAGTCTGGAGCACTTAAGCATAGCTAACTAATAGAATCGGTATCGATGATTTGAAAGTTTACTCCTTCTCTGTGTTTCTTTCTTCTCATTATCGATCTCACTTTGATACGTAACACATTCAGCCCGGTAGTCAAGCCTGCCACAATACGAACCGTTCTTGCTCTTGCCCTTCATCACTCATGGCCTATTCACCAACTTGATGTCAAGAATGCGTTTCTCAATGGTAATCTTCACGAGACCGTCTACATGTACCAACCTCCTGGTTTTCGTGATGCCTGATATCCCAATCATGTGTGTCTATTGAAGAAATCACTTTACGGGTTGAATGTGTGTCTAATGATCATCACTGCAAGTGTGATCATTCTCTTTTCATCTATAAACAAGGTGCAGACACAGCCTATATTTTGCTATATGTTGATGACATTATTATGGTCACTTCTTCAAATGCCCTTCGTCATACCTTCATGAAATTGTTAGCTACTGAATTTGCTATGAAGGATTTAGGACCTCTGAGTTACTTTCTTGGTGTTTCTGTCAGCCGTGACCGCGACTCATTATTTCTCTCTCAGCAAAAATATGCAACTGAGATATTGGAATGGGCTGGTATGACTTCGTGTAACCCAGCAGCAACACCGGTCGACACCAAACCCAAACTTAGTACATCGGGCTCCGTTCTTAATGATGGCGGCACTCAGTTTCAGCAATTAGCCGGGGCTCTCCAATATCTCAGCTGCAATTAGCCGTCACTCAGTTTCAGCAATTACCTACTTTGTACAGGCATATATGTAGCAGATCATTTGATGTCCTTCAATGGATATATAGCACCATCTCAAACGTTTGGATGCTATCGTTTATGATTAATGAGAAAGGGCGACAGAGTTCAATCCCAAAATATCAAATAGCAGATTCGATGAACACCCTAAATTCTATATACACATACCCACACAATGAATTCCATAAGCAAAGATCACAAGTATGCTTGGTATATGAACTTGATCTACTAACTTTCAACCGTCCAACAGCTATGTACCGAATGTGGAATAAAATCAAATACAAATTTTGTGTTCCTTATTCTGTTCAGCTAAAAGCGGATCAAAAAAAATTTATATTTTGGTTGCACAAACAAGTATGTCTTGATAGTAAGTATTCGAATGACTTTGGTCAATGTAGCAGCTAGTCACATTCCAGCTTCTGATCTTCAAAGTAACCCCTTTACATCGCCCCCTTGGTTTGCTGCCAGTTGAATAAAAAACAGGTTACAAAAATGATATGAAAAATATTTTTTTTCTGAAAAATAACCAACCGCTGATTCTACCTGCTGGCCGGCTAGTAACTAACTTGCTGCTAGATTTCAAGACAATCTATATGTACCTAACAGTTGGGATAGATATGAACAGTAAATTAACCCTGATCACATTGGAACAAAAATTCAATCGATAAACAAAATTATTATGGAAACAAACCACGCTCAAGTAAACGAATTTATGGTTCTGGATCCGGTTCCAATTTGGGAACAATTGCAGACTTTAGCTCTAGATGGGAAACCCTAACTGCACCTATAAGCCGCTCTGGCAACTCATCGGTTGTGTTTGCCTGAGAAAGAAAACATGTTGAGCCCATAAGGGTAGCCAAGTAAACGTGTGGCGGGCCATGGCCCACCCAAAACTACTTGCAAGAAGTACATATATAATATAGGATTAATTTCATATATACACTTACAAACTTGAAAAATTTCATATATACCCAACCAAAACTAAAAATATCATATATGCCCGTACAAAGCAGGTAAAATATCAAATATACTCAATTTATTAAGACAATTCAATAAATAATCATTTTAGACTTATTTTTTTACTTTAAGTTTCATATATGCATCTTTTAACTTGCATATTTTTAGCTTAAATGATTTTTACCCATTTTGATTTTTACCCATAAACAATAGTATACTCCATATATAATATTTAAATTATGCTAGAAATGAGTAAATATAATGTTTGAAGTTATAGGTCATATATGAGATTTCAAAGTTTTAGAAAAATAAGGGTAAAATTGTCATTTATTAAATTGTTTGTAATTTAATGAATTGGGTATATATGATATTTCAACTACTTTGTAAGGGTATATGATAGGAATCATAATCTGGTTTATAGTTAATTGTCATTTGTCTATTCTAGGAGGGGGTAAAGTGTAATTGCTATTTCTATAAATAAGGATCAATAGTCATTTAGGAAGGTAGGAGAGATTTTAGGAAGTTGTTAGGCTCATTGCATTAGCATGAGGAGGGCATAGCCCTGGACCACTTCGGTGGTTAGTTATTTGTATCATCTTCTTCAGTCAATCAATATAGTTTCATATTTGCTTTCATCATCTCCATTAAATTCAGCTATCTATCATTGGTCCGACCTGCCGGATTCGAACCAGCATGGGTATATATGATATTTAAAATTCTGCATGGGTATATATGATATTTTGCAAGTTTGTAGGGGTATATACGAAATTGCCCATATATATGGGCCATGTTCAATACAGAACCAATAAAATGTATATTTGATAAACATACCTGTACAAGGAAAGCCATGTCAACCACAAGGCTAGTTATAACACCAACGACAAGACCCAAGACACCATTAGCCACAGTAGAAGACCCAATGTCAACATCAACCTGCCAAGTGAGAAAAAAACAAACCAACAATAAGACACATTTTCAACCAATCGTATGGCAGATTTCTCGAATGTGTGTATAAACGTTAACAAAGAGATGTTAAAGAAGAATATTACTTCTAAGTAATTGGCACCACGGATATAGTTGCAGTCAACCGCTTTTCCCAAAAGACAAGGGGTGCTTCCAACACTCTGCCTCACTATCCACGAACCCTGCCATATTCATTAGTCACAACTCACACATCAGACAATTCATAGTAGAGGTTGCAAGACGGGTAGGTTGGTCAATGAGTAAAAAAGGATTCAGGTTGAAACATGTCATTTTTTAGGGCGGGTCAAAACAGGTTGATCTGGAAACACTTTCATGTCAGATTATTAATAACTAAGTAGTGGGTTTCAAAACGTAGATAAAAATAAGCAAAGGTCTAGATAGTAACTATAATAATGTGTAAGGGTAAATAATGAAAAAAGAAAGAAAATATTATTAAAGTTGAGGGGCTACACATGTCATTACCAAAGTTGAGGGGCCAAAGTTGGTTGATGTTGACAAAGGTTGAGGGGCCAAAGTTGGTTGATGTCGACAAAAGTTGAGGGGCCAGAGTTGGTTGATGTTGACAAAAGTTGAGGGGCTAAACATGTCATTATTAAAGTTGAGGGGCTAAACATATCATTATTAAAGTTGAGGGGTTAAGTATGTAATTAACTGTTGGGTGATGTTATACATGTTCTAAAATTTTACTGTGTTACTCTCTCATTACTTCCTTGGATATCGGTAACCTCCTATTTATATAATTTTTGGGTATGTGTTTTGGTTTGTTATCTCTTTTGGAACCGAGGGTCTCTCCGGAAGCAGCCTCTTTATCTCTAGGGATAGAGGTAAGGTTTGTCTGCATCCCACCTTCCTTAGACCCTACAAGTAGCTTGCCTATTTGTGGGATTTACTGGGTATGGTCATAGTTATCGACAACGAATAGCGATAAATAGCGACAAAGTACATATATGCTACGTCGCGATAGCGATGAAATAGCGCCCGCTATTTCGTGTTTAGCGATAAGGTAGTTAAAAATTTTAAAAATAAAAATAGCTATCTATATAATTTATTTATATATATAATACCTTTTTATGTATAAAAATATAAGTTCAAGGACCACATGTAAGCTAGTAAAAATAGGGGGGTTAAATGTTAAGATACACAAACTAATTTTACACTTTTTGTGTATATTTTACAAGTTTTAGGGAGTAAATGTAACTTAGGTGGTGTTTGTTTTTTGGCCAAAAGCTCTTCTGAGCACTTATGTCTGCGTCGCGCAGACACGCGCAAACATAAGGGTCCTGCAGCTTGTTTGTTTTCTTGAAGATCTGCAGAGCTTTTACAAGTTTTAGGGAGTAAATGTAACTTAGGTGGTGTTTGTTTTTTGGCCAAAAGCTCTTCTGAGCACTTATGTCTGGGTCGCGCAGACGCGCGCATACATAAGGGTCCTGCAGCTTGTTTGTTTTCTTGAAGATCTGCAGAGCTTTTACCTCTGCCTCACCTCTTCCCCAAGCAGATCCTTCCCCATGTCTTCAAACCTCCGCCAACCTCTTCTCCCTCTCTTCCCTCTTCAAAACATCCATCTGCTCCAAAACCCTAGCTCCACCTCCACCTCCACCTCCGACACCACCTCCACCTCCGCCACCACCTCCACCTGCCGACACCACCTCCACCTGCCAACACCACCTCCACCTCCAACACCACCTCCACCTGCCACCACATCTCCGCCACCACCTCCACCTGCCACCACATCTCCGCCACCACCTCCACCACCACATCTTCGCCACCACCTCCACCACCACATCTCAGCCACCACCTCCACCACCACCATCGTCAAAACCCACCACCACCAAACCCATCAATTAAAACAAAACCCAGATCGGTGAGAGAGAGACCGTAGAGAGAGAGAGATCGGTGAGAGAGAGAGACCGTACAGAGAGAGATCGGTGAGAGAGAGAGACCGTAGAGAGAGAGAGAGATCGGTGAGAGAGAGAGAGACCGTAGAGAGAGAGAGAGGCGGTGGTGTGATGGCGAAGGTGGTGCGGTGGTGCTATGGGCGGTGGTGGTGACAGATTGTAGAGAGAGAGAGTGTTTGTAGAGAGAGAGAGTTCAAGGCAGAGAGAGAGAACTGTTGTGTGTTGTGTGTTGTGTGTGTGAAGTGGTTTTTGTAGAAAAAAAAAACAAACCCTCTTCTCCTTGCAGACTGCAGACATTTGGTCCACCTCTTCTCCTGCAGATGCCTGCAGATGTGGTCCGCAGACTGCAGACCTTTTACCTCTGAAAAAACAAACAGCGCCTTAATGAAAGACAGAAGGGTTAAAAGTTAAAATCCATAAACTTATTTAACCCTAAAAAGACTCCAACGTAATAAAAACGCAGGCGCTCTTCTTCTTCCTAAGTTTCAAGCAAGTTTCCGGCAGAAATTGCAGGTTTCTGGCCGGAATTCATAGTTTATAAAACCCTAAAGCCTAAAACACGCTAAAAACCTAGCCGCTCTCTTCTCCATCTTCTTCTTCCTGCTTTCCAGCAGAAAGCATCACCAGAATCGGAATTTTTCGCCGGAAATCGCCGTCGAAGTCGCTATCTGCTCGCTATATGGTCGATATGCACCTTGTAACGGAGGTTGGCCGCCACGCCACGCTATTCGCTATAGCTTCCGCTATGGACGCTATTGATAACAATGGGTATGGTTGTTGTTGTTGTTGGCTAAGTATGTCATTACCAACATTGAGGGGCCAAATATGTCATTACCAAAGTTGAGGGACAAAATATGTCATTACGAAAGTTAGTTAATGTTGACAAAAGTTGAGAGGCTAAACATACTATTATTAAAGTTGAGGGGTTAAATATGTCATTACCAAATTTGAGGGGCTTAATATGTCATTACCAAAGTTAGTTGATGTTGACAAAGTTGAGAAGCTAAACATATTATTATTAAAGTTGAGGGGCTAAATATGTTATTACCAAAGTTTAGGGGCTTAATATGTCATTACTAAAGTTGAGGGGCCAAAGTTGGTTGATGTCGACAAAATAACATTTTAATTATAGCTAACGGTACGTTATGTGATGTGCTAACCATATGAAAAGCGTGTTTCAACGTATACAATCTAAAGATTTGTGGTTACAGAAGAAATGGAATCGAACCTAGGTTGGTTCGTTTAGTGAGGGGTCCACCTAACCACTACACCACCCTTACGGCCTTACCTTTGCATGAAGACATTGCCGCGTCAAAACGTACAATAACTCGAATTTATACCGTCAAATGATAACGTATTATATTTGATCCAACTCGTTTCCAAACACAGTTTACGTCAAAATGCAACCAACTGAAAACGTACGCAAAAATAAGCATGAAAACGTATTATATCTGACCAAACTCGTTTCCAAAAAAATGTCGAAATGTGAATTTATATTGTTTACGTTGAAACGTGAAGTTATACCGACACGTACATAAATAAAAAAATAAATAAAAATAAAAAAAAACCACGTGAGAATATAGTAATTTTCTTTTTAAGCTAAAGAATGAAGATACGGGGGTTATATTTAATATATTAGAACTCACAGGGGGGTTAAAATGACATTTTATAAAGTTTTTAGAAAGTGTAGGGGGTGTAAATGTCAATGTTGAAAGTCCAGTGGCTGGTTTGGTCACTTTTGAAAGTTGAATGGGTGTGTTGTCTTTTTCTAGGTGGCATCACCGACCACTTGTTTTAAGTATATATATAATGAGTTAACTATGATTACAAAAAAATATTGTTGCAGTAATTATCAAGATCTTTGAATAAAACGATTTTGCAAAATTGATTAAACCAGATGAGATGGATACCTTCGGGACTGATGGAATGAGTTTCATCCTACTATTGCGAAACTCGTCATCACCGTCCACAAACCTTTGCAATAGAGAGCCTGCTGC
Source organism: Helianthus tuberosus (assembly GCA_030545235.1). Classification (NCBI taxonomy): domain Eukaryota; kingdom Viridiplantae; phylum Streptophyta; class Magnoliopsida; order Asterales; family Asteraceae; genus Helianthus; species Helianthus tuberosus. The sequence goes on from CM060426.1 coordinate 97,926,015, forward strand.
TAATTCTTTGGTCACAAAATAGAAAACCATGCTGTAGTTGGTCGAACCAGGTACCTTCAGTAGCAAAATGTTATTGACTTGTTGTTTTACCAAAACATTAACAAAAAAAAATTCAAATTTGACATTTCATGACAAGCTTACTTGAAGATTGAACACCAAGCAAAAATGTCCTTTTTGAGAAGCAACCTACACAAAAATGACAAAGATATCAGGATAAATAATCCATACAATGATACAAATACATTACTGTCAGAACAAGCATTACAATTTCTATGTGCTTATAAATTTTAGATACCTAAATTTTTGGAGTAAACTGTGGTTTACCAAAATTTTGGATTTAGTCCCTAGCTTTTCAAAAGTACATGAATGGTCCCTGTGGTTTGCACTTTGTGACGCTAATAGTCCCCAGCCAACAAATCTTAAAGTTTTAGCATGTTCAAGTTAGGGACTGAATCCGTTACAAAGTGCAAACCACAAAGACCATCCATGTACTTTAGGAAAAAGTTGGGAGCTAAATGTGTTACAAAATGCAAACCACAAGGACCATCTGTGTACTTTCCCCAAAGCTAGGGACTAAATCCAAAATTTTGGTAAACCACAGGGACCGTCCGTGTACTTTACTTTAAAATTTAGGTATCTAAAATTCATAAGCACATAGAAATTGTACAAAGATTGTCAGTTTTTTTAAAAATATAGGTATCTAAAATTCATAAGCACATATATTTAAAAAAAATAGGTAAATAATCTAGAATATGTCAGTTTTTTTTTAAACTATAACAATCAGAAAGCACCTCTGTTTCTAATAGTAAAACGAAACTAAAAGTGACGACTATGACACAAGTCTTTAGGTATAACAAGTCTTCTTTTTTGCTAAATAAAGAAATAAACGTTGTTTTTGGCGTTGAAATAGTAGCAGATTGCAACTATATTCAAAAGTGAACAAATGAGCCAAACAGACATGCAAGTTAAATTTGTCTAAGAACCTACTTGTGCAGCACAACCGAGGCGCCTCGCAACATGGTCCATTCGTTTGGTGTCTTTAAACCAGTCAACAGCAACAAGATCCATAAGAGGCTTGCCTCCTGGCATCTTTAGTCACATCGAACAACAAATATAAATAAAGGGAAAAAATGAGATATTAGATCAAACGTTTTAGACCCTAAAATAACAATAACATGAAGGGATGAAAATGATAACAGAGTAACAGACCTTTGATTTATCATAGCAAAAACGCTTACTACGAAGTTTAAAGTTGTTTCCGTCAGATATTTTCCAACAGTCACGACTGTTTTCATTATCATCCCGTCGAAGATTACCCAAAAAGCAAGACAAATCGATTTCAACAACAGGTTCTTCTTCAAAGGCTTCTGTATGCATATTGGATCATAAGTAAAATTCAAAAAGTAATAATAATAAAAAAAACGTATTGATAACCTATTAACCATTTAACCTACCAATCCGTCTGGTCTCCTGCTCAATGGCATATGCCTGGATGTTCAAAACCAAACTAGTAAGATATAAATATAGTTAAAAAACTAAAATATAAAAATTAGAGTTAACTGCCATTTCTGTCCTTGTGGTTTGTTTAATTATGCCAGTCCAGGCCAAATTTCAGATTTGTACCATTTCCTTCCTTGACATTCTTGTTCCGTCCAAAAACCTAACGTCTGTTAAAACCTGCCGTTTAATGAAGGGTAAAAACGTCATTTTCCTTTTTTAACAGCAGGTTTCAACAGACGTTAGTTTTTTGGATTGAACTGGCATGTTTCAAGAATGTCAGGAACGGAAATGGTACAAATCTGAAATTTGGGCTGGACTGGTATAATTGAACAAATCACATGGACGTAAATGGCAGTTAACTCATATTAAAATATACAACCAGTCCCCAACCTCTTCTTCAGGGATTTGGAAATCTTCATCTTCATCTGAGTATTCATCCATCATTTTCGCCGCACTTTCAAGAGACTGGCTTCGATTATGAACAGAAGTCAAGTTTATCTTTTGTGACTTCTTTGTAGAAACCGAACACGATGTCATATTAACCATAACAGGAATTCTTGGGGGAGCGGTCCTTTCATCAGACTGTGCAAAATATTCCCGCAGTCCTATTATCAAAAATTAAAACTAAGCACTAATTCATATTAGAGTATAATGCCATTTCGTCCACCCAAGTCCCAACTAACTCCGTTTGTTTATTCTCTTAACTTGAAGGGTATTTTAGTATTTTTTTAACTAAAGTACAAGTTCATAATGCATAAGTTTATAATGCATAAGGTACAGAGATGATGTAAGTTGTAACTTATGCATTATAAACTTGTACCTTGTTAAAAATACTAAAATACCCTTCAAGTTAACAGAATAACCGAACGAAGTTAGTTGGGTTGATGAAAATGTCAAAATTTAAAAAAAAAATGGATCCAGATGCGGAAAAACAACCTTTAGACGAAAGTCGCAAAAGTGGCCAAACCTCAGGGACAAAAATAGCATTTTGCTCTTCACATTATATATGCAATTAAGTTATTTATATGATATATCGCAACTCACCAGCAACGCTATTTAACATTTGCAGCAGGCAATGTTGCTGAAATGAAGAAACATAACCCACTCCCCATCCCTTTAGATCAATTTGCATAAGATGCTGGACCTGTGACCTGGGCCGTCCATTTCGAGGTTTTAGAGGGGAAATATTAAACCCTCCGCCTAAATTAAAACATTATGATTGTAAGTATGATGTGGATCTGAAAACATTAAAGTTAGTTACTATATTAAAGGGGAAGGAGTTTACTCTCGATATGAGCGCGCACGTATCCTGGTTGTGGGCCACAGTTCTCATGCTCCCTAGAGCAAAAGAGTACAACTGCAGATAACAAATAAACCTTAACACCCTTAATATGATAAACTAAAAATATTAAGCGATGATTATTTAGTATGTGCATGCACTCACCATAACTCCCATCATCATTTCGGCGCCAATACCGTACATAACAAAGGTCACGTGGCCACACAAATCTGTAACAGAATCTATGCAGTTAATGCGGTAAAAAATTGGATATCGGTCAAGGACCGATATTTGAGATATAGGTAATTGCGGTGGGATATCGGTAATTTTAGTATCATGCATAATTTATATGTCTAGCAATTTAACACTAACAATTTAGTATTACTGATATCAGGAAAACCTGTGAAATATCTGTCAAATATCAGTCAATATCGTCGATAATATCGGTACCGATATTCTGGCCGATGTTTGACGCCGATATTTTACATGGGTAACCGATATATCGGTGATATATCACCGATACTAACTACATAGCGCACTAAGAAGAATAAGAAGAATGTATTACGTGGGGAACCAATCCAACTGAAGCCTGTGATATAGAATTGCTGTATGTCCATCCACCTCTTCAACCAAGCTACCATCCTGAAAACTACAATCCCACCTGCACATGTGAATATGTGATCAATGCAAGATAGCATGTTAGAGAAACAAGAGACTAGTAACAAGGCATAAAACTTAAATACATAAAAAAGGAAAAGAAAATAGAAATAAACATTACGAATATTGAAGCAAAAAATGAATGCTTACTCGGATCGTGTTCCATCCATGCTCATTACAAGTTCAAATATTTCTTCACAGCTAGCTTCCACAATACCTTCAGCCTTCATAGCCCTACTACAGCTCTTTGGCTGCAATCATAAACAAAAACATGTAATGTCTATGCTGATAATTGTGTGAATACTAAATTATGCCACAAGTGGTAAAATCATAGATATAAAAAAATAACTCATACAAGGAAGTCAACTTCAAGAAGCTCTTCGAAGATACGAAGTCCTGCATCAAATTTTACATAATAAAAAGTAAGTAATGATTTCGATTTCCCACTATAGCCAATACTTACGTTCCTAATTTCTTCTAAGATTAAAATGTCATTTTCATCCCTCTGAGGTTTTGCCAGTTTTGTGACTTTCGTCCAAAGGTTTGTTTTTCCAGATCCGAAAGGTTTGAAATCTTGCCATTTTCATCCGGCTCATTAACTCCATCCATGTTTCTCCATTAAGTCAGTGGTATTTCCGTCTTTTTTGCTAACTTAAAGGGCAATTCGGTCTTTTTCACTTTATGTAAAAAGACCGAATACCCCTGAAAAAGACCAAATTGCCCTTTAAGTAAACAAAAAGGACAAAAATACCCCTGACTTAACGGAGAAAAATGGATGGAGTTAACAAGCCGGATGAAAATGGCAAAAAGATTTAAAACCTTTTGGACGAAAGTCACAAAACTGGCCAAACCTCAGGGACGAAAATGGCATTTTACTCTTCTAATATAGAAAAAAAAGTACCATTTTGGCATTGAAGAAGCCGCCAATGTTTCCTTGAAAATGCTTGATTGTTGGTATTCTGGCATGCAAGTGTTGAATTTTCTTGGGTCCAATCCAATATAGATTCAGGAGGACCTACCAATATAAATTAATTAGAGTAATAAAAGTGGCAAAAACAGAAAAAGCATAACCAGCATACAGCGAACAGATGAAGAAAACCAATTACCGTTCCCAAAGGTTGTTCTTCGCATCAAATTTGGCCGTGAATCTTCTTCATCTTCAGCTGCACTATACCTACAAATCAAGAAGTGATTCCATAAAATATATAAAATAGCCACAAAATATGAAACTTAAAAAGCTACAAATGAACTTTATTTACTGGCTTTCTTGATCGGATGAAGAAGCATTCCTTCCGCTATCCATCCCAGACTTGTATTCAAAATAATGATATTTATTCCCATTGGCAACTAGTGACTCCTGATGCTGTTAATTGTTGAACAGTTGTTAGCTTTCACAAGAACATACGTAAAAGATTGCCGATATTTGACAGAGATAAGCAAAGATCTTGTGCATCCAATAATATTACTTTGTAAAAAATAGAGATACCTGATCAATAACAGACTCAATTTTTTCTTTCCAGATAAGTGCCTCTTGGATGTTGAAAGCTGCCATCTAAAATAACAAGAGATTTTTTTGAATAAAAAACAAAAAGAAGATTTGAGTTGCATCTGTAAAAAGCACAACTCTAAAACCAACAAAATAGCAAACAACACATGTCATCCTTCAGGAGAAAAAAAAACTAGAACATGGTAATTGACAAAATAGTATTCAGGATTTATAAAAGTAATGCAGAATTGCAAGAAGATAAGGAGAGCATTTTTGCTACTTCAACTCTCAGACACATATTAACAGTAACTTGAGTCACAAGTCACAACAACGCACACCCCTTGACTTAATTGAAAAAGAAAGTAAAGATCATGTACCGTAATCCGATTGTATTTGTCCTTCTTGTTGTAAATTGATAAAACATACACCATCTGTTGCAAAGAGAATATGTGAAGTAACATTAACACAATATGCCAACAGCAGAAAGAAAGCTTTTCAGGTTCCAACAAATAAAGATTGTGCAAAAACATAGATTGTAATGTCATTATGCTAGAAATATAAACAATATTCTATGGGCTTAAGGAGAAGGCAACAGCGATGCATATATATTTGTCTGTATATATGCATAACCTTGATGACAAAAGATAACGCATATGAATGTGAACTGTGACTGAAAATCCATGTGTTTTGCAAAGACGAAAGTATATGCCTTCAATGATTATGCTCCATCCACAAGGTTTAAACTTTAATTTACGATCCATAAGGTTTAAACTATGAGGAGTTTATTGGAATATTGGGTATGTTGGTTTGTTTACTTGTAAAGTTTAAACTATGATCCACAAGGCTTAAATTATGAAGAAAAAAAATCTACATACTGAAATTAACTATAAGGAAACCCTGATCATAAGAGATATTGTTTTGGTTTTTTAGAACATGTAGACTTTAAGTCAAAATTTACAAAAAACCATTGCTTGTGACAAATAAAACCAAAAAAATGGCATATGATATCAACAAAAACCAATTTCACAAATATCAGTAGCTGACTTCATATTGTTAGTCTGAACCAAGTCGCATATGAACCAGAGAAGTAATAAGTGCATTATTAGGGTTTAGATCATACACTTTCAAGTTCCAAACAAAGCAAGAATCGTAAAGCAAACAACAAAATTAAGTAACAGAGACTCACGTGTCCATGTTGAGTTTTCAACCCTCGGTCCTCCACTCTACAGTTGCCATCAATAACCAGAGTTTTGATTGGAACCTAATGGAAAACAAAGCACACATAAATACACTCCTGCTAAAGGTATCACAGATTCAAAGAAACCAGAAACTAAAACTAAACTAAAATCCATCGAATTTGCTCATTAAACTAAACTCAGTGCTGCAGCTATCTGAAACAGATGCAACATCAATCACAAATTATAAAAAGCAATCACAAATCAATCAAAAACTGAAGTTAATAATTAACATTTACCACATTATCCTGAGGCTTCCTCTTGTAATAAGCAATCAACCTCGACTCAAGAACGAAATATCTCATATGCATAAAAGATCTCCCAATCTTCCTCCTCCCATACCGCACCATCCACCCCTCATACACTACTTTTGAATTCGACATCTCAGTATCCTCTCTCCGCTTCTTTCGATCCCCAAATTTTCAAAACACTAAACACTCATCACCCTAAACCCCTAAAATCAATCAAAAACCACAAACATAAACCCTAAACTTCAAAAACTCACACTCACTACCTCAATCCTTCACAAATTTCACTTCAACAAATCAAATCCCCAATACCGATCCAGCGAATTACACCAATTTACGTAAAACTAACCACTCATCACCCTAAAACCCCCCAAAAGTAATCCAATCAAACAAAAACCACAAACCTAAACCCTGAAACTTTAAAAATTCAAACTCAATCCGCCAATCCTTCGTAAATTCACTTCCAGAAATCAAATCCACAAACCTAAACCCTAAAACTTCAAGAAGTCAAACTCAATCCGTCAATAATTCATAAATTCACTTCCAGAAATCAAATCCACAAACCTAAACCCTAACACTTCATAAATTCAGACACAATCCGTCAAAATTCACTTCAACAAATCAAATTCACGATTCCGATCTGACGAATCTAAACTTCATCGATTCGATTGACGGATTTGAGCAGATGAAATTCAACTCGACCTGCAGAATTGAAAGTAAACTCGAAATGAACAAAATACATGTATGTATATGTATATAGTAGTTATACAGTAGGTTTAACATAAGGATGAACTGAAACGGTGTAAATGAAGAAGATGAAGTTACGATCTGTTGAGATTCCGGTGACAGTTGCCGGCAGTTGGTTGTTATTCCGGTGAGGGTATAGAGAGAGTATTATTAGAAGACGGTGGGATCATGCAGGAGAATTCTGACTAAATTGGAATTTTTAATTACTAAAATTTGAAAGATTTGGGATGGAAGGAACTAGGCCAAAATTTGGTTAAGTGACTATTTGATACATGATTAGGGTAGTGAATAATAATAATAACGACTAAATTGGAATTTTTAATTACTAAAAAATGAAAGATTTGGGGTGGGAGGAACTAGGCCAAAATTTAGTTAAGTGACTATTTCATACATGATTAGGGTAATAATAATAATAATAATAATAATAATAATAATAATAATAATAATAATAATAAGGTAGATGATCCTGTAAATAAATGCTCAAAGTGTGAGAAGTGTATTATAACACTATATAACACCATATAAACATCGTATAACAATATGTAACACCATATAGGGTGGGGTTCGGCTACAAAGTTCATTTTTCCTACAAAGTGTACAAAGTCACAAAACACTACAATTTCAGCCATAAAACACACTCAAAACCCACGAATAACATAGTGAAGATCACTAAAACACAATATCCGAACCCTAACAGTCCTTAAATACTTCAAACACACCATCATATAACTATGAATATAAAACACAACATGATAATCAACATATAAAACACTAATGTTAGACATTCGATAATCAAAGCCTTATCATCCAAAACACAACACAAAACCCACAAATATGATGTTTTAGTAATTTCCACTATGTTATTTGTGGGTTTTGAATGTGTTTTATTCTTGACATTATGGTGTTTTATGACTTTGTACACTTTGTAGGAAAAATGGACTTTGTAGCTAACTCCCACCCACACCATATAATACCATATAACACTATGTAACACTATATATCATTATATAACACTATATGTTGTCTGATAGCATGTCTATGATAGATGTATAGTGTTATATTTGTTATATAATGTTATATAGTGTTACATAGTATTATATGGTATTATATGGTGTTACATATTGTTATACGGTGTTTATATGGTGTTATATAGTATTATATATAGTGTTATAATACACTTCTCACACTTTAGGCCCTTTTTACACTATCCTTACCCATAATAATAATAATAATAACTAAATTGGAATTTTTAATTACTAAAATTTGAAAGATTTAGGGTGAGAGGAACTAGGCCAAAATTTGGTTAAGTGACTATTTATACATGATTAGGGTAGTGAATAATAATAATAATAACTAAATTGGAATGTTTAATTACTAAAATTTGAAAGATTTGGGGTGGGAGGAACTAGGCCAAAATTTGGTTAAGTGACTATTTGATACATGATGACGACGACTAAATTGGAATTTTTAATTATTAAAATTTGAAAGATTTGGGGTGGAAGGAACTATGCCAAAATTTGGTTAAGTGACTATTTGATAGTGAATAATTATAATAATAATAATAATAATAATAATAATAACCAATCTCAATTAATCAATCTAGTAGGCTTCTTTTTTTTCATCTATTTTTAATGCAAGTTAACATTAAAGTGGTGGTTTAACAAACATCTAAAGTCTAAGGACTAATAATTAAAATTAGTGTTTATTATAGATTTGTTTTTTAAACCATAGTAATCAGGACTCGCGCTTTGCGACGGGACCGTTAAACCGAACAAAAAGTAAATGTATAAATCTTGAACCATGCACGCGCGTTGCGGCGTGTTAACTCACAAATATTATACTGAAACATAAGACATAGAAAAAAAATAACTAAGTCGGCTTAGGATCCGTGAGTTGTGGCGGGACCGTTAAATCGCCAAAAAGAATTAGACATAAAACGTTGAACCGCATACCCCAAATTTTCAAACTTCACCCGTAAATTTCATATAATATATTCTTTTATAATAATATATTATTTCATAGTAATTTCTTTTAGAGTAAACTGCCATTTTGGTCCCTGTGGTTTGGCCAGTTTTGCCACTTTAGTCCAAATCTCAAACTTATTACATCCAGGGCCCTGTGGTTTGCATTTTGTTGCCATTTTAGTCCAAAATCCAAAAACCCTAGTTTTTTGACTGTTGCAACCTCCTATTTTGTCCTGTAGTGCATGGGTATTTTGGTCATTTATGTTTTATTTAAAGCAATTCAACAACAACAACAACAAAACCCAGAAAATCAAGAACATCTTCTTCAACAACAACAAAACCCAGAAAATCAAGAACATCTTCAAAGTTCATCATCAAAACCCAGAAAATCAAGAACATCTTCAAAGTTCATCATCAAAACCCAGAAAATCAAGAACATCTTCAAGAAAAAACGAGGCTCAGATCTGTATCTTCAAGAACATCATCAAACATCATCATCAAAACCCAGAAAATCCACCAAATCAAGAACATAATCTTTAAGAAAATCAAAAACCGATTTGTAAAAAGAAACGAGGCCCAGATCTGTAACAAACCCAGAAACCATCACAAAAATCAAAATACAGACAACAAATCAAAACAAAAACCGATTTTTAAAAAGAAACGAGGCTCAGATCTGTAAGAACATAATCAAACATCATCCGATTTGTAAAAACGCCATGGCTGCAAACAGAGGTTGCAAGCACACTTGCCCTCCTCCGATTCTGCCACGCCAAGCTCGGATTGGGTGAAATCATCACAGCCTCATGGTGAACAAGCATAACAGAACAAGTAACAACACACACCACGAAAGTGCCATTTCGACAAGCATAACAGAACAAGTAACAAGCATAACAACACACACCATAGAGTAAACTGCCATTTCGATCCAGATCTGCAGTGCCACCACCGTCAATCCACCCACCACCTGCCACACCACCGCCCCACCATCTGCTTCATTCTTTCACCGCCACCACCATAACCACCGCCACCACCAATCTCTCCGATCTCTAACCCCCACAAACAATCAGATCAAAATATTTCTGATTTCGATTTAGATCTGAAACTCAAAGCTTTTCTCTCCAATACACACGAATGAGAGAGAAACATGAGAGAGAGAGAGAGGAACGCAGAGATGACGATGACGATGGTGGATCTGAGTTTCGGTAGGGACGACGCCGGAGTGGTGCTCAGGTGGGACGATGATGATGATTTATTTGGGGATTATGTTGATCGATTCAGGTTCTTAACTGATCGATTGAGAGAAGAGAGATTGAGAGAAGAGAGAGAGAAGAGAGAGAGTCTGTTAATGTTTTATGAAGATGATGATGATTTTATTTGGGGATGAAGTTAATTAAGAAAATATTAAATGAAAAGCAAAATGACCAAAATGCCCCTGCACTACAGGACAAAATAGGAGGTTGCAACAGTCAAAAAACTAGGGTTTTTGGATTTTGGACTAAAATGGCAACAAAATGCAAACCACAGGGCCCTGGATGTAATAAGTTTGAGATTTGGACTAAAGTGGCAAAACTGGCCAAACCACAGGGACCAAAATGGCAGTTTACTCTTTAATATTAGTGAGATAACCCTTGTTGGATTTTTAGACAATAGAGAGAGAGAGAAGAGTAGTGGAGATTAGTCTCCCACTCTCCCTATTATTTTCTGCGGCATCCAGGTGAAGGGCGAATACGGGTGGCGCCGATTCATCTTGGATGGGAGGCGAGGTTTTACCGATTATTCCACTGTCGTGCCTTCGGGCGGGTGGAGGTCGGGTTTCCGTGCATCTGGGAGAGACAAGGGGTTGGCGGCGGTCGAGTAGTCGACTTTGGCCATAGCGCCCGATGTCACGGTGGTTTGCACGTCGTTCCTTGCCGTTCGAAAAAATAGATTAGGAAATTATAAAATTAACTATCTATTAAATATTTTATGTACATAGTATAACATACCTGAATTTTTTGTCATGTAAAAAAAAAAAAAGAGCTCGTGCGTTGCGACGGTATAACTTCGTGTCAATCAATTCAATTCGCGAACTCGAGATTCGTCATCTCTCCAATCAGACAACATTGACAATTTGACATCCTTGCATGACTTTGAAGAGTAATGAATTAATATCCACTTTTTATGGCATCCGAACATAAGTTAGTGTGTAAAAATCTCGAACATTAAATTGCCCCATACATTAGAATAGTATAGATATGATGAAGAAAGAATATAATATATAACAATAAGAATAATAAAACTAATAATATGATTATTAGTGATAGTAATTTAGTCTTAAAAGAAAGAGTAAACTGCCATTTTGGTCCCTATGGTTTGGCCAGTTTTGCCACTTTAGTCCAAATCTCAAACTTATTACATCCAGGGCCCTGTGGTTTGCATTTTGTTGCCATTTTAGTCCAAAATCCAAAAACCCTAGTTTTTTTACTGTTGCAACCTCCTATTTTGTCCTGTAGTGCAGGGGCATTTTGGTCATTTTGCTTTTCATTTAATATTTTCTTAATTAACTTCATCCCCAAATAAAATCATCATCATCTTCATAAAACATTAACAGACTCTCTCTCTTCTCTCTCTCTTCTCTCAATCTCTCTTCTCTCAATCGATCAGTTAAGAACCTGAATCGATCAACATAATCCCCAAATAAATCATCATCATCGTCCCACCTGAGCACCACTCCGGCGTCGTCCCTACCGAAACTCAGATCCACCATCGTCATTTCGTCATCTCTGCGTTCCTCTCTCTCTCTCTCATGTTTCTCTCTCATTCGTGTGTATTGGAGAGAAAAGCTTTGAGTTTCAGATCTTGTAACGACTCTCATCAAAATTCATAATTATTAAATTAATTTGACCAATAGGAAACCCTAATTGAGACACCCAAGTGATTCTGAACAAACCCTAAAATTTTCATAATTTTCAGAATCAGGATTAGGGCCCCTAAAACTCAGGGGGGTTAAACCCTATTGACGATTATCCACTTAAAACGTAGACAGAAAGGAATTTACGAAAACCGTCGACTCAGCTGAGCTAGTCCCACACGTGGCAACCCTATGCATAAAAATAGTTCTTACGCGGGCCGCCTCAAGTTAGCTTAAAACTCACGCGGGTCGCCTAAGGGACAAAATTCACCTATAAATACAGGAGCTTGGGACTTGATTCTGGGAGTTGAAACGACGAAGAAATTCCAATTCTACACGGAGTTATGCTCTGTATACTCCAATTAACACACACGATTCACTAATCGACGCCGCAATCAGGGTATTAGCACAATCGTTGCTACGATTCATTTTCCGACGATCAATATATCCAATGAATGTTTAAGTGCCGCCCACATTAGGGTTATACTTTATCGTTCGTCATTAATTTGACGGATCATCGTTAATTCGATGGATGAAGTATTATACTTTGTCGTTCGTCATTAATTTGATGGATCATCGTTAATTCGATGGATGAAGTATTGCACTTTGTCGTTCATTGTGAGAATTTGATCTCGTGAGTTATCGTAATTGCTGGATTGATTACTAACCCAGAATTGTGTGCCTGTTATTAAAATTAGGTTGAAAAGGCTAAATTAGTAGGCTAAACTCTGCCTGTATAAATCTGCAATATATCAAGGCTTATCTGTAGACTAAACTTTGGCCGTATGAATCTGCATGATTATATGTGAGTCATTCTTTCTTTTTATCAAATCTATTTACAAAACCCTATTTATTTCAAAGTTATAATTACAGGGATTAAGTTTATGTAATCACCATATTACAGCCGGTATGTGGGGTTTTGTATACATTACTTGATAATCTTCACCATTGGGGCAGCCAATGGGTGATATGACCATAGTCACAGACACCATTGGACGGAAGGGCCAATGGGTCGAGTGACAAAGTACTGTGGGTAGTTGGTTTGATAATAGAAACATTGTAATCGCTCTTAATACTGTAAATTATAACAAATGTGTCATTTTAGTAAATAGAATGATTCACTCAGTATTTCCCGCTGACAAAACCTTTTTAAAATACTTTTCAGGTAATTACTATAGATGGAAGTAAGCGTTGGATACGGCACTGAAAGGCATCAAGAAGTGGCTTATTTTATTAATTAAATCAAATTAAGAAATATGGTTTTATGTAATCAAATTTATCTTAATTAAAGCTACCATTGTAAAATATGGGTTTATCCCATTTATTTAATAAATAAAATCCGGTGTTTCTAAACTCTGATATTTTTCCTAACTCACGGTCCTGATGAAATTTCCGCTGCAACGTTTTCAAAATAATCACCGGTACCACGGGCTGTTCGCGACTCCCGATTCCGTCCAGGGTGGGTCGGGGGTCGTGACAGAAGGTGGTATCAAGGCCAACTCAAAGAGCCACTGCTTTACGCCTTTAGGTGTTGTAATAATAATACCTAAATTTATATAAAAGAGTTAGGAAATTGCTGTTAACTGGTAGCATTTAGACTTGAACTTAAGAAAAGATGCCTTAGTATTAGCTTCACGATAAGCTAAGTATTTGTGTAAATAAATATGATAGATTTTGGTGTGCCATAAGTAATATATTTGATAAAGTAATATCACGGGACAACTAAGTCCAGAATCACTAGTTGAGAGAATGATCAACAGTGTTATGATTAGAATTACTAGTTGAAAGAATGATCAAATTGACACTGTCACAGGAATCGTTTGGTGATCAATATAATAATAAGATATGTTATGGAAATACAAATTTCCTTAATTCTGAATAAAAGCCCTAATAAGATAGGCATTTTTTTTGAAAAGATACTAATTATGGGAAATGGAAAATTTTCTCCGGCAAGACTGGGTATGATGTAGCAGACTCTCCAGTTTGTCCGGATATACTGAAATTACCTCTCCGGGAAGAACCGGGTAAGAAGGTATATAATATGTCAGCAAGTGACAAGATTTCCCTAAATAGTATCATGATCTGATATCTGACTGATTTTTTTTTTTTGGAAATATGAATTTGTTAAAAACATTGACCTGATAAATGGTATGTTTATTTCAGCATGTGAAATATATGATTATATAGATATGTATATCTATAAGAAATTCCAGAAGTCAATTAAGAATAAAGCACCAGTATCTGTGTCTAGAATTCTTATTCAGGAATCTCTTTTCCGATATCAAACATTATTTCGTTTAATCATCTGTCTCATAGCTCATGTAATAAAATAAACAAAGGAAATCCATTAAGTTGAAATACTATCGAAAGTGCAAAGAATTTCTAACACGTTACCATAAACTATTAACGCAAGTAAAAAGCATGTAAAGTTGTGATACGGTACAAGAAAACACATGAAAAAAAAAAATTTCACAGAAGTTGAAGTATATTACACACAACTTTCGAGGCAAGACCTTTTGAAAATATAAATTGGGCACAATGACACCAATGTTAAAATTCCGTCAGTAAGAAGAACTACTAATCAAAAAGAGGCACTTTGCCACATGATCCTACAAAATGAATATCTCTAAGGTACGCTAGAACGAGATTTCACAACCATCAGTGTACAGTCTAATCGGAGTCATAGGTATTAGCACTGAAAAATGAGTCATATACTTTTGCAAATTCCCTATTTCATTTTATTCGACATTTCCTGGTAATGTCACTTAATAACGATTATCACTCGAAATTCCAGATAGAAGTTCTTATAATTCTTTTGTTGAAAATTCTGACTTCTGCATATAATAAGTTGATTTTCGCATTTCTACTTTTCCTAAACGGTCATCATACCAGGAGGATTTATTTCATAGTAACGAATATTGATTCATTTCATTTCTTGGTAAATCCACACGTTACACATGCACCGTTTGTTGCGCATATGGTTCGTTTAATTTATGAAGACCACTGAAGGGTTTCATTCCAATTTATTATTTTATCAAAACTCAAATAGCATTTCGCTATACTTGATTTTTGGTACTATAAACCGCATTATTACAAAACGATAATTCTTTGATATCGAGTCACTAAATTTCTTGAAAAATTTTCTTTGACATACATAGTTTCTATTGTGACCATGTCCGAACTTTCTTATTCAAATTATTTTACTCATATTACATATTTATTTTAAAATCCTATATGATGGATGGAAGCTATCATATTTAAATAAGTCCTAACCAGCACTTCATTTGTTTTGAACCATACTAGGCTTGTTTAAATCTTCGACTTCATTAAAACATTTCTTCGATCACGATCACCTTGTGGTGACGTTTTCATAAATCTAAAACCTCGCACTAATATAATTCGCACACACCATATACAGAATTTAATTTTAAAATCCATTTTGTTGATTATTCCTATAAACTTAATCTTAACACAATCTTGTGCTAAGATAATGATATACAAATTCATGTCATATTTCAATATATCTTTTAACAATTATTACAGCATCAATTGAGCCTTTTGTGATAAATTATTGCTTTAACATCTTCAATCGAAAAACATTATATAAAATTTATTTTATATATGGAAACTTACATAAGTGATTACCTAATAGTATTATTATATTCTTATTAGTCACCATAAGGAGGATAAGTAAATACTTAGTCAATATAAGTAGGTGACTTATAATAAGAAATACAGAATTTATTGTACATGTGTTTATATTTAACCAAAATGGAAATTTCACAAACTAGGCACCTAGCTCGGTTGGTTAGGCGCGCGAAAGGGTGTGGCCTAGACCCGGGTTCGATCCTGGGGACGGCCAGTTTCACCATTTTATTAGAAATTTTTCCATTTAAGTGTATGTTTAGTTATGTATTACTAATATCAGTTTTATTATTAAGAAAATATTAATAATAATAATAGTGTTGGTATTATTTTTACTAGGATTATTATCAAGGGTAGGTATTGGATAGCCTAGCCTTAATTAGGCATGGACTGATCACCTATGCTTAAATAAGGGAGCACTAACCAATATCCACCATGATAATGACTAGTAATATATATAAATTAAGTCATCATACTTATTTAATAAATTTTAATTATATATGAAAATACATATAACTTGGAAAAGACATATTTTCATAAAACAAATGACAAATAAAATTATGTAAATAAATTACCTATCACATATTTTGTGATAACTATGTACTGTAACCCTATGGTAAGAAAGTAACCATATAAGAATAATATGGTAGTCATTAACTACGTTGGGTTAGGAGAACATTATAATATATAAGAATAATTTCCATTTTCACTTATTTACAACATTTACATTCACAACGTTATATGGTTTCAAAATGGAAATAAGTAATCAAATAGAATCGACCCATTAAATGTTATATATTTACCAAATATTTTATACAATAAATATTTTCACACCTTTATTTACAATTTTCATTTTAAATAGTGATTTCTTTTACAAAATGATATTTTGTAACATAAATTACGGTATTTTGTAATATATATTACATAGTTATTTTACAAAGTATGGTAAAAATACTAAAATAGTATTTATTTAAAAGAAGTAACCATTTACATATAGTAAAAATATGTAACCAATAATATATTACATAGTATTTATATTTGATATATAAGATACGGTTCAGACAGGGATACAAATAATATATATTATATTGGTAAGGTCAATACAACTTGTTCTTATTATATTTCAATCTCTAGTATATAGTATGGAAAATATGGTTACTAAAAGTATACTATCACATTGTTTCACAATTAAAACAACTTGGAACTTTAAAGATACACTAACTCTATTGTCTTTTGGTATATCATTACAATTCACTCATCTCAACACTTTGATTTTCTCATATCATAAATATTTGACAAATCATTTTTCATGCTTTTATTTCATTTGAAATCTGTCAATTCTAAATCTTCTTCAGTTGCTAATCAAAGTAAGCTTCCTTTTGACAAAGAATTTCATTGATTTTAAAAGTCCTTTCTATTCATTTGATCATATATCCTTTGGCTTGAACCTAGTTATCTTGGAAATTATATCATTTCATCTCATTCGTTGGTCATCGATTTCTTGAACTAATTCAGTTGAACCATTGAATCCTACTTATGGTACAACTCGTATTCACAAAATTTGATATTTTAAATTCTGTGTCATCTACCCTAATATTATTTTTATTAACTAAAATGTGACATAATTCCAAAAGAAATATAATAATCCAAATACACTTGGGAGCTGGAATCTAAGATGAAGAAAAAGTATTCCTATTTATTCCAGTAAATCTCGAGGACGAGATTTTTATTAAGTTGGGGAGAATGTAACGACTCTCATCAAATGTCATAATTATTAAATTAATTTGACCAATAGGAAACCCTAATTGAGACACCCAAGTGATTCTGAACAAACCCTAAAATTTTCATAATTTTCAGAATCAGGATTAGGGCCCCTAAAACTCAGGGGGGTTAAACCCTATTGACGATTATCCACTTAAAACGTAGACAGAAAGGAATTTACGAAAACCGTCGACTCAGCTGAGCTAGTCCCACACGTGGCAACCCTATGCATAAAAATAGTTCTTACGCGGGCCGCCTCAAGTTAGCTTAAAACTCACGCGGGCCGCCTAAGGGACAAAATTCACCTATAAATACAGGAGCTTGGGACTTGATTCTGGGAGTTGAAACGACGAAGAAATTCCAATTCTACACGGAGTTATGCTCTGTATACTCCAATTAACACACACGATTCACTAATCGACGCCGCAATCAGGGTATTAGCACAATCGCTGCTACGATTCATTTTCCGACGATCAATATATCCAATGAATGTTTAAGTGCCGCCCACATTAGGGTTATACTTTATCGTTCGTCATTAATTTGACGGATCATCGTTAATTCGATTGATGAAGTATTATACTTTGTCGTTCGTCATTAATTTGATGGATCATCGTTAATTCGATGGATGAAGTATTGCACTTTGTCGTTCATTGTGAGAATTTGATCTCGTGAGTTATCGTAATTGCTGGATTGATTACTAACCCAGAATTGTGTGCCTGTTATTAAAATTAGGTTGAAAAGGCTAAATTAGTAGGCTAAACTCTGCCTGTATAAATCTGCAATATATCAAGGCTTATCTGTAGACTAAACTTTGGCCGTATGAATCTGCATGATTATATGTGAGTCATTCTTTCTTTTTATCAAATCTATTTACAAAACCCTATTTATTTCAAAGTTATAATTACAGGGATTAAGTTTATGTAATCACCATATTACAGCCGGTATGTGGGGTTTTGTATACATTACTTGATAATCTTCACCATTGGGGCAGCCAATGGGTGATATGACCATAGTCACAGACACCATTGGACGGAAGGGCCAATGGGTCGAGTGACAAAGTACTGTGGGTAGTTGGTTTGATAATAGAAACATTGTAATCGCTCTTAATACTGTAAATTATAACAAATGTGTCATTTTAGTAAATAGAATGATTCACTCAGTATTTCCCGCTGACAAAACCTTTTTAAAATACTTTTCAGGTAATTACTATAGATGGAAGTAAGCGTTGGATACGGAACTGAAAGGCATCAAGAAGTGGCTTATTTTATTAATTAAATCAAATTAAGAAATATGGTTTTATGTAATCAAATTTATCTTAATTAAAGCTACCATTGTAAAATATGGGTTTATCCCATTTATTTAATAAATAAAATCCGGTGTTTCTAAACTCTGATATTTTTCCTAACTCACGGTCCTGATGAAATTTCCGCTGCAACGTTTTCAAAATAATCACCGGTACCACGGGCTGTTCGCGACTCCCGATTCCGTCCAGGGTGGGTCGGGGGTCGTGACAGATCTAAATCGAAATCATAAATATTTTGATCTGATTGTTTGTGGGGGTTAGAGATCGGAGAGATTGGTGGTGGCGGTGGTTATGGTGGTGGCGGTGAAAGAATGAAGCAGATGGTGGGGCGGTGGTGTGGCAGGTGGTGGGTGGATTGACGGTGGTGGCACTGCAGATCTGGATCGAAATGGCAGTTTACTCTATGGTGTGTGTTGTTATGCTTGTTACTTGTTCTGTTATGCTTGTCGAAATGGCACTTTCGTGGTGTGTGTTGTTACTTGTTCTGTTATGCTTGTTCACCATGAGGCTGTGATGATTTCACCTAATCCGAGCTTGGCGTGGCAGAATCGGAGGAGGGCAAGTGCAATTGCAACCTCTGTTTGCAGCCATGGCGTTTTTACAAATCGGATGATGTTTGATTATGTTCTTACAGATCTGAGCCTCGTTTCTTTTTAAAAATCGGTTTTTGTTTTGATTTGTTGTCTGTATTTTGATTTTTGTGATGGTTTCTGGGTTTGTTACAGATCTGGGCCTCGTTTCTTTTTACAAATCGGTTTTTGATTTTCTTGAAGATTATGTTCTTGATTTGGTGGATTTTCTGGGTTTTGATGATGATGTTTGATGATGTTCTTGAAGATACAGATCTGAGCCTCGTTTTTTCTTGAAGATGTTCTTGATTTTCTGGGTTTTGATGATGAACTTTGAAGATGTTCTTGATTTTCTGGGTTTTGTTGTTGTTGAAGAAGATGTTCTTGATTTTCTGGGTTTTGTTGTTGTTGTTGTTGAATTGCTTTAAATAAAACATAAATGACCAAAATACCCCTGCACTACAGGACAAAATAGGAGGTTGCAACAGTCAAAAAACTAGGTTTTTTGGATTTTGGACTAAAATGGCAACAAAATGCAAACCACATGGCCCTGGATGTAATAAGTTTGAGATTTGGACTAAAGTGGCAAAACTGGCCAAACCACAGGCACCAAAATGGCAGTTTACTCAATATTAAATTGTAACACCCCGAAAATATAAGACATTATATCGGAATTATAAAGCATAAATAAATGGGAGTTTACTAACTAAGAATTTTAACCTAGTTAGTTAACTAGTCTAGAAATAGCTTATAACTTGATTAAAAGCTACCAAACTATATGTTAAACAAAGTTGAGGGACCATAGTTGTTTAATTTGAATCTTAAATAAAGGGAACAAATAAAAAATAAACCAAACACCCCAAATTGAGGTGTTGGTCGATCAGGAGGAAGCAGGGGGCGACACCCCCATTCCAAAAAAACCCCTAATCTCACAAAACTCTCAAATTGAAGGTGCAATTCTGATCCAAAACGAAATCCGAGTTTAGATTATCGATCCTCAACACAAGAGGATCATAAGGTATGTAAAAATTCGTGTTAATCCTTTGTTTGAAATTCTCATGATTTTGGAAAATCTAAGATTAGATGTTGCATGTGTGTTGTTTGATTTGATTAGAGATGATGTAGTGTCTAGAAGTGAAACCTAGACAACTACATATGAAATCATGTCCAATTTCAGGAAATTCCATGAACACCTTGAAGGTGGGTTATGGGTTTTACAAGATGAAGATGAACACTAGGGTTTAGGATGGTTATTCTAGTGTAATTTGATTGTTGAAAGTGATTTCAGAAAGATATGATGCTTAAAACACTATAGGAGGGCTTTATTGTTGTCAAGTTAGCTAATTAGCAAGTTAAGAAGTTGATTACTAAAGGTATAAAAATTATGCATATGAAGTGTTTGTTGAAATGCCTCAAAGAAGACTTGAAAATTAGAATTTAGTAGTTAAAACGCCTAATCGTGATGTTTTAACTATTATGTGAAATATGGTTTACAAAGAGTTCTAAACAAGATAACATTGAACTCTATAGGACAAGATACCGGAACGTCGAGTGGACAAGCCGGTGGTGATTCACGATTGAAGGGCGTGCGCTAAGGTATGTAACTTGTTCCGTTACATTTATTATATCGGATGATTCAAGTATGTAATTTAATTTTGAATAAGAGTTGTTTTGAATTAAGTATTGAAGTCGTTATATTGATTGATTTATTAAATTCGGTTGGTACTCGTTGGTAGTCGTCATATAGAAGGATTCTTTAGACGAGCCAAACGGGTCAAATAATCGAGTAAAACATGATTTATATTCCGGAAATATGATAGATTGTTCTACGCTATTGGTTAATATTTATCACATGTTAGAAATACTAGATTTGGATGTAATGGGTTGTTAGAAAGGCAAATTTCGAGATTGGTTTGAAGAAATGAACTAACAAATCAAGACATGGATTTCCAGGACTTGCCGTAAATTACGGTAATACCGTAATTTACGGTATAGGTCAGACATGTTACGGTGATTATCTCCTGATTTACGGTGACCAGGAACTCTCAAGGATCACCGTAAATTACGGTGATACCGTAATTTACGGTGGATCCAGGAAGGTTATTTTGCTTTTATTATTTCAAATGTGACGTTCAACCTTGTGATTATATTATACGATAACGTCAAAACTAATGTCTTAAATGGTTTTGATCATAGGTAAATCGACAAGTCTTACGGGTGACGATCAAGTGATAAGATGAAGAACCGAACACTCTATTTTGAAGCTTCCGCAACGTCTTAGATCTTTTGTAGTCTTTGTGTATGGGTTGTTAACACATTTTATACAGTTCACAAATTTTGTAACTTAGTCATTAGTCGACTAAGGTCATGGTTATTATTAAATTTTGTAAATGAAAGTCATGTACTTAACTATATTTTGCCTAAAATCAAGGGTATAAATTTTAGGGTGTTACAAGTTGGTAATCAGAGCTCATGGTTGTCAATAAGTGTTCGGTTCAAGCTTGATCGATCGTCCGGTAAGAACTAGCTTATTTGTTAATAAATTATATACTACATAATGAACAAGAAATGAACAATATGCATGAAACGAGTGTGTAAGCTCACTCAAAAACAAGAAATGCATGAAACAAGAATGATTAAATCAAGTTACGAACTTGATTGAATTGAAACAAGAATGATTAAATCAAGTTACGAACTTGATTGAATTGAAACAAGAATGATTAAATCAAGTTACGAACTTGATTGAATTGAAACAAGAATGATTAAATCAAGTTATGAACTTGATTAAATCAAAACAAGTAAAGCATGTATTATAAATGAAATGTTTAACAATCTATGTAAACATTTCAGAAATAGAGATGGCTGAAGGAGGCAATGATAATGTGTAACAACTCTCATCAAAAGTCATAATTATTAAATTAATTAGTCCAAAAGGAAACCCTAATTGAGACACCCAAGTGATTCTGAACAAACCCTAAAATTTTCAGAATTTTCAGAATCAGGATTAGGGCCCTAAAACTCAGGGGGGGGGGGGGGGTTAAACCCTATGGACGATTATCCATTTTAAACGTTGGCAACAAGGAATTATCGAAAACTGTCAACTCAGCTAAGCTAATGCCAATCGTGGCAACCCTAGGCCTAAAACTAGGTGTCTCGCGGGCCGCGTAAGGATAAGGTTAAACCTCACGCGGGCCGCGTAAGGGTGAAATTTCACCTATAAATAGTGGGGTTTAGGACTGGAATCTGGGCACAGAAACGACGTAAAATTTCGAAATATTCACTGAGTTACGTTCGAATTACTATCACAGTTCACAAATCAACGCTGCAAAACAGGGTATTAGCACAATCACTGCTACGATTCATTTTCCGACGATCAACATATCCAATGAATGTTTAAGTGCCGCCCACATTAGGGTTATACTTTATTATTCATCATTAATTTGATGGATCATCGTTAATTCGATAGATAAAGTATTATACTTTGTCGTTCGTTGTTAATTCAACGGATCATCGTTAATTCGATGGATGAAGTATTGCATTTTGTCATTCATTGTGAGAATTTGATCTCGTAAATTATCGTAATTGCTGGATTGATTACTAACCCAGTTTTGTGTGCATTGTTTTTTATATTAGGTTAACAAGGCTAAATCATAGATTAGACTCTGACCATATTAAATCAACAATGTGAGTCATTCTCTTTTTATCAATTATTTTACAATACTCTAAATTATTTTCGAAGTTATAATTACGGGGATTAAGTCTTTGTAATCACCAAGTTACAGCCGGTATGTGGGGTTTTGTATACATTACTTGATAATCGTCACCATTGGGGCAGCCAGTGGGGGATATGACCATAGTCACAGACACCATTGGACGAATGGGCCAATGGGTCGAGTGACAAATACCGTGGGTAGTTGGCTTGATATCAGAAACATTGTAATCGCTCTTAATACTGTAAATTATAACAAATGTGTCATTTTAGTAAATAGAATGATTCACTCAGTATTTCCCGCTGACAAAACCTTTTTCAAACATGTTTCAGGTGATCTGTTGTAATTCAGGAAAAGTGCTGGGGAGCATTTCAAGCTTAAGATAGTGGCTCATTATAAAATAAAGAAATAAGTATTGTAATATCACTATTTCATAGTAAAAACATAATATTGTAAATTATCAGGGTTTTATCCCAAATTGTGAAATAAAATAATCGGGGAAAATTTTAGCTTTAAACGATCCTGATGAAAACTTCCGCTGTTAATTAAATACCGCAGTATTTCTGTCCCGCGGCTCCTGAAACGGGTCAAACCGGGTCGGGGGCCGTGACAGAAAAAAGGTGGTATCAGAGCCACTGAGTTAAGCTAATTAAGTATTTAAAAATACTTAATTTTTTCCTGACTACTATTATGTGATTATTTGTGTTATTAACTGATTATTTGTTAATTACAGTATGGGTAAGAAAAAGCTAGCAAGTATCTATCATAAATTAGATAAATCATCCAATGAGAAGGGAAGTTCATCCCGAACCAAATCCTTGAATCATGTTGAAATTCCTGAAGAAGGAATATTTGTGCGAAAGGCACAATACGAGGAAACACTTTCTCCTAGAAGGAGGGAGATGATTATTAAGAAAAGTAAAGAGCAAATTCGACAAAAGAGGATTAAACGGGAAACTCAGGAATTAATTGATAAATCACCTTGGGAAGATAAGCTAGATGAAAAATGGGCAAATTTATATATGCTAGCCACAGTAGCAGAAAATATAAATCTTTAAATATTTTAAAGTTTTAGCACCTTACCCTTACAATCTAGAAACCTTGTGCAATAAATAAAATTTCAAAACCTAAGTATATTTTCTAGTTATCTTTGTAATAAATTAGTACCCAGTATGTAATAAATTAAAAAGGTTATTTATGAATTTTAACTTAGTATTTTATGCATTTTGCATATATGCTACATCAGCATGAGTGGGATATCCGAAGCTTTTCAGAACCTTAATCTTTACCCCGTAACTATCGAAGCTTCCAAGGAATATACTCGCTACTATCCCGATGTTGAACAACCAGTAGAATTCAATGTTCCACCTTTAAGCAAGCCAAAACAAAAGAAAAGGACTTATGTAGGATGGAGAAAAATACGTAAGAAGAAGCCAGCTAAAAAACTGCCCAAAATAAACAATCCTTTGAAAAAGGGAAAAGAAATTATAATTGGAGAAAATTCCAAACCACAGGAAATGGAAACTAAAGACAAGGAGGAGATTAAGGAGATAGGAATACAGATGGAAGAGGTTACTAAAGAAATAGTAATGGAAGTGGGGCAAGGCTCTAGACCAACTCAGATAGAAATCGGAGAGAGCTCCAATCCAACCCAGGAAAGAACTTTTCAAGATGAGATAGATTTCCTATTGGCAAGCTGTGAAACCATTCAGCCTGTCAATAATAATAATAATAATAATAATAATAATAATAATAATAATAATAATAATAATAATAATAATAATAATAATAATAATAATATTTTTAATTATCCTCTTGGAAACCAACTCCCTATGAATTGGGAACCAGCAATTCCAGACCCAATAATCCACTCCCAAACCATAGGAATGGACGAATGGTGGACAAACGATTGGCAATTCCAAAATATTGTCAACGATCCCTACTCTTTTCTTCCACAATTCGATCCAGAACCATTACCTAATCCACCCATGAGTAATGAAAACATGGCTGAACTTCGCCACTTTGGTGAAGAATTGTTTGATGCTGGAACTAGAATCAGGGAAATAGGGGGACAGATTGCCTGGAAGTACGATGAGAGGGAAATGCGTTTTTAGAACAGCAAGTGACGAAAGATAGTAGGATGGTAAAACAGTGTTTGTATAATAGTAATAGTAAAGTTAGTCTGTAAATAACGAATAAAACTCTGTAAGATATTGGTGTGTAACGATGCATACTATACTAGATATAAAATGAAATCGAGAAATCGATTGTTTTGACTATACCTGTATTATAAAATTTTCTGATTGTTTGTATAGCAGATACTAATAAAATTTATATATATATATTATCAGATGGCAAACAGTGGTAATGAACCTATAAATGAAGTTAATCAGTCCGAGCAACATCCAGGAGATCAATATATGACTCGGCAAGATATCGAAAACATTGTTGCTCAAGGGATAGCTAATGCTATTCCAACATTCATTGCTGCTATAAAGAATCCGATCGAACCGCAACAGATTGTCCCTAGTAAACAGATTACTGAAGATAACTTCAGTAATAGTGTAAATGGAGGCAATAATCATGTAAATCATAATAGGGAACCACATCAAGCTCCATTACCCAAGAAAATGAAAACTGCAACGCCTGGTTGCACTTTCAAAGAATTTCTTGCTTGTAAACCCACTGAATTTGCAGGCAATGAAGGAGCAACTGCATCACTGCGTTGGTTAGAGAAAACCGAAGCAGTTATTGCAATAAGTAAATGTGGTAAAGATGATCAGGTGATGTATGCATCCAATCTGTTCAAAGAAGGAGCACTCGAATGGTGGAATACTGTGTTACAATCAAAAGGAAGAGTAATAGCTTATGATATGACTTGGGAAGAATTTAAGGGTTTAGTGGAAAGAAAATTCTGTCCCGAGTATGAAAAAGAACAGATGGCGAATAAGTTTCTAAATCATCGGATGATGAGTGTGGATTGTCGTGGGTATACCTCGACATTCTTTGAATATGCAAGAGTAGTACCAACATTGGCTTCGCCAGAACCGGTACTTATTTCTCGCTATATTTGGGGGCTAATTAGCGAAATCCGCAATATTGTTAAAGCTGCGAGACCTCGCACTATTGACGATGCGGTAGAATTAGCTCATACTCTAACCGATGAATTGGTACGCACAAGAGATGAAGATAGGAAAAAGGCATTAGCTCAGAAAATTACCCAAGGATTTCGTGCGGGTAATAATAACAGCTTCAAGAGAAAAGGAACAGGGCAATCTCCAGCTCCGTCATTCTGCAGGAAATGCAAAAAGAAGCATTTTGGAAGATGCGATATCACTTGCAATTTTTGCAAAGCTATAGGACATCGTGAAGAAAACTGCAAAAAGAAGACAGTAATCTGTTTTAACTGTGGAGAAGTGGGGCATTATAAAACAGAATGTCCTAAATTGGTCAAACCAGCAGATAACAAACCCAAAGCAACCGAAGGCAATACTAAGAAGAATGCTAGGGCATTTCAGCTGACCACTCAAGAAGCAGAACTCATTCCAGATGTGATAGCGGGTACGTTCTTAGTTCACAACGTGTACGCAAAAGTATTATTTGACTCTGGTGCAAACCAAAGTTTTATAAATACTTCATTCTGTCAAGCTCTTAGTTTACCTTTAACCAATATTAGGCAGATTTTTACAGTTGAAACCGCAGACGGAAATTCAGTTAAAATAGATAAAGTTTTGCAAGAAGGAAACATAGAACTTTTAGGACATAAATTCTCTGCAAGACTATTGCCGATGAATTTAGCTGAATTTGATGTTGTATTAGGAATGGATTGGTTAGTAGCCAACCATGCTAGAATACTTTGTGATCAGAACTCCATAGAAATTCAATCACCTACTGGAGAAGTGATTAGGATTACAGGAGATAAACCACGTAAGCCCATGAAGTTCATATCAGTAATGAAAGTTGCTAATTATGAACGAAAACAAGGAATAGTGTATATGATTTCAGTAATCATTAGCACTAAGGGAAAAGATCTTAAGGAAATACCAATAGTATCAGAATATTCTGATATATTTCCAGAAGATTTACCGGGATTACCTCCAGATAGGGAAGTAGAATTTAGGATTCATCTAATTCCAGGAACTGCACCGATAGCCAAGGCACCTTATCGGTTAGCACCCACAGAAATGTTAGAATTGAAAAAGCAATTAGATGAATTACTAAGTAAAGGATTCATACAACCTAGCTCATCCCCTTGGGGAGCGCCAGTGTTGTTTGTGAAGAAAAAGGATGGTTCAATGAGAATGTGTATCGATTATAGAGAATTGAATAAGGTTACAATTAAGAATCGATATCCATTACCTAGGATTGATGATCTTTTTGATCAACTTCAGGGGGCTAGATATTTTTCTAAGATAGATTTACGCTCTGGATATCATCAATTGAAGGTACAAGAAGAAGACATACCTAAGACTGCTTTCAGAACTAGGTATGGTCATTACGAGTTTACAGTCATGCCCTTTGGATTAACGAATGCACCTGCAGCATTCATGGACATGATGAATAGGATCTGTAAACCGTACTTGGATAAATTTGTAATTGTCTTCATAGACGATATACTTATTTATTCCAAAAGTCAGGACGAACATTGTCAGCACTTGCATGCACTCTTAACTTTGTTAAGAAAAGAAAAGTTGTACGCCAAATTCTCGAAATGCGAATTTTGGCTAAAGGAAGTGCAATTCTTAGGACACATGGTAAATCATGAAGGTATTCATGTAGATCCTACTAAGATAGAGGCAATTACCAAGTGGAAGGTTCCACAAACAGCAATGGAAATAAGAAGTTTTATAGGATTAGCTGGGTATTATAGACGGTTTATTAAAGATTTTTCCAAGATAGCCGTACCATTAACTAAGTTAACCTGTAAAGCCACTAAGTTTGAATGGGGATCTAAACAAGAAGAAGCTTTTAGGATTTTGAAACAGAAATTAACCCATGCACCAGTCTTAGCCTTACCAGAAGGAACTGAAAATTTTGAAGTATATTGTGATGCTTCAAAACTAGGATTTGGATGTGTGCTTATGCAACGCAAGAAAGTAATTGCATACGCATCAAGGCAATTGAAAAAGCACGAAGAAAACTATACGACTCATGATTTAGAATTAGGAGCCGTAATTTTTGCCCTTAAGATTTGGAGACACTATCTTTACGGAAGTAAATTTACTGTCTACACAGACCATAAAAGTTTAAAATATATATTTGGGCAAAAAGAGTTAAACATGAGGCAAAGGAGATGGATGGAAATCCTAAGTGACTACGACTGTGATATTCAATATCATGAAGGAAAGGCGAATGTAGTTGCAGATGCCTTAAGTCGTAAGTATTATGAGAAACAACGACGGGTTCGTGCTCTCAGATTAAATCTACAAATAGATTTAATGGAACAATTGAAGAATGTTCAAACTACAGCAATCAAGGATGATGCTGAAGGAATGAAAGGAAGAATAAAGGAATTAGAACAAGGAGCAAATGGAATTTGGAGATTCCACAAAAGTAGAATTTGGGTACCTAAGCAGGGAGACTTAAGACTTAAGATTTTAGAAGAAGCTCATAAATCTAGGTACACTATGCACCCAGGAAACAATAAGATGTACCAAGATTTAAGAAAGAACTTTTGGTGGATAGGAATGAAAAAGGACATAGCCAGTTATGTTTCTAAATGTCTTACTTGTTCACAAGTTAAAGCAGAACATCAGAAACCTTCAGGATTGCTACAACAATTAGAAATGCCAGTATGGAAATGGGAACTTATAACAATGGATTTTGTTACTAAGTTACCCAAAACCAGAAAAGGTAATGATGCGATTTAGGTAATTGTGGATCAATTAACCAAATCAGCTCACTTTCTACCTATGAAAGAAACCTTTAGCATGGAAAGACTGGCTAAATTGTATGTAGATGAAGTTGTATCCTTACATGGAGTTCCACTCTCCATTGTTTCGGATAGGGATAGTCGTTTTACTTCCCATTTCTGGAAAAGTTTCCAGCAAGCCATGGGAACTCGACTAAATTTGAGCACTGCATATCATCCCCAAACAGATGGGCAAAGTGAAAGAACGATCCAAACTCTAGAAGACATGCTCCGAGCATGTGTAATAGATTTTGGTGGAAGTTGGGATGATCACTTACCATTGATTGAATTCTCATATAACAATAGTTATCACTTAAGCATTGATACTGCTCCATTTGAAGCATTATATGGAAGAAAGTGCAGAACTCCAGTTTGTTGGGCAGAAATAGGAGAAAGTCAATTATCAGGTCCTGAAATAGTGCAAGAAACAACTGATAAGGTTACTCAAATCAAAGAAAGGCTGAAAACGGCTCGAGATCGTCAGAAGAGTTATGCAGACAATAGATGCAAGCCGTTAGAATTCCAAGTTGGAGACAAAGTACTATTGAAAGTTTCTCCTTGGAAAGGAGTAGTCAGATTTGGAATGAAAGGAAAGCTAAGTCCAAGGTACGTAGGACCATTTCCAGTGATCCAACGTATAGGACCAGTAGCTTATCGTTTACGACTACCAGAAGAATTATCTGGAGTACATGATGTATTTCATGTATCCAATCTCAAGAAATGCTTATCAGATGAATCACTGGTAGTACCTCTTCGAGATATAAAAGTAAACGAAAAGTTAAAATTTGTGGAGAAACCTCTTCAGATAGAAGACAGAAAAGTAAAGTTTCTCAAGCACAAACGACTAGTTTTAGTCAAAGTCAGATGGGATTCAAAGAGAGGAGCTGAATATACTTGGGAACTGGAATCAGAAATGAAGCGAAAATATCCTCAATTATTCCAGTAAATCTCGAGGACGAGATTTTTCTTAAGGTGGGGAGAATGTAACAACTCTCATCAAAAGTCATAATTATTAAAATAATTAGTCCAAAAGGAAACCCTAATTGAGACACCCAAGTGATTCTGAACAAACCCTAAAATTTTCAGAATCAGGATTAGGGCCCTAAAACTCAGGGGGGGGGGGGGGTTAAACCCTATGGACGATTATCCATTTTAAACGTTGGCAACAAGGAATTATCGAAAACTGTCAACTCAGCTAAGCTAGTGCCAATCGTGGCAACCCTAGGCCTAAAACTAGGTGTCTCGCGGGCCGCGTAAGGATAAGGTTAAACCTCACGCGGGCCGCGTAAGGGTGAAATTTCACCTATAAATAGTGGGGTTTAGGACTGGAATCTGGGCACAGAAACGACGTAAAATTTCAAAATATTCAATGAGTTACGTTTGAATTACTATCACAGTTCACAAATCAACGCTGCAAAACAAGGTATTAGCACAATCGCTGCTACGATTCATTTTCCGACGATCAACATATCCAATGAATGTTTAAGTGCTGCCCACATTAGGGTTATACTTTATTATTCATCATTAATATGATGGATCATCGTTAATTCGATAGATAAAGTATTATACTTTGTCGTTCGTTGTTAATTCAACGGATCATCGTTAATTCGATGGATGAAGTATTGCATTTTGTCATTCATTGTGAGAATTTGATCTCGTAAATTATCGTAATTGCTGGATTGATTACTAACCCAGTTTTGTGTGCATTGTTATTTATATTAGGTTAACAAGGCTAAATCATAGATTAGACTCTGACCATATTAAATCAGCAATGTGAGTCATTCTCTTTTTATCAATTATTTTACAATACTCTAAATTATTTTCAAAGTTATAATTACGGGGATTAAGTCTTTGTAATCACCAAGTTACAGCCGGTATCTGGGGTTTTGTATACATTACTTGATAATCGTCACCATTGGGGCAGCCAGTGGGGGATATGACCATAGTCACAGACACCATTGGACGAATGGGCCAATGGGTCGAGTGACAAATACCGTGGGTAGTTGGCTTGATATCAGAAACATTGTAATCACTCTTAATACTGTAAATTATAACAAATGTGTCATTTTAGTAAATAGAATGATTCACTCAGTATTTCCCGCTGACAAAACCTTTTTCAAACATGTTTCAGGTGATCTGTTGTAATTCAGGAAAAGTGCTGGGGAGCATTTCAAGCTTAAGATAGTGGCTCATTATAAAATAAAGAAATAAGTATTGTAATATCACTATTTCATAGTAAAAACATAATATTGTAAATTATCAGGGTTTTATCCCAAATTGTGAAATAAAATAATCGGGGAAAATTTTAGCTTTAAACGATCCTGATGAAAACTTCCGCTGTTAATTAAATACCGCAGTATTTCTGTCCCGCGGCTCCTGAAACGGGTCAAACCGGGTCGGGGGCCGTGACATAATGCGGTGCCAAGAGTCACCGAACAAATGAGAGAAGTAATTGCCGAAGAGGTTGGAAAGGCGATTGAAAACAGTTTGTCGGGCTTTATTGATAAAATTCAAAATACGGTTTTATCAATAGTAGAAGATAGAATCAAGAAGCTGGAAGATGACTCAAATGTAGCAAAGGAAAAGCGTGGAGGACGAAAGCCTTGTTCATACAAGGAATTCATGGCTTGTAAACCACCAATATATAATGGGGAGGTTGACCCAATAGTGTGCCAACGATGGCTAAGTGACATCGAAGGGGTATTCGAGAGAACCCATTGTGACGAAGAAGACTACGTAGCCTATGGTACGGGTCAACTAAGGAGTCAAGCGAAAGATTGGTGGGATAACAAAAAGAAGGAGATTGGAAGTGAAGCGGCTAAGGCCATGACTTGGGAGGAGTTTAAGACGCCGTTTCTTAAACACCATAGTCCCAAGGCGGTCATAAATAAAATCAAGGAAGAATTCATGCAACTCAGACACAAAGGTGAATCCATAGACAAGATCACGAGGATGTTTATGGACAAAATGAAGTTCTGTGATGATTTGATAACGAATGAAGAGCAAAAGGTCTATTATTATCATAACATGCTAAGCGCAGAGTATAGAGAGTTCATAACCCCTTCAAAGTACGAGACCCTTACCGAGATTGTCAATGCTGCTCGGGAAAGGGAGATTGAATTGAAAAAGAGTATAGAACGGGGTGAACGAAGGGCACAAGATGTGAATCCAAGCCCTACCAAGAAAGCAAGAACGAATGAAACAGCAAAGCGATCAGATGCTAAAGGTAGTACACCAGGTTGCAAAATTTGTGGGAAAAATCATAAGGGTGAATGCCGTTACAAGGATAAGCCTTGTCCTATATGCAAGAAAACGGGACATATGGCTATGTCTTGTCCGGAGAAAGTGACGATTTGTTACAATTGTTATCGAACGGGTCACAAGAAGTCGGAATGCCCGGAAATGGTTGGAAAGAAGGATGGGCAAGAATCGAAAGGTGAAGCCCCGAAAGCAAAGGCAAGATCTTTCCAACTAACTGCCGCAGAAGCGAAAATTGAACCTGACGTGGTCTCAGGTATATTTGCTGTAAATTCAATTCCCGCACACGTGTTATTTGATACGGGTGTGAATAAATCCTTTGTTTCATATGGATTTATTCGACATCCTTCATTTGTTTTAACCAAATTACCTGTGCCTTTAGAAGTAGAGATATGTAATAACAAAAGTTTTATTGTTTGTGATGTATGTGAAAATTGTAAACTGAGCATTGATGATGAAGAATATTTGATAAATCTAATCCCGATGTCGATGGGAGAATTCCAAGTAGTCGTGGGGATGGATTGGCTATCTCAATACCATGCAAAGGTCGTGTGTTTTCGCAAAGAGATAAAACTAACATCTCCAAGCGGAAAACACGTCACCATTTATGGCGAAAAACGAGGCAACCCCATAGTATGTTCGATGTTGAAAGCTCACAAGCTCATGAAGCGAGGATGCAAGGCATTCATAATTTATGCAAATGAGACCGAGAAAGAATCACGAAAGATTGGAGATGTACCGGTAGTACGAGATTATGAAGATGTTTTTCCGGAAGATTTACCGGGGATACCGCCTGAACGGGAAGTAGAGTTCGGGATCGAATTGATTCCGGGCGCGAAACCTGTAGCAAAAGCCCCGTACCGACTTGCGCCGTCGGAACTACAAGAGTTGATGTCCCAAATCCAAGACCTGCTTGACAAGGGATTCATAAGGCCGAGTGTGTCTCCTTGGGGTGCACCGGTATTGTTCGTAAGGAAGAAAGACGGGAGCATGCGTATGTGTATTGATTACCGAGAGTTAAACAAACTCACGGTAAAGAACCGGTACCCGCTCCCGAGGATAGATGATCTATTCGACCAATTACAAGGCGCGAATTGGTTTTCCAAAATTGACCTTAGATCGGGTTATCACCAACTAAAGGTCAAAGAAGAAGATGTGCCGAAGACGGCTTTCCGCACAAGGTACGGACATTACGAATTCCTCGTGATGTCGTTCGGGCTAACAAACGCACCCGCTGCTTTCATGGACCTCATGAACCGGGTTTGCAAGCCAATGTTGGATAAGTCGGTCATCGTGTTTATCGATGATATCTTGGTGTACTCGAAAAATGAAGCTGAACACGCACATCATTTACAAGAAGTGTTAGAGACACTTAGACGAGAGAAGTTATATGCAAAATTCTCTAAATGTGCCTTTTGGTTACGAGAGGTTCAATTTTTAGGTCATGTCATAAATGCCGACGGAGTATTGGTGGATCCGTCAAAGATAGAAGCAGTGTCAAAATGGAATTCCCCGAAGAACCCTTCTGAAATTAGAAGCTTTTTAGGGCTTGCTGGATATTATAGGAGATTCATTCAAGATTTCTCCAAGATTGCATCGCCGCTAACAAAGTTAACCCAAAAGAAGGCAAAGTTTGTTTGGGGAGTCGATCAAGAAAAAGCGTTTCGGACGCTAAAAGAAAGGCTAACTCAAGCTCCGGTACTGACATTGCCGGACGGAGTCGAAGACATGGTGGTTTATTCGGATGCTTCATTATCGGGGCTCGGTTGCGTGTTGATGCAACGGGGCAAGGTAATAGCCTATGCCTCGAGACAATTGAAGATACACGAGAAGAAATACCCCATGCACGATCTCGAGCTGGAAGCGGTGGTATTTGCATTAAAAATATGGAGGCATTACTTGTATGGGGTAAAATGCACCATATTCACCGACCACAAGAGCTTGAAATACTTCTTCGATCAGAAGGAGTTAAATATGCGACAAAGGCGATGGTTGGAAACGGTGAAAGACTATGATTGTGAGATACATTATCACCCCGGAAAGGCAAATGTGGTAGCGGACGCTCTGAGCAGAAAAGCGGATTATGTCCCGATACGAGTACGATCGATGCAACTCGTGGTAACCTCGGGCATACTTGAACGTATTCGAGAGGCGCAATTAGAAGCAGTAAAAGAAGAGAATTGGAAGAAGGAAAGAATAATTGGTCAGTTGAAAAACTTGTCGGATGGGAATCACGGGTTAAAGACTCGATCCGGAAGGATATGGGTCCCACATACCTGTGGAGTAAAGGCGCTTCTACTTGATGAAGCTCATAAATCCCGTTATTCAATTCATCCGGGTGCGACCAAGATGTACAATGATTTGAAACAAAATTATTGGTGGCCCGGAATGAAGAGGGACGTGGCGAAATATGTGGAAAAATGCTTGACATGTTTACAAGTCAGGGCGGAGCATCAGAAACCATACGGTAAACTCCAACCGTTAGAAATTCCGGTTTGGAAATGGGAACATATTACAATGGACCTGTTAACCAAGCTGCCTAAGACAAATCGTGGTTTTGATGCCATATGGGTAGTGGTGGATAGATTGACGAAAAGTGCTCACTTCATTCCGATTCGTGAGACTTATACGTCAGAAAAGATGTCAGAAGTCTATACCAACGAAATCATAGCACGTCATGGAGTGCCGGTGTCCATCGTGTCGGATAGGGATACCCGGTTTACTTCGAATTTCTGGCGTGATTTCCAAGAACAAATGGGGACCAAATTGTTCATTAGCGCTGCGTACCATCCTCAAACGGATGGACAAAGTGAAAGAACGATACAAATATTGGGAGACATGCTACGGGCGTGTATAATCGACTTTGGAGGCAGTTGGGATGTTCACCTACCGTTAGTCGAGTTTTCGTATAACAACAGTTACCAGTCTAGTATTAAAATGGCACCATACGAACTGCTTTACGGTAGGAAGTGTCGAACCCCAGTTTGTTGGGGTGAAGTGGGTCCACGTGAACTCGCCCACCAAGACATAGTACGAGCCACGAACGAAAAGATCGATAAAGTTCGGGCACACTTGAAAGCGGCTCAAGACAGGCAAAAGGCGTATGTTGATAAAAGGAAAAGGCCAATTGAATTTCAAGTCGGTGACATGGTCATGCTAAAAGTGTCCCCATGGAAAGGTGTTATTAGATTTAGAAAGAAGGGGAAGTTAAGCCCAAGGTTTATCGGGCCATTTAAAATTATCGGAAGAGTTGGCAAGGTAGCTTACCGTCTTGAACTACCGGAGGAGCTGAGTGGGATCCATGGCACGTTTCACGTATCTCAATTAAGAAAGTGCCTAGCAGACGAAACGACCTATATCCATTACGATGATATCGAAGTGGATAATAGTCTAAATTATGCGGTAAGACCGGTTGAAATTTTAGACAGAAAGGTCAAACGTTTACGAAATAAGCAAATTGAACAAGTCAAGGTTAAATGGGAGCATATAAAAGGTTCGGACACTACATGGGAGTCCGAAGAGGAGATGCGACGTCTTCATCCTACACTATTTGGTACGTACCTTGGTTTCGGGGACGAAACCCTTTTTAAGAGGGGTGGACTTGTAACACCCCGAAAATATAAGACATTATATCGGAATTATAAAGCATAAATAAATGGGAGTTTACTAACTAAGAATTTTAACCTAGTTAGTTAACTAGTCTAGAAATAGCTTATAACTTGATTAAAAGCTACCAAACTATATGTTAAACAAAGTTGAGGGACCATAGTTGTTTAATTTGAATCTTAAATAAAGGGAACAAATAAAAAATAAACCAAACACCCCAAATTGAGGTGTTGGTCGATCAGGAGGAAGCAGGGGGCGACACCCCCATTCCAAAAAAACCCCTAATCTCACAAAACTCTCAAATTGAAGGTGCAATTCTGATCCAAAATGAAATCCGAGTTTAGATTATCGATCCTCAACACAAGAGGATCATAAGGTATGTAAAAATTCGTGTTAATCCTTTGTTTGAAATTCTCATGATTTTGGAAAATCTAAGATTAGATGTTGCATGTGTGTTGTTTGATTTGATTAGAGATGATGTAGTGTCTAGAAGTGAAACCTAGACAACTATATATGAAATCATGTCCAATTTCAGGAAATTCCATGAACACCTTGAAGGTGGGTTATGGGTTTTACAAGATGAAGATGAACACTAGGGTTTAGGATGGTTATTCTAGTGTAATTTGATTGTTGAAAGTGATTTCAGAAAGATATGATGCTTAAAACACTATAGGAGGGCTTTATTGTTGTCAAGTTAGCTAATTAGCAAGTTAAGAAGTTGATTACTAAAGGTATAAAAATTATGCATATGAAGTGTTTGTTGAAATGCCTCAAAGAAGACTTGAAAATTAGAATTTAGTAGTTAAAACGCCTAATCGTGATGTTTTAACTATTATGTGAAATATGGTTTACAAAGAGTTCTAAACAAGATAACATTGAACTCTATAGGACAAGATACCGGAACGTCGAGTGGACAAGCCGGTGGTGATTCACGATTGAAGGGCGTGCGCTAAGGTATGTAACTTGTTCCGTTACATTTATTATATCGGATGATTCAAGTATGTAATTTAATTTTGAATAAGAGTTGTTTTGAATTAAGTATTGAAGTCGTTATATTGATTGATTTATTAAATTCGGTTGGTACTCGTTGGTAGTCGTCATATAGAAGGATTCTTTAGACGAGCCAAACGGGTCAAATAATCGAGTAAAACATGATTTATATTCCGGAAATATGATAGATTGTTCTACGCTATTGGTTAATATTTATCACATGTTAGAAATACTAGATTTGGATGTAATGGGTTGTTAGAAAGGCAAATTTCGAGATTGGTTTGAAGAAATGAACGAACAAATCAAGACATGGATTTCTAGGACTTGCCGTAAATTACGGTAATACCGTAATTTACGGTATAGGTCAGACATGTTACGGTGATTATCTCCTGATTTACGGTGACCAGGAACTCTCAAGGATCACCGTAAATTACGGTGATACCGTAATTTACGGTGGATCCAGGAAGGTTATTTTGCTTTTATTATTTCAAATGTGACGTTCAACCTTGTGATTATATTATACGATAACGTCAAAACTAATGTCTTAAATGGTTTTGATCATAGGTAAATCGACAAGTCTTACGGGTGACGATCAAGTGATAAGATGAAGAACCGAACACTCTATTTTGAAGCTTCCGCAACGTCTTAGATCTTTTGTAGTCTTTGTGTATGGGTTGTTAACACAT
The DNA here is from genome assembly GCA_030545235.1 of Helianthus tuberosus. Classification (NCBI taxonomy): domain Eukaryota; kingdom Viridiplantae; phylum Streptophyta; class Magnoliopsida; order Asterales; family Asteraceae; genus Helianthus; species Helianthus tuberosus. Next base: position 97,963,460 of record CM060426.1, read on the forward strand.
TTTATACAGTTCACAAATTTTGTAACTTAGTCATTAGTCGACTAAGGTCATGGTTATTATTAAATTTTGTAAATGAAAGTCATGTACTTAACTATATTTTGCCTAAAATCAAGGGTATAAATTTTAGGGTGTTACATAAATTATCTTTATTAAATTAATTTGAAAGAGTTATCTCACTAATATTAAATTAGTTTTACTAAACTAATATGAAAAGTTAATTGCCTATACTTATAAAATTAGTATGTATAAAATGTGAGAGTCTATCAAACAAAGAAGAAACACTTAGAACTATGTGTACTTGTAGATAAAGTTGCGTAAGTATTTTTTTTTAATTATTAAAAACGAAAACAAAGAAAAGTTATACTTTTAGATTGTGTCATATCTAAAACTTTAAATAACAATTAATACTTTTATAACATTAAGTAATAATTAATAACAAAATACAAATAAACAAATAACATGCATGAAATATTTAGTATATAACCCCTCTGAAATCAGCAAATATATTCTATATATTTTTTATACTCAGTCTTTTAGGGGTTTGTGTTTGATGACCCAAATATGCTTCACCAACCGCGTTGCGGCGGTCTCATAATCGTATACGTAATTTAGGCAAATAAGAGGGACCGAAGTAATAGGATAATATCCACTTTTGATGACATCCGAATATAACACGTGTTTAGAGATCTCGCAAGTCCATTAATAAGGGGATAAAGTTGATTAATAGGGCCTTATTTAAAGAAGGGCATGTAATATTTTTTTTTTTTTGAAGTGTCAAGAAGGGATGATCACTCAAGAATGTTATGTAGCTGTGTGTTTTTAACATGAGAGCTGAGTCCTAGGTTTAGAAAAGATTGCTTACAGAATTGTTAGAATGTGAGATTAACTTTTCAAAAAGTTGTCAAAGCACACACTATTGATGCAAGGTAGAGTCTGAATTGACCAACTTTCTCACACAAATTATGAGTCTTACACTGTGTTCGAGAGTTTACTAATGGAAGGAAAGCAAAAGAAACAAAAAGAAAGTAAAAATATTTTGTGTTCCAGAGTTTCATTTAAGGAAGAAAAAAAAAAGGAAAATAAAACATGTCGTGTTCCCGAGTTTCATTTAAGGAAGGAAATGAAAGGAAAACTAAACTAAATTCTTTAGTTTTTTTATCTTTCTGATTTGGAAGGAAATAAGGGGAAAGACATCTTTTTTTCCTTTCTCACTTTTACTTTCTTTTCTTTTCCCTCGTTAAGTTAACTCGGGAATAGAGTGTAGTGCTTAGTCAATATTAGAATTTTGGTTTCAGTAAAGACCTAAAGACCTCAAACTTTGCATCTAAATCAATTAGATAAAAGCATTAGCTCGTTTGCTCAATTCACAACAGACATTAGATAATAGAGTTGCTGGATCATTCTGAAATAGGTAGCCATTTTCCCTAACGGAGCACCTCTTATCAGAATTAAGACTCTTTGCAAAGATTTTTATCATTACAAACTCACCATTATAAAGTTTAAAGTATTTTATAATCGTTTTAAACACAACACAAAGATCTTAAGACCAGAATAATTTAGTTTTGAGATATCAGTGGAGATTATAAATAAGGACATATATCTTATTTAAGCTCAAGCGAACTTGGATTTAAGCTTCATCGAAGCATAGAAATGTTAATCAAAGATGTTGTGAAATAGTGGCATAAAGCAATGCAATCAACTTACAACAATAAGGGCATGTTTGGCTAAGCTTATTAGAGTTAAAAAGGACTTTTGGGAAAAGGACTTTTGGGAAAAGGACTTTTTGAAAAGGAGTTTTTAAAAAAAGTGTTTGGATTAGCTTATTGATGTAAAATGACTAAAATGGGTATTCTTTTAGATATAAGGGGGTAAAAAAGGGGTAATTTAGTAATTTCATTTTTGAAAAGTCACTTCTGGATCCAAAAGTCAAGAATTGTTGGCTTTTCAAAACCTCCAATTTCCTTCTTTGCTTTAAGCTATTTCAAAAAGGACTTATCCATTATCCAAACATAAAAATAGCTTATTGACTTATCCATAAGCTAATAAGTCTGTTTGAGAAGCCCATCCAAACATGCCCTAAAAGTCATTTCTTTGTTATTGAAAAATGATTCAGCAAGTATGAATCTCAATATCAGTAACTAAAGAGACAAAGATGCATCTTCTATGAACATCTCAAATTTAAACAAAGATAGTCAAAGCTTATTCAATAACTCTCACAATCAAACTCAAAACTCTCGAATACATCAATCCGAAACTGAATAAGGCGGGAGTGGGGTTTCTCGTCGGTGATCATAGGAACCCTAGATTACCACAAACCGCCACCGACACCCAATCTGCCTCTTATTATCGCCTTACGTGGTTTCGCTTGATGCATCGAACCACCATTGAACCACTTTCTCAAAATCCGATAACCCCAATGTTTCTTCAAACCGAGGCCACCATTGGCAACAAAATTGGGCCAGAAGTACAGCTGACATCCAGATGCGATTTCTTGGTGGAAGACGTTGTGGTTTTTTTGCTGTACAGAACTTCTTAGTGGGAACCACCGCCTGCCGCCTAAAGCCCATCTCGTCTCCTTTTCCTATGTCACGCTTTGGGTTCTGTGACCAGAAAATGAAGGACTCGAGAGGCAGGGCGTTGTCGGAAAACTGACGGTAATCACAGCGCACAGCCGCACTGTAGCCGGATCCGGTCGCCGAGAAGGTGGAGAGAAGGGAGAAGACAAAAGGCTTTAGAGAGGGAGTAAACCGAAGAGAAGACAAAGAGGTTTGGAGAGAGAGAGGGGGAAAGTAAACTGGTAGACTCATAAAGTTGAGAAGATAGGTCAGTGCAATGAATGGTAGTACAGTTGCAATGTATGATTGTACAAAATTGAACAGTGTTATTGTGAGGGGAAGAAATTTTCTTAATTAATATAAGGTAAATAATAATAATAATAATAATAATAATAATAATAATAATAATAATAATAATGGGAAATAGCCAAAATAGCCAACACTTTTCCTAAGTTTCAAAAATAGCCAATTCAAACGGCACTTTAAGACTTTTCCTAAAACCTGAAACGTCTCAACCAGCAACCAATCCACGAAAGCCACGTGTCCACAAAAGAAAATAAACAATAAACAAGTAGGTGGTACAATGTACACATTGTCTAACGTGCACATGATGACAGTCTTGGGAAATACCATAAACTCTTACCTCTCTCTCTTGTCAGTGATCCCAGTTTTTTTTTTTTTTTTTTTTTGTAAAACAATGGGCAAATACCATACACTCTTCAAATACCACCAAACATACAATCTCTGTGTGGAACCAGAAACAAAATTCACAACCTAAAATATGGAACTAGAAATCAGGGAAGAAGCAAGCTACACGCCATTGCCACAACAACCATGTAGTCGTAGCCACCGCGCCCCGCTACCACTGAACCACCACCACCACCACTACCCAATTTTTTTTAACCAAATCTTTTATTTCATCTCTCTCAAGACCTTAAAATCTTCATCTTCCATAACCGCCATCACTGCCAACCCCCACGATCTCTCTCTGATTTCTCCGTAACTGCCATGGCCATCATCCAAACCCGTTACCATTCATTTCTCTCTCTACCATCTGGGTTTTATCACCGTAGACCGGACCAACATCCCAAAACCATCTGGGTTTCAGCTGTTAATCTTCATGTTAATCTTCGCTAACGTCAAAACTTAATCGCCGGAGAGGATTGCCGGAAAACGAGCGGTTGTAGAGAGAGAAAACAGCAGAGACGTTTCAAAGTTCTGAGACGTTTCACCTGAGACGTTTCAGTGTTCTGAGACGCTTCAGCACTTGCGGACACGTGGCTTTCGGTGGGTAGTTGATGAGGAAACCTCTTAACTTTTGGTTTGAGACGTTTCAGGTTTGAGGAAAAGTCTTATTGAGCCGTTTGAATTGGCTATTCTTGAAACTTAGGAAAAGTCTTGGCTATTTTGGCTATTTCCCCTAATAATAATAATAATAATAATAATAATAATAATAATAATAATAATAATAATAATAATAATAATCATAATAATCATAATAATAGTCGTAGTAGTAGTAGTAAATAATAATCATAATAATCATAATAATAGTCGTAGTAGTCGTAGTCGTCGTAGTCGTCGTCGTCGTGGTCGTCGTCGTCGTCGTCGTCGTGGTGGTGGTGGTGGTGGTGGTGGTGGTGGTGGTGGTGGTGGTAGTAGTACTAATAACAATAACAATAACAATAATGGAAGAGGTTTTGCTTAAAAACAAAAGGTAAGCATAGAATTATGATAAGGGAGGACGGGGCACTAAAGCGGTATGGGATGCGGCTTTGAACCCATGTGGTAACATCGCCACCAATCTTTAGGGTAGGCGTTGAGGGTACTTTGTTCGGGTTTAGTTTGTCGTTAAGGTGAGGAATTGAGGGTTGGGATGTTGGAGAGTTTAAGGTTTAGAGTGTGTGTGATTGGTGGGTTGAGTAAAAGAGTGAGGTCCACGGTTCTATGGTACTTGCGGGTATGCGTCGCCCGACAATGTTTTGTGGTTCTAGGGTACTCTGGTGTATGATTGACATGGCATCGCAGGATTGGACGGGGCTATCGTAGTACCCTTGGGTACCCCTTCCACCCTAATTATGTAAGCCTGATCATTTTAGAGTCCTGACTCAGTCTATCTCTATCGTTTGACTCTTTGTTATAATCTATATACTCGTATTTTCCCTTTGATTTTAGCTCTTGACTAAATAAAGAAAAGAATGATGTTCGTAGGTTTTCACCATCACCGACTAATCTCGTCAGTGCTCTCTCCCAATTCCTTATATATAATCTTTTGTTTCTTTTGTATACATTCATGGTAATCAAGAATGACGACTAAATGGATATGTGAAACGTCTCTTCTTACTTTTACCTTTTAGGACAAACTAGGTAACATGAATATTTGTTTTCTTCTTTTGTAAACTACAAATGTTATAAGATAAGAACTTGATATCATTATCTTCTTAGATTTCATCATCTCACAAACACTTTAGCTCGACGACAAGCAAGACTTAGTGTTAGACAATATGTGTAACGCCCTGCTTTTTCATGCTTTTCATTTTTAGAAAGTTCATCTTGTAATTCTATTTTCGGAAACTTGTTTCCCCTGTAATCGTATTTCGTTTCGAGCCATTGTAAATCTGAGACTTTGATCGTAATGAAATGAATCTTTTATACATCGTTTATACATTGATGCGTGCATTCGTTTGATACATGATTCGTAATTCACATAAACGTTAATTTAAATCATAAACAACTAGCGTATATTCGTAATTCTTAAACGTTCCATGCAAACAAAACATTTGATTATTCAATTTCGAGACTTATACACATTCAACACTTGCTACATATACTTGTTACATCATTTCAACACTTCATTCGTTCTTACAACACCGAATCCATGTTCAATTACTTGATTAAACCCTCACTTCATGTTTGATTATGTATGTTAGGACATGATACTTGACACATATACAATTGATACACCTTAAATACATAAAATACACAACGATTAATCATCTAATATGTTACATATACTTGTCACTTACAATCATGTTACATAATTATACATCACACTTTTTGTCTAGTTAAATCGCGTTTTATTTCATGTTGTACCTTGTTACAAGTTAGGGGAACATTGTTACATATTAATTACATAACTTAATCAGCAAAAATTACACATTTTAATGTTAAAAAAAATAAAAAGGAAATATAGGGCTGAATTCAGCACCCAAAATAGCCCCTTGGGCTGAGTTTTGTGGGCTTGTTTCAATGTGTAATCGCTTCTAAACACTTCCAAAGCCCAACCCATTGAAACCCTAATCCCTTCCCTATATAATAAACACTTCCCTATCCTTTATCCCACTTTTACAAGCCTCCAAACACTTCAAAAACTCTCCCAAACTCAGCTGAGTTTCAGCCACATTTTTTAAAGTTCCAGCCATAAAAAGTGAGTTTTAACTCACTTCCACTTCAATTTTCTTCTTGTTTCTTCTTCTACAACACTTGGATAGCCTCTAGGAAGGTTCTCACAAGTTTGATTGGGCAAACTAAAGTGAAACCTCACCATTTTTGAGGTCTAAAGTGCACCTAAATTCTGCTCATTTTTATCTTCATGTTTTGGAAGAAAACTCATATTTTCTTCATACATTCCTATGTCCTTATGCTCATAATTAATTGTATGGTTAGTTGGGCTTAAAAACAAGGTTGTGACACTTGAAATCAGAGGTAAAAACCTCATAAACTTTCTATTTTGGTTAGGGTTTATGTCACGGCCCCCGATCCGGTTTGACCCGTTTCAGGAGCCGCGGGACAGAAATCCCGTGGTATTTAATTAACAGCGGAAGTTTCTTCAGGATCTTTTTAAAACTGAAATATTTCCCGATTATTTTATTTCACAACTCGGGATAAAACCCGGTAATTTACAATATTGAGATTTCACGAAGAAATCTTTTATTTTACAAAACATGTTTCTTTAATTTATACTGAGCCACTTCCTTTAGCTGATAGTGCTTCACGGCACTTTTCCTGGATCACAACAGATCACCTGAAACATGTTTGAAAAAGGTTTTGTCAGCGGGAAATACTGAGTGAATCATTCGTTTTACTAAAATGACTCTTTTATTATAATTCACAGTATTAAGAGAGATTACAATGTTTATTTCAACCAAATACCCACAGTACTTGTCATCGACTCGTTTCGGTGACTGTGGTCATATTACTATTGAGTCCGTTCACCCAATAGTAACGAGTATCATTAATTAGGTACGCCCACCTAATTTGATAAAAACAGTAATGTGCACAATACCCCAGATACCGGCTGTAATTTGGTGACTACATATACTTAATCACTGTAATTATAATCTTGAAATTAAACATACTTTTTGTAAACAGATTTGATAAAAAGAGAATGACTCACTTTGCAGATTTAACAGAGCTTATCTACTGATTAGCCTTGATAACCTAGTTTAAATAATCATGCACACAAACTAGGTTAGTAACTTAATACAGCATTTACGATAACTCACGAGATTACAACCTTCACAACGAATGACAAAGTGCGATACTTAAACATCCATCGATTTAACGACGAATGACAAAGCATAAACCCTAATGTGGGCAGCACTTAAACATCCATTGGATAGTTTAATCGATCGGACATTGAATCGTAGCAGCGATCGAGTTATTACCCTGAATTGTGGCAGCACTTCGTGATCAGTGTGTGTTTTCGTAGTAAACAGTGTCCAACTTTGTGTAGTAAAGAATTTTAACGTCGAACTGAAGCCAGAATTCAAGTCCCAAGCCCCTGTATTTATACATGAAATTGACATCTCCCGCGTGTCGCGGAAGATGTCCTGGATTCTGTCGCGACTCGCCTGGGGTACCAACCTACCCTAGGGTAGCCTTGTCACTAGTATAGGCCTGCTGAATCGTTATTTGGAGAATTTTCAGTTTAGACAACACATTTTAGAGATAATCGTCAATTAGGGTTTACCCCCCTTGAGTTTTAGGGGCCCTAATCCTGATTCCAAATGTTCTGAAAATTTTAGGGTTTGTTCAGAATCACTTGGGTTTCTCAATTAGGGTTTCCTAATGGACAATTAAAGTAATAATTAGGACTTTTTGATGAGAGTTGTTACAGTTTAACCCACAAGTAGTGTACAAGCTTAAAGCTTGTAGTTTGTGTGATTATAGGACTAGCTTGGGCTATCATACTTGAAAATCCACACATTACTTGATGTTTTCCTTAGAATAGTTGTAATAATTTCATTCTTTATTGTATGTTCTTGACCCTCCTTGTTGTTTATAACATGTGTAGTGGTGAACAAAGAGGTACCTAAATGGAAGACTTGTTCTTCTACCTCATGCATGATTTATATGATACAAAAGAGGTTCCTAAATGGAGGATTCATCCTCCTACCTCATGCTTGACTTATATAACTTAATGTATACTATATAATACTTACATATTACCCAAGTAATCGAACTTTTGATGATGAACTAGTGGTCATTTGTCAAGATAGTAGGTTGCATCATCCATGACTTTAACAACTTGTTATGATTCTAATGGGTAGTTTGACCCATGAAAACATTCTAATCCTTTTGGGTTCATAGTGTCAAAACAAGTATTATAAGCCTAGATGATTATTTTCCTCATATGTTACCTTCATGTATTTTAAACTCCGAATCCTTAAAACCGAATGTAAACTTTCCCTTAAAACTCCAAATCGAACACAATCAACTTTCTAGTCTCATCAACTTTGTCAAATTGGATAATCGGAAACCATATGCAATTTTGTGAGTATACTCGAACCCATTTCTACTTTTAAACACTTTTTGGTGCAACATGTATTCTATATAAAAACACGAAACACTTGAAACTATTTGAATCACTCTTTATCCACGTTTGAACATGAAATTATATGATGCCTGTTAATCTCGTATGTTATGTAAACTTTTTGTGTCTATATGCTCATTAACTTCGTACAAGCCTACCTTAACAATTATAGCGCTATAGGAGTAATGCACCGCTCACGAGTCTTGGGGTATTGTTAAGTTAAACATGTTAACCTCCCGTTATTCTTTGGGATAGGCTCTATTAACGCATTGGATTCTTGGGTTTGAACATATAGCTTACACCGTTTCAACATACTAGTAACTTGCATATTGTGATTCATGTTGGATATGAGTCGTTAAACTATTTTAATCTATTTTATGCTATGTATCAAACTTGTATACTCGCCAACTTTTGTTGATCGTATTTTAATACATGTTGCAGGTTAATAGTCAAGATGATGCTAAGTGAAGGAACAAGATTTAGGTGGACTTAGAAACACACTTAGAATAATCTATTTTGTTAATGTATGTTTGAAACAATGTTGTTCATATTTGATTCTTGTATGACATTTTTAGCAATTTATGAAATTCAATTTAAATTCATATTGTCACATAATGTTATGAAGTTTTGAGCAATTTGTTCGTCTCATCCCGATGTTTCCGCCATCGGTTGGGGTGTGACAGATTGGTATCAGAGCCATAACTATAGGGTATTAGGAAAAGTAAGAATGCTTTTACCTAGTCTATAGTTTTAGAGCCTCATTCTTATGTTTTGCTTAAAACTACTTGCATGCTACTTTATTTGCTTCTTATTTATCTCTTTTGTTCTTTTAAACATATATGTCACTTATGTGTTAATACCTGACATGCTATTCTTATGTGTTATTCTTGACATATGTCACACCCCGATTTCCGGTGGGCCCGGATGGGTACAATCGTGACGGTTGGATAACAGTTATCACAATATAATATTATGCGGCAGAAGTATTGGATTGAAATTATTAAAATAAAGATTGAATGTATAAAAGTATTACAAGCGTTTGACACAAGCCCACAGGAAGGATCCAAATAAACAGAGCTTTATACATCAAAGGCCTTAAGCTTCAGGAGTGCAAATTCCTTAGCCTTCATTCTAGCCGACCCGTAATCCCAGCCTATAATAAGGTTCGGTACCTGCTGTTCAATCTTTTGAAAATACGTCAGCCAAAGCTGGTAAATACAATTAACTGACTCTTTGGAAAAATAGTTTTTCGAAAAGAGTTTTATACGTATAGATAACCCGTAGGTGATCTTTTAAATATATCTTGGGATTATTCTTGTTACAAGATTATATACTTGATTAACCCATTGGGTTGTCCGGACATGGTATTATTAACCCCCAATTATATCAATTATCAAGTAAACGGATTAAACCGTACTCATACACTTTTGCGCAATCATAAGCGACTTACTTGTGTAATAACCAGTGTTGTAAAAGTCGGATTACTCGGCCGAGTACTCGGCGAGTACTCGGTCCTCGGACCCCCTCCGAGGCGACTTCCTCCTAGGCGGTCTCAATTAGTCGGCCTCGGGGCATTTTGGTAATTTCACACATAGTTTTGAAAGCTAATTTGGGAATCTGAGTTTATATCATGTACCTACTGTAAAGATATTTAAAATGATTTATAAAATCAGTAGGTAACAAGTCTTGGTTGGTAGTTATGGTTTGAAACCATACTACGCGCCGAGACAGCGTTAAAATCGTTAAATGACGATATGTGAGATTATTTAAGGAAAACTGATGTTATGATCAGGTTTATATGATCTAAATATGTTATTTAATATAATATATCAGTAGGAAAAATGTTTTGTATGGAAATCATGCTTTAAAACCATTTTGTGTGTTATAAGGGCATTATCGTCATTTAAGGACATAATACAAGCACTTGTGCATAAACTCAGTTTATAATCTGAATTAATATCCCAAATTATCCTAATTATGATATTAGATTAGTAGGCAATGAGTTTGGTATAAGGAATTATGCTTAAAACCGATCTATGCGCTTAAAGGGCATTTTGGTCACTTTAAATCACAATTTACGACCTTATACGCAAACTCAGTTTATGATCAGATTTGTAACATCAAAATATGTTAAACACGTTAACATATCAGTACTTAAATCATTTGCAAGCTTATTTGTGTCTAAAACCTTATTTTTGCTAAAAAGGGCATGAAGGTCAAAGTATGGCATAAATACGAAGACTTGCATAAAACTCAGATTACTAATACGATCACGTAATATAACCTTATAGGGTTATACTACATCATATTACAATCATAACGGAACTTCAAATCAGTAGCATACTAGTCTAATTCGGTTTATAACCAAAAGTCAACGTAGAAGTCAAACTACGCGACTTTCTGTTGCGAACCGACCCTAAAACTGGAATTGACGAGCCGGACATGTTTACACATGTTCTAATAATTATTACCAAGTTGTTTAAGTGATAAAACATATTTTAGAACACTCTTAAACTCATATCGTAATTATTTTAAAATCTGCCCCGTTGACTTTTTAAATTAATACGAGTTTACGCTAACCCGCGCGTTGCGGCGGGATGTTGAATATTAACGTTATTAGTATCACTGTATTAGGGGGCTGTTTGGCTAAGCTTATTTTAGTGACTTATTTACTTATTGACTTTTTGAAAAGTTAAAAGGTGTTTGGGTTAGCTTATTATGTGAGAGAAATAAGTAAATAAGTCATTCCATTATGACTTATTTGCTTTTCAAATAAGCAAATAAGTTATAAGTAGCCCAAAATAAGCTTAGCCAAACAGCCCCTAGATACAAAAATTCTTAGGTTTATGGAACATATTCTTTCATTTGGCCTAACCTAGAGCCTGTAACACCACATGCTAGAAAATGTTAACCGCACATTTTCTCACATTTATCATATTGAAGAAGTCAATCTCTCAACAATAAACTTTTACTAATTCAAATAAATAACATTTACCCACATTACCGCATGATAGAAATAAAAATTTGAAAAATATACATGGGCAAACAAATGACATTTAAATGGATAAAAAATATTTCATTTAGCATATAAGGTGCATAAAGTGAAATAACGTTTAAATGCATTAAAAATATATCAATCGATTTATGTGAAGTAATATAAGATTTTCCCTTATGTTTCTATTACCTACATAAGAATAAAATTTATAGGATATACCTTAAAAAAATACTTTAGGCTAAGCTAAACTAACAACTCATCAACCAACCAAATAATATAGGCATATGAAACATAACCTATAACACTATCATTAAACATGACTTAATATCCCCGCCAAATAGTTACTTTTAGCCCAATTCGTAAACACACTGCCTCTAGCCCAATTTTTCATACGAAACACAACCTATAACACATGATAAACCTTACCCAATCGAACCGATCGGATTGGTCAGACCATATTTAACCAACAAACGTTATAAATAATATAAATATTAAAAACATAACAAAATATCCAAAATACTTATAAACTTCAAACATGATCATATATCTGTATTTAATAAGATAAACAAATTAAACATCAAGCATTTTCAAAATACGTAAATGGACTTGCTGACAAAATTTAATATTATTAAAAAAAACATAACCAGAACTAAATTTAATATTATATATTTCATTTAACAACTTATAATAATAATGATTTTATTAGTGAATATTAAAGGAATGGATGGCAACTCATACCTCTTTGGGTTTGAAAATTGAAAAGATAGAGTAGTGAATGTAATCGGAACAATAAGGCAAACTTTTGTGTTCTCTCTACTCTTTCGCACCAACCAACATTCTGATAGACTCGTCTTGTTTTCGTTAGTTTTCGAATTTCCGGTAAACATCATGCCCATCTCCGGTGCCAAAAACATAGTGGGTCTTCTCGTGTCGGAGAATAAAATAAATTAAAAATGACAGAACTAAACCCGCCGGCCTGACCTACAAATATCACCGACTTTCTTGGCCGGCCGGCCATGGGGGAGTGAGTCACAGTCACAGATCGGTGACGACGACGGCGGTGTTTCGTGGCAAAGTACGTTGTTTGTGGAGGGTGTGAAACGATGGCTTTGAGAGTATGTTAGTGTGAGTATGGCGGTGGCTTTAAGGGGTTATAAAGGGTGTGAAACGGTGGTGACTGTTGGAGGAGACGCGTCGGATATTGAAACGGTGGTGACTGTTCGAGGAGACACGTACCTATTGAGGATTGAGTTTTATTCTTCGAAGCAAATGGTTGAGATGGTTGATGCTAGAAACTACTAACGGTTGAGAAATTGACGGTTATATAACCGTTTTTAAAGTTGCCAATGGTTGAGATGGTAGTTGGGGGAATACCGGCGCCAACTTAGAGTTGCACCACTTGACATTAGACCCACATATAATAATATCATAATAACTGTTGCGAGTAATAAAACGATGCCATAAGATTATTTCCATCAGAGTATACGCGGGAAGTAGGTGACGCCGTTAAAGTTAGTGAAGGAAAAGTTAAGTTGCTTTTTGTATTATAGAGTAATTACTTTGACTCGTCAATTGACCAAACAAACGTGATTCTTAGGAGGTGCCCTTTTGAGGGATTAACACCTACCCAATTACGATCACGTAGCCATGTTCGTAGGGAACAATGGCTTGACCGTTTAAGGTCTAACTAAAAGTCAAAGCGTTTATCGTAAACGCTTGACTTTTTGGCTTGAAAGCCAAATAAAATAACTAGTCATGAAAGGATCACTTACAAGTGTTCCTATTGACTGAAAAGAACTCAAAGGTCTGCTCCTAAAAGCTCAGGAACTCCCCATATGAGAAAGATAGGAGAATGAAGAATAGGTGCAAATGAAAGTGTTAAAGAACACTTCTATTTATAGTGTTTGAGGAGTTTATAGATGATTGGCAGGTGTTTAGGGCTTCCTCAGATGCTTACAAGTGTCTTGGTATGTGCTACAAACCAGCAACAAGCCCCTAGAGTCGAATAATGTGAGTTATAGCTGTTTCCTTGGGCTGCAAACAATTTTTCATATCTGGAACTTGTATACGGACCGTATGGTCCTGTATACGGTCCGTAAGGACCTGGCCAGCTCACACAAACTTTCAAATGTTGACACGTTTGGCCCCTGGACTTTGTTTTGTCGTGTTTTGTCACCCGTAACCCCTTTTTAACCTAATTTATAGGCTTAATAAAGGTGTTAAGGCATATGTGACTTGGATTATGTCCGGAAATATCACGGATGTCGGTTCGTTCGGTTGTACGGTTACGCGTTTCGTAAAAATACGTAAAATGTTTTAACGAACACGAAAACGACCGAAATTTCGTAACGAATGGTATTTTTGTATTCCCATCACTAAAATATAATATTTTAATGATTACAATATTTCTGGATGTACGGATATGGTCAGAACACAGAATATGTGCGAATAGGCATACTTTCACAGTTTTGATGCTTTTAGTCCCTGTGATCAAATAAGCATATTTTCACACACCGAACCCTCTAAAACTTATTTCTAAGTTATGTTAGGGGTATTTAGGGTATGTCTAGCTTATGACCTTGTTTCAGAGTGTGCGGCGCTACGAGAATCGGCAGACTTTCGTAGTTTGTCGTAAACAGTCATTGAGCCCAAATAAAGCACATTTTGTGATGATTTTCTCAAAAGTTCTCATTGGTCAATATTAGGCACACCCAAGAGTATGAACAAGCATCATAAAACTCTTGGTTTGTTAAAAGGTGACTCAGAGGTAAGAATTAACATGTTGACGCTTTTAACCCTTCGTCGCGCAAACTTTCAAATGGTTACACAACTTTCAAACAAATATGTAAACGGCTCCTCACGTCCAACAAGTGGTTTATATGAGGATACGAACACCGTATATGGTCACTCAGAGGCTTAGTTTCAGCATGTTGACACTTTTAGTCCTTCCATAAACATAGTTTTTGTTTCTGACGAAAATAGTCCCTCTTAACCAACTTTTGACATAATTAGGATTAGGGACACGTGTCGATACATTATTGGACTTGATTTTTACGAGGTGTTACATCCTCACCCCTTAAAAGAAATCTTGACCTCGAGATTTGTTCGGAGTAATACGGTCAAATTCCGTATCATAGTAGGTTTCAACCATTCAAGAGCATCCTGGGCCACAATGGGAATCCCATTTCACATTTACGAGGGAAACTTAGAACTTTTAAATTCCATGGTCCACAATGGACATGGTTTTTAAATAAACCTTATGCTCACATTTAAATGTCATGGCGAAACATGACAAGTGCTTCTCAGCTGAGCATTTCGCTGAAATTTCCAAAGATAAGAATATATTTAGTATCATAATTTGATACTTTAGACAACGGTACTCCATAAGGAGACTCGATGTTGTCATTATACAGTTTAACTTGTTGGAATTTAAATTTCCTTATTTGACAAGAAGCGTCGACTTAGTTGGTTTGTCGACTGTAATTTACATCGCGTTATTGCCGCGATTTATATTAGGTAACTTGGAGATTAGATCCATTGTTACCATTTCCCAATTCTATGTGGGATTTTCTAGTTCATTATACAGACCATAAATGATCTACGATGTTCGACTCACCTGCAAACATTCTAAGCATTAAGCTTCCTAGGTGGCTATGGACTTCTCATGTCCATTCACACAAAGGTCTTCAACTTTCGATTTAATTCGTCATAATTTACTCGTGTCATGTGGATGACACAACCTCCATTCAATCACTTGGATATCTAAAGCATAAAAGCTTCCTCGGGAAATCCATGATGTTTGTTCTTCCACGAATGGTGAGTATATCACCAGATGGGGATTTTAATTTCGATAAGTCTTTTTACTGCAGACAAAGTGGATTTGGTTTTTGGACTAACCAATCCATGTCTAAGAACATATCAAATCCCGCAGGATTTATATATAAGAGATTATCAAAGACAATTTGATTCGCGAAGGATATCTCATATGGGAAACCATCTAGGTTGGCCACTTGATTTTATAAATGACATTTAGGACTTGAAAAGGCAGAATTAAAATTTCATTAAATTTACAATCGATGAAGCTTTAACTGGTTCTAATAAACAAAACATTTACGAGAAACAGATACGTGAAGATATGTCTTGAACTGCTTCTGCGGTAGCAGATTGGAAGGCTCAAATATTGCCTTTCTTGCCATCAATGGCCATGTTCTTCCCGTCAGTCGCCCTTTTTGGGCAGCGGGTCTTTATATGCCCTTTCTCGCCACATCCATAGCAGGTGGCGTCTTTCAAGTCTTTGCATTCATGAGACACGTGATCCATCTTCTTACAGATGCCACAACCCTTGGTCTGCTCATGAAACATTTTCCGAGGTGTTGCTTCCCGTGGGTTTTACATTCGGGTTTTGCCTCATTCGACTTGGACTGGTTATAATTCGAACCGGTCTTACCCTTTTTGTAACCCTTACTTGGGGTATCATCGTGCTTTCGCTTGTGATCCTCCTCGACTTTAGTCGCCTGTAACACCCGTCTCATTTAATTAAGATTTTTATATCAAAGTGCCCATTTTTAAACCAAATGCATAAATTCAAAAGCTTGGTTATGATAATAGCATATATAGTGATGGTATTCTAGTTAACCATCTAACTAGTTTAAGTATTCAAAACATTTAGTTAAGTGTTTACATATACACATTGTCTAAAACAAAATTTGATTGAGGCGGAAGCTTCAAATGTTGTGTTCAGTTCTTGGATTCTTGCTTGATCGCCACCCGGAGTGAGACGAACATCACCTAATGTTAAAACCACATAAATTGTTAGTTTTGACAACATTAAAACGTATATAATCAAGTATATATTGTCAAACAATGAAAGCAAGAATAAAATTTCAGAGTTTTGGTCTGTTGGGCCCCGCGACAGATCCCATACAAGCTTTCGCGGGCCGCGAGCGACGCACGCGTGTCGCGATAGAATTAGTGTCTCCCTCCGCGTGCCGCGGGGGAGACAGTTTTCCAGCGGGTGCAGGCCTTGGTGCTGCATTTATGCCCAGCTCCATTTTTCTCAAAATTTCTAACTTCTAAAGCACATAACTTTTTACCATCATGTCCGTTTTAGTCGATTCTTTTTCCTACGCGTCCATAGTAAAAATACGGATCTAACCATTCAAATTTCACGCAACGAAACCCGGTTTATGAACGAATAGTTCACAAATCCTTGTTTCGATTATCCGACCCGTTTGTTTTGTGGCATATTTTTCATCATTCAATTTCATTGATTTCTAAGCTTAGCTACCCATTCCCCGGGCTTGTCAACTATGGCGTATCATCACCATTACATGGTTTTATGCATACACTAGAATTTCATGCTCGTTTTTCCATATTTCAAGCATACCGCTTTACACAATCTTGCAAGCGATTTCTATTCATTTGACCCAATATCAAGGGTTCGTAAAAATCAATTTGGTGTATCCAATCCCTTGGCATATCACCTTCTATCACTAGCATATTATGTGACTTTCAAGTCTTTACATACATTGTTGTTTTAAAAGCATAGTTTTGACCTGTTTAGTTGTCAAGTGAAAACCTTCACTTTGATGACAACTAAGATTTATTCCGACCGATATGCCGAACGGTTCTAACCGCTCTTTTCAATTTGTATCGCTTATATCAATCATGCCTTAATCATTCATTTCGAGTTCGTTTTGTTTGCCGAGTGAACTTCGTCACTTCAATGGCTTACTATACATACACAAGTTATTCAATTTGACCCGTTTGATCTATCGAGTGAACTTCGTCACTTCAATGATACATCAAACATCCTTATCACCCTACAACATTATCAACAAGATATACTAAACATTCTTTGTACTAAATAACGGAACTAATAGTTACGTACTCGCATAATTCATCGTCATTGATTCCAAACCATAATTACCCATTCCTGGGCTTGTCCATCTTAGCGTATCACTCCCATTCCATGGTTTACGCTTTTATAACTCAAATTTAACGAGTGACGTTCTAGTCACTTCGAACACTACCATTTCGACCAACTATTTATTTTGACCTGTTTGGTTTGTCGAGTGAATTCCATCACTTCTTAGACTTACCAAACGATTACAATTTTCGCTATAACAACATTAAGCATATCTATGACTAGACTTGTCTACATAAATGTAAAGAGATGACAAGTCGCGTACCTTATAGCTTATCCTTCAAGCGTGCGCCCTTCCCAACTTGGTTGCTTGAAGATTCACCCGCTTTACCTATGGAGTTCAATCAACCTCTTGTTTAGAACTCATATCTTTACATGTCACACGTAATTTGTCATATTATCCAAATACGCGTTTCTTTATAATTTCAACTTATGAATGTTCATTTAGGCCTTTTAACAAACACCTTACGGGCATGATTTTTACACATCACCTATCGAGTTCATATTTAACTTTTAACCAAGTTTCATCATCAACTTCAAGTCCTTATGGCTAGCATTCATAAACAATACCAAGACTTGTATCATAACATCAATTCTACACTATTTCAACCTCGAAATTCAGTGTTCATCACATAATTGCAACACCCACTTAACGCATGTATGGGTAATTATCAAATTTATAATTTTCATCACTAATTCAAGAAGTTATTGACTAGGGTTTACTCCTAGACATGTTTTCATTACTAATTTCATCTAAACATCAAATAATCAAGCTTCGATTTCGATTTCACAAATCATCAAGAATTTGAGATGGAACTAAATGATGAAATTTAGCATACCTTATGATCCCTTCACCGAGGTGATCACGAATTTGTGCTTGGATTTCAGTTTGGGTTAGATTTATCCCTTCAATTTGATGGAAATAGCAGGAACTAGGGTTTTGTGGGGGAGCTTTGGTCACCCCTGTTCTTGTTCGATCCAGACACACACACCAAGTGTGTGTTTGGATTTTTAATTATTGTTTTATTAAAACTAGTTTCCATCTTAACACTTTACCTACTTCATCGGCAACTATGGATCGAAGATGATTCTCTTCGTCATTACGGTTCTGGTGCTTTAAATTGTCACCACCGTTTTTCTTACTCGCTTTGCCAATACTCAGGCTTGCCATAGGTTTATCTGAAAAATATTATAGCCATCAGTAGCACTTCGAGAACTAAATAGCAAATCAATTTATTTGCATTAGATCTTGTAGATCCTATATATATCACATTCATTAGCCTTACTTACCGCAGTTGGTAATGGGCTTAGTCATATAGCTCATTGGCTTGTCACAAGGGACATTTAAATATAGCACATTGGCTTGTCACGAAGGACATTTAAATATAGCACATTGGCTTGTCACGAAGGACATTTAAATATAGCACATTGGCTTGTCACGAAGGACATTTAAATATAGCACATTGGCTTATCACGAAGGACATTTAAATATAGCACATTGGCTTCTCACGAAGGACATTTAATTATAGCACATTGGCTTGTCACGAAGGACGTGAAAGACATGGCACAAGGGCCTGTCATAAGATTGTGAAGGATATGGCGTGAAGGCCTCGTCACGAAGGACATTGAATGATGTGGCACTAAAGCCTTGTCACAAAGGACAATTAAGATATATATAAGCCGCGATCTCAACCGATCAAAAGGGCTTTAAGGTTTGAACCTAGTTCTTTACCTTTGGATAAGGGGTCGTCGACCACTACTGTCATCACAATTGACGATATAATATGGCCCGTAGGCGATTCAATTGACATCACAAAGGATGTTTAACTAATGGTCATCGCACTGATGATAACAGTCATGATCACACTTGATCATATAGACTATGAGGCTTGGGCATAGCCCTCCACCTTGGACAGGGAACCATAATGGTCACAACTGTCATTGTCTCGAATGGATGATATAATATAGCCCTTAGGCGAAACATCACTGATGTTAAGTATGATTATCATGTTGATGATATTAGTCATGATCGCACTGATCATATTAACTATGAGGCTTGAGCATAGCTCACCCCCTTGGGCAAGGAATCATAAAACATTACAACTGTCCTTGTCACAATTGGACATTATAATATAGCCCGTAGGCAAACATCACCAAGGATGTTAAATGTGATCATCATATTGATGATATTAATCATGATCGCATTGATCATATAGGTTATGAGGCTTGAGCATAGCTCACCACCTTGGATAAGGAATCATAAAAGATTATAATGTCGATGTCTCAAATGGACGATATGTTATAGCCCGTAGGCAAAACATCACTAAGGATGTTAAATGATATGATCATCGTATCAGATGATATTAGTCATGATCGCATTGATCATATAGACTATTAGGCTTGAGCATAGCTCACCACCTTAGACAGGGAATCATAAAGATCACAATGTCGATGTCTCAAATGGACAATATGTTATAGCCCGTAGGCAAAACATCACTAAGGATGTTAAATGATATGATCATCGTATCAGATGATATTAGTCATGATCGCATTGATCATATAGACTATTAGGCTTGAGCATAGCTCACCACCTTAGACAGGGAATCATAAAGATCACAATTTCGATGTCTCAAGTGGACAATATATTATAGCTTGTAGGCAAAACATCACTAAGGATGTTAATTAATATGATCATCGTATTTAGATGATATTAGTCATGATCGCATTGATCATATAGACTATGAGGATTGGGTATAACCCACCACCTTAGACAGGGAACCATAAAGGTTATGACTGTCATTATTTTAACTGATAAAACAATATCATGATTCCTATCCTTCCATATAGTTTGGGAATAGTTGGAGATTTGGAACAGATATTGGACGAGAGTTTTCTCCTTTCCACGCAGTTGGGAATTAGTTGGAGATCTTAGATAAGTGTCGTCCTATAGTTAGACGAGAATCACTTATAGATTTTTAGAATTATATTGGTGTGAGGGAATCAGTTTTCCACTACTATCACCTTTTCAACCACTGCCATTGGTGGGAAATTTATATTTAAGGCAGAGTCTTTTATCATGGTCTTATTTACTAGTCGTAATTACGTAAGAACTAGTAGACCGAGCAATATCTAAAAGAGATTTATTTGCTTGATTGCTAGCGGTCCTTCGACTAATTGTCTTCACCCAATAGAGTTGGCACTTTTTGTCCTTCTCCTCAGTTGGAGTTTCCAGGACACGTCTCATTTGACGTTTTTAATTATATGCACTTCTCCTCAATTGGAGATTTGGTATACGCCTCAATATAGTACAACGTATACGATACGGCTCCATATAGTACACCGTTTAATTATATATCTTTTCTCCTTATGGGGAGATTCAGGAATACGCCTCAATAAAGTACAGCGTATACAATACAACTCAATAAAGTACACTGTATATGGTACGGCTCAATAAAGTACACCGTTTATAAATATACCCTTTCTCCTTATGGGGAGATTCAGGAATACGCCTCAATAAAGTACACTGTATATGGTACGGCTCAATAAAGTACACCGTTTATAATTATACCCTTTCTCCTTATGGGGAGATTCGTGAATACGCCTTAATAAAGTACAACGTTTATAATACAGCTCAATAAAGTACACTGTATATGGTACGACTCAATAAAGTACACCGTTTGTAGATATACCCTTTCTCCTTATGGGGAGATTCGGGAATACGCCTCAATAAAGTACAACGTATATAATACAGCTCAATAAAGTACACTGTATATGGTACGGCTCAATAAAGTACACCATTTTAAAATAAGCCCCTCCCCTCATCGGGAGATTTGGGGATATGTCGTCTTATATTTGGACGAAAATTTTGCACTTTTTCAACCACTCATTGGTGGGAACATACGCTTTTTGGCCTTCGTCTATTGCGCAATCAAGAGATCTGTTTGATAAGGTAGGAGCAATAAATGTGACCTTCATATTATTAGAAGGAAAAATCATAAAATGGGCTCCATAAAATCAATGATTCTTCTTATGGCAGTAATATCGCCAAGTTATATTAGATGCTTACTATTAGCCGATATTAGTATAATATGACCGTTGGGAGATCTTAGTGGTTCCATGCGTTAAACCATCATACTGGCCAGGCATGAAAGCAATCTATGGGGTACACTAAGATACTGCCAATTATCATATGGCGCTTCTATCAAACTAAGTTTGGCATTCGTAGTTGTTAAAAATCAATGAAATAAAAATCATTGTCGTAATCCAGTTGGAGAAATTTGTTGGCAAGAGTTGCCGAATTTTATACAATACAATATATATATATATCCAGATGGATTTGAATTAATCGAGCTCGAAGACTCGAAATTATATGCTTTAAGCATGAATCAGAGAAAGTGATTTCTTTTTCTGCTTATTCTCTAGAATGAGAGTATAATTGAATCAAAGAATAGAATTTGGTGCAAAGTGCACATATATCTTTGCCATGATACGGCTTTCTATAATTATTGTTGTTTCAATCAGCTGGTGAGATATCACCGGAATGTCTATCAAATACGACAGACTTCTGATAAATGATATTAGGATATCACAGAGATTTCAAAAGATATAATTTCAGATGGCGAGGTTTAGCATCCTCGTATAGGAGTCATCGGCTCCAAACAATGTAGTTCACCATGTGGAACTTCAAGCTACTCAATGGTAGAGATCCTCGAGTCCGTGACCCATTATAGTTTCTTCATCTGGTCCGTGACATCTTGAATGTATAAAATCAATAACTACTATGTAGATTTAGAGTAGTCTTATATTCAGGTCTAGACTCGGAGTTTTTAAAGGAATCTGCATTTGGGATATTTGAGATTAGACACTAAGGGCTAGTGTCTAATTCACTCAAACTGTAGCTCTGATACCAACCTGTCACACCCCGATTTCCGGTGGGCCCAGATGGGTACAATCGTGACGGTTGATAACAGTTATCACAATATAATATTATGCAGCGAAAGTATTGGATTGAAATTATTAAAATAAAGATTGAATGTATAAAAGTATTACAAGCATTTGACACAAGCCCACAGGAAGGATCCAAATAAACAGAGCTTTAGACATCATAGGCCTTAAGCTTCAGAAGTGCAAATTCCTTAGCCTTCATTCTAGCCGACCCGTAATCCCAGCCTATAATAAGGTTCGGTACCTGCTGTTCAATCTTTTGAAAATACGTCAGCCAAAGCTGTGTAAATACAATTAACTGACTCTTTGGAAAAATAGTTTTTCGAAAAGAGTTTTATACGTATAGATAACCCGTAGGTGATCTTTTAAATATATCTTGGGATTATTCTTGTTACGAGATTATATACTTGATTAACCCATTGGGTTGTCCGGACATGGTATCATTAACCCCCAATTATATCAATTATCAAGTACACAGATTAAACTGTATTCATACACTTTTGCGCAATCATAAGCGACTTACTTGTGTAATAACCGTCCCAAGAGGCATAATCGCCGTCCCAAGTTTACACTAAAATAAGTCAAGAGTATTTACCTTTTTGCTAGCTTCCAATCAATAAGACTATATTTGGCAAAGAGCCGCAAGTCTAAGTATTATTGACTCAAGTCCGATTATCTGGGGGGGGGTACTATAGTCTGGAATGAACAGATTTATTATTTGTTAGAATGTATACGGGCCAAAGGTAGTTCCTTTAGATATGACCCGATACTTAAGAATAGGTTCGCTAGACTAAGCGTATACTGAATAGAATGTGGTTTAAACCCAACAAGTACTAGGAATTGTATAATATGGGTAAACAATGTACATTCAGGATTTTGAGATCAAAACGATAAAGTTAAACCCTTTTCGGTAAACTTATGTAAACTAGTTACGTAAGTCTAACCGTACGCGTATAGGCGATAACGGGTAATCGGATGAGTCATGAACAAGTTTCATATGCCAATATACTTTAAATAAGTTATAATATCAGTAGGATATCAACTTGTATGCCCACTAAGGTTTTAAAATCAAACTATGCCTCATAAGGGCGTTTTGGGCATTTAGCGACTTATAAAAGAGACTTGCGTATAATCTAATGTTACGACCATAAACATTCTGTTAAAACACTTTATTTATGATATAATATCAGTAGGATATCAAACATATGTGCGTTTGATAGTTTAAGACCAAACTATGCTCCGCAGGGGCATTTTGGTAATTTCACACATAGTTATGAAAGCTAATTTGGGAATCTGAGTTTATATCATGTACCTACTGTAAAGATATTTAAAATAATTTATAAAATCAGTATGTAACAAGTCTTGGTTGGTAGTTATGGTTTGAAACCATACTACGCGCCGAGATGGCATTAAAATCGTTAAATGACAATATGTGCGATTGTTTAAGGAAAACTGATGTTGTGATCAGGTTTATATGATCGAAATATGTTATTTAATATAACATATCAGTAGGAAAAATGTTTTGTATGATAATCATGCTTTAAAACCATTTTGTGTGTTATAAGGGCATTATCGTCATTTAAGGACATAATACAAGCACTTGTGCATAAACTCAGTTTATAATCTGAATTGATATCCCAAATTATCCTACTTATGATATTAGATCAGTAGGCAATGAGTTTGGTATAAGGAATTATGCTTAAAACTGATCTATGCGCTTAAAGGGCATTTTGGTCACTTTAAAGCACAATTTACGACCTTATATGCAAACTCAGTTTATGATCAGATTTGTAACATCAAAATATGTTAAACATGTTAACATATCAGTACTTAAATAATTTGCAAGCTTATTTGTGTCTAAAACCTTATTTTTGCTAAAAATGGCATAAAGGTCAAAGTATGGCATAAATACAGAGACTTGCATAAAACTCAGATTACTAATACAATCATGTAATATAAGCTTATATGGTTATGCTACATCATATTATGATCATAACAGAACTTTAAACCAGTAGCATACTAGTTTAATTCGGTTTATAACCAAAAGTCAACGTAGAAGTCAAATTACGCGACTTTCGGTTGCGAATCGACCCTAAAACTGGAATTGACGAGCCTAACATGTTTACACATGTTCTAATAATTATTACCAAGTTGTTTAAGTGATAAAACATATTTTAGAACACTCTTAAACTCGTCAATTGACCAAACAAACGTGATTCTTAGGAGGTGCCCTTTTGAGGGATTAACACCTACCTAATTACGATCACGTAGCCATGTTCGTTGCGAACAATGGCTTG
Organism: Helianthus tuberosus; assembly: GCA_030545235.1. Taxonomy (NCBI): domain Eukaryota; kingdom Viridiplantae; phylum Streptophyta; class Magnoliopsida; order Asterales; family Asteraceae; genus Helianthus; species Helianthus tuberosus. The sequence goes on from CM060426.1 coordinate 97,987,989, forward strand.
ACCGTTTAAGGTCTAACTAAAAGTCAAAGCATTTATCGTAAACACTTAACTTTTTGGCTTGAAAGCCAAATAAAATAACTAGTCATGAAAGGATCACTTACAAGTGGTCCTATTGACTGAAAAGAACTCAAAGGTCTGCTCCTAAAAGCTCAGGAGCTCCCCATATGAGAAAGATAGGAGAATGAAGAATAGGTGCAAATGAAAGTGTTGAAGAACACTTCTATTTATAGTGTTTGGGGAGTTTATAGATGATTGACAGGTGTTTAGGGCTTCCTCAGATGCTTACAAGTGTCCTGGTATGTGCTACAAACCAGCAACAAGCCCCAAGAGTCGAATAATGTGAGTTATAGCTGTTTCCTTGGGCTGCAAACAATTTTTTGTATCTGGCACTTGTATATGGACCGTATGGTCCTGTATACGGTCCGTAAGGACCTGGCCAGCTCACACAAACTTTCAAATGCTGACACGTTTGGCCCCTGGACTTTGTTTTGTTGCGTTTTGTCACCCGTAACCCCTTTTTAACCTAATTTTTAGGCTTAATAAAGGTGTTAAGGCATATGTGACTTGGATTATGTCCGTAAATATCATGGATGTCGGTTTTTTCGGTTGTACGGTTACGCGTTTCGCGTTTCGCAAAAATGCGTAAAATGCTTTAACGAACACGAAAACGACCCAAATTTCGTAACGAATGGTATTTTTGTATTCCCATCACTAAAATATAATATTTTAATGATTACAAATATTTCTGGATGTACGGATATGGTCAGAATGCAGAATATGTGCGAATAGGCATACTTTCGCATTTTTGACGCTTTTAGTCCCTGTGATCAAATAAGCATATTTTCACACACCGAACCCTCTAAAACTTATTTCTAAGTTATGTTAGGGGTATTTAGGGTATGTATAGCTTATGACCTTGTTTCGGAGTGTACGGCGCTACGAGAATCGACAGACTTTCGTAGTTTGTCGTAAACAGTCCTTGAGCCCAAATAAAGCACATTTTGTGATGATTTTCACAAAAGTTCTCATTGGTCAATATTAGGTACACCCAAGAGTATGAACAAGCATCATAAAACTCTCGGTTTGTTAAAAGTTCACTCAGAGGTAAGAATTAACATGTTGACGCTTTTAACCCTTCGTCGCGCAAACTTTCAAATGGTTACGCAACTTTCAAACAAATATGTAAACGGCTCCTCACGTCCAACAAGTGGTTCATATGAGGATACGGACACCGTATATGGTCACTCAGAGGCTTAGTTTTAGCATGTTGACACTTTTAGTCCTTCCATAAACATAGTTTTCGTTTTTGACAAAAATAGTCCCTCTTAACCAACTTTTGACATAATTAGGATTAGGGACACGTGTCGATACATTATTGGACTTGATTTTTACGAGGTGTTACAACATACTCCCTTATGTGTTAATACTTGTTTTGTTATTCCTTAACATACGCCTTCCTAAGGCATTTTACTCGATTTCACTAAACTCGAAAACACTCGTATTACACAAACAAGACGAGTTTACCAAAATAGGCGTGAAACCCACAATTTGGTAAACGACTCTCATTCCGCTTGATTATATTTTTGCACAAAATTCACCATTAAGTTAGGAGTGAAATCCACATCTTAATGGAGAATTTCAATTTCAAATTCTAGTGGACCCTCGTCAACGTGTCAAAATTAAATTTTGACCCGACGAGTACCAACCACACTTATGGTACGAAGTCGTCAAGTTAGGGGTGAAACCCGCATCTCGTCGACTAGTCCCACTCCTTGATTTTTATGAATCCCGCCAAGTCTCGAATTATCGATTGAGTTGGCTCATGTAGTAACCGGAAGGGTGAATACCGTTAACCTATTAGGCCAAAGCATGCTTCTCAAATTCAAAAGACCTTTCGATCGATTTGGTTAGTCAACGTTCCATTTTGGAACCGTCCAAGTATTAATCAAACCTACGTTTTACTATTATCAACTTTATTTGATACAATCCTCTTTTTTCACATTCGAATTACCCTTGAGATTATTCTTTTTACACACTCATCATACTAAAAATTTTCGTACACATATATATTACATCACATGCATGATTTCATATAATTTTATTTATTTTCCTTGTAACAACAAATGGAGACATATCATCAAGATAAGATTGATTTCCTTACCTTGACGATTAACTCCGCTTCTTTTCTCATCTTACAACGACCTCACCAACGGATTTGGGGGTGATTCCCTTACCTAGGTGATCGTTACCAAGACTTTCTTTAATAGACTATATTATGTAAACCCGATCATGTTTATACCTAAATCGTGTATCATTCATCAAAATCCCTATTTATTTCAAAATTTATTGTTTATTCAAACGTATTTCCTATCCTACAATTTATTCTCACATAACTCACATACACGAAATTTTTAATCATAGCATAAACGCTTGTTCCTCGATTTTCAAAATTTTACGAAATGCTACTCATCAACTTAGTCGATCTAATAAATCCATTGCCCACCAAAACTTCGTATTCAACGTAATTATTAAAACACGCTCATCTCATATCATTATACTAAAGATTTTTACTTTCAATTGAGAATCAAACCAACTTTTTGTACACATCTACAAAATATTACAAATATTGTTCAATCGTTCACTAAAGCTCTTTACAAAATCAATAAAATATTTTATTAAGAACACTTTTCAACAATCACTAAGTTCATATACTAAGTTTCTTTTCTAAGGATCAATATTTTCACAAAAACCCCTAAACTTCGAATTTCTTCTTTAATGCAAGATCGTTTAAAACGATGCAAACTTACTAACTTCAGGAACCTTTTCAACATCACTCCATATGCAAATTGAACTCAAAACATGTGGGCAAGAAAACTTCATAAGGACCGGCAATTTTCAACTACGAAAATTCTTTTAAAACTATGGTAGCATTTCCATTCTTTACAAAGTACAATTCACATAATCAAAAGATGTTTTATACTCTCTTTACATTCACAAACTAGATTCTACATTCCATGACAACTCGGCCTATTTGGATGCAATTAAACTTCATGTTTTGCTCAAACAACTATACATGCATATCATCTTACGCGTTATACTTACACATTTATGTTTATATTCATATTCACATTCATATTCATACATTTTATGTTATACTCATATTTACATTTACGTTACACTTATATTCAAATTTATATTCACATTCATACAATTATACGTCTATACTTATATTCACATTTATACATTTGCGTTTATACTTATATGCACATTCATATTCATATTCATACATTACACGTTTAAACTTACACTTATCCTTATACATCTACGTTTACACTTATATTCACATTCACGTTTATACTTGTATTTACACTCGTATTCATGCTCACACATTTTATGTTTATACTTATACTTATATTTATACTCATACTCACTCAATACGCTTTATGCTTACACTTGTACTCATATTTATACTCACATTCATACATTTTATGACTATACTCATGTTTATACTCATACTCGAACTTTTATTCATATGTTTTATGTTTGTACTCATATGCGTATTCATACTTAAACTTATACTATGCTCATGCTCCTATTCATGTTCAAAATTTATACATTCGCGCCGTACGCGAGCGAAATCCGAGGGATTCGCTTACGTGAGTCTCATGCTTATATACTACATTTGTAACGACTCTCATCAAAAGTCATAATTATTAAATTAATTAGTCAAAAAGGAAACCCTAATTGAGACACCCAAGTGATTCTGAACAAACCCTAAAATTTTCATAATTTTCAGAATCAGGATTAGGGCCCCTAAAACTCAGGGGGGGTATTTCCTAGTTAACGATTATCTACATAACGTGCTCTCCAAGTTGAATTTTCAGAAACCGTCGACTCAGCTAGCCTAGTCCCACACGTGGCAACCCTATGCATAAAAATAGTTCTCTCGCGGGCCGCCTCAAGTTAGCTTAAACCTCACGCGGGCCGCCTAAGGGACAAAATTCTGCTATAAATAGCAGGCCTTGGGACTTGAATCTGGGCACTGAAACGACGCTCAAATTCACTTTGTGCGTCGAGTTATGCTCTGTTTACTCTCAAAAACACTAATTAGTAGGGGGGATGCTGCTACGATACAGGGTATTAACTTAATCGCGGTTACGATTCATTTTCCGACCGATCAATATATCCAATGGATGTTTAAGTGCCGCCCACACTAGGGTTATACTTTATCGTTCGTCAATTAATTTGACGGATCATCGTTAATTCGATGGATGAAGTATTATACTTTGTCGTTCGTCATTAATTTGACGGATCATCGTTAATTCGATGGATGAAGTATTATACTTTGTCGTTCGTCATTAATTTGACGGATCATCGTTAATTCGATGGATGAAGTATTGCACTTTGTCGTTCATTGTGAGAATTTGATCTCGTGAGTTATCGTAATTATTGTATTAAGTTACCTACCTAGTTCGTATGCACTAGGTTACAAGGCAAAATCAATAGGCTAAGCCCTGCCTGTATAAATCTGCAATATATCAAGGCTTATCTGTAGACTAATTTCTGTCCGTATGAATCTGCATGATTATCTGTGAGTCATTCTCTTTTTATCAAATCTATTTACAAAACCCTATTTATTTCAAAGTTATAATTACAGGGATTAAGTTTATGTAATCACCATATTACAGCCGGTATGTGGGGTTTTGTATACATTACTTGATAATCTTCACCATTGGGGCAGCCAATGGGTGATATGACCATAGTCACAGACACCATTGGACGAATGGGCCAATGGGTCGAGTGACAAAATACTGTGGGTAATTGGTTTGATATCAGAAACATTGTAATCTTCCTTAATACTGTAAATTATAACAAATGTGTCGTTTTAGTAAAATGAATGAACTCACTCAGTATTTCCCGCTGACAAAACCTTTTTCAAACGCGTTTCAGGTAATTACAGTAGATTGGAGTAAGAGATGGATACGGCACTGAAAGGCATCAAGAAGTGGCTTATTTATTAATTAAATCAAAATAAGAAATATTGTTTTATGTAATAAAATTTATCTTTATTTAAGCTACCATTGTAAAACATGGGTTTATCCCATCTATTTAAATAAATAAAATCCGGTGTTTTCTAAACTCTGATATTTTTCCTAACTCACGGTCCTGATGAAATTTCCGCTGCAACGTTTTCAAAATAAAAATAATCACCGGTACCACGGGCTGCTCACGACTCTCGATTCCGTCCAGGGTGGGTCGGGGGTCGTGACAGAAGGTGGTATCAGAGCCAACTCAAAAGAGCCACTACTTTAAGCCTTTAGGTGTTATGATAATAATACCTAAACATATATAAAAGAGTTAGGAAATTGCTGTTAACTGGTAGCACATAGGATAGTATTTAGACTTGAACTTAAGAAAAGATGCCTCAGTATCAGCTTCAAGATAATCTAAGTACTTGAGTAAATAAAGTATGATGGATTTTGATATACCATAAGAATGGTAATTAGAATATTGCAAGATATGATAAATAAGCAAGAATTAATAAGTAATTATTGCTTATCTGATATTACTTGGTCTAGAATAAGATATGTTATGGGAATACAAGTTTCCTTAATTCTGGATAAAAGTCCTAATCAAATAGGCACTTTTAAATCTTGAAAAGATACTATTTATGGGAAATAGAAAATTTTCTCTGGCAAGACTGGGTATGGTGTAGTAGACTCTCCAGTTGTCCAGATATACTGAGGTTACCGCTCCAGCGCGAATCGGATAAGACGGGATAGATAATATGTCAAACAAGTTACAAGATTTCCCTAAATAGTATCATTACCAAATATTTGACTAGTTTTTGGAAATATAAATCCGTTAAATACATTGACCTGACAAATGGTATGTTTATTTCAGTATGTGAAATATATGATTATATAGATATATATATTTATAAGGAATTCCAAAAGCCAAATAGGAAAAAAGCACAAGCATATGTATCTAGATTTTTATCAGGAATCTCTTTTCCGATTTCGTTTAATCATCTGTCTCATAGCTCATGTAATAAAATAAACAAAGGAAATCCATTAAGTTGAAATACTATCGAAAGTGCAAAGAATTTCTAACACGATACCATAAACTATTAACACAAGTAAAAAGCATGTAAAGTTGTGATACGGTACAAGAAAACACATGAAAATTTAAATTATAAATTCACAGAAGTTGAAGTATATTACACAAAACTTTCAAGGCAAGACCTTTTGAAAATATAAACTGAGCACGATGACACCAATGTTAAAATTCCGTTAGTAAGAAGAACTACTAATAAAAAAGAGGCACTTTGCCACATGATCCTACAAAATGAATATCTCTAAGGTACGCTAGAACGAGATTTCACAACCATCAGTGTACAGTCTAATCGGAGTCATAGGTATTAGCACTGAAAAATGAGTCATATACTTTTGCAAATTCCCTATTTCATTTTATTCGACATTTCCTGGTAATGTCACTTAACAACGATTATCACTCGAAATTCCAGATAGAAGTTCTTATAATTCTTTTGTTGAAAATTCTGACTTCTGCATATAATAAGTTGATTTTCACATTTCTACTTTTCCTAAACGGTCATCATACCAGGAGGATTTATTTCATAGTAACGAATATTGATTCATTTCATTTCTTGGTAAATCCACACGTTACACATGCACCGTTTGTTGCGCATGTGGTTCGTTTAATTTAAGAAGACCACTGAAGGGTTTCATTCCAATTTGTTATTTTATCAAAACTCAAATATCATTTCGCTATACTTGATTTTTGGTACTGTAAACCGCATTATTACAAAACGATAATTCTTTGATATAGAGTCACTAAATTTCTTGAAAAAAAAAAATTTATTTGACATACATAGTTTCTATTGTGACCATATCCGAACTTTCTTATTCAAATTATTTTGCTCATATTACATATTTATTTTAAAATCCTATATGATGGATGGAAGCTATCATATTTAAATAAGTCCTAACCAGCACTTCATTTGTTTTGAACCATACTAGGCTTGTTTAAATCCTCGACTTCATTAAAACATTTCTTCGATCACGATCACCTTGTGGTGACGTTTTCATAAATCTAAAATCTCGCACTAATATAATTCGCACACACCATATACAGAATTTAATTATTTAATTATTCTTATTTATAAAATCCATTTTGTTGATTATTCCTATAAACTTAATCTTAACACAATCTTGTGCTAAGATAATGATACACAAATTCATGTCATATTTCAATATATCTTTTAACAATTATTACAGCATCAATTGAGCCTTTCATGATAAATTATTGCTTTAACATCTTCAATCGAAAAACATTATATAAAATTTATTTTATATATGGAAACTTACATAAGTGATTATCTAATAGTATTATATTCTTATTAGTCACCATAAGGAGGATAAGTAAATACTTAGTCAATATAAGTAGGTGACTTATAATAAGAAATACAGAAATTATTATACATGTGCTTATATTTAACCAAAATGGAAATTTCATAAACTAGGCACCTAGCTCGGTTGGCTAGGCGCGCGAAAGGGTGTGGCCTAGACCCGGGTTCGATCCTGGGGATGGCCAGTTTCACCATTTTATTAGAAATTTTTTTCCATTTAAGTGTATGTTTAGTTATGTATTACTAATATTAGTTTTATTATTAAGAAAATATTAATAATAATAGTGTTGGTATTATTTTTACTAGGATTATTATCAAGGGTAGGTATTGGATAGCCTAGCCTTAATTAGGCATGGACTGATCACCTATGCTTAAATAAGGGAGCACTAACCAATATCCACCATGATAATGACTAGTAATATATATATATATTAAGTCATCATACTTATTTAGTAAATTTTAATTATATATGAAAATACATATACCTTGGAAAAGACATATTTTCATAAAACAAAGGACAAATAAAATTATGTAAATAAATTATCTATCACATATTTTGTGATAACTATGTGCTGTAACCCTATGGTAAGAAAGTAACCATATAAGAATAATATGGTAGTCATTAACTACGTTGGGTTAGGAGAACATTATAATATATAAGAATAATTTCCATTTTCACTTATTTACAACATTTACATTCACAACGTTATATGGTTTCAAAATGGAAATAAGTAATCAAATAGAATCGACCCATTAAATGTTATATATTTACCAAATATTTTACACAATAAATATTTTTACACCTTTATTTACAATTTTCATTTTAAATAGTGATTTCTTTTACAAAATGATATTTTGTAACATAAATTACGGTATTTTGTAATATATATTACATAGTTATTTTACAAAGTATGGTAAAATACTAAAATAGTATTTATTTAAAAGAAGTAACCATTTACATATAGTAAAAATATGTAACCAATAATATATTACATAGTATTTATATTTGATATATAAGATACGGTTCAGACAGGGATACAAATAATATATATTATATTGGTAAGGTCAATACAACTTGTTCTTATTATATTTCAATCTCTAGTATATAGTATGGAAAATATGGTTACTAAAAGTATACTATCACATTGTTTCACAATTAAAACAACTTGGAACTTTAATTAATGATACACTAACTCTATTGTCTTTTGGTATATCATTACAATTCACTCATCTCAACACTTTGATTTTCTCATATCATAAATATTTTACAAATCATTTTTCATGCTTTTATTTCATTTGAAATCTGTCAATTCTAAATCTTCTTCAGTTGCTAACCAAAGTAAGCTTCCTTTTGACAAAGAATTTCATTGATTTTAAAAGTCCTTTCCATTCATTTGATCATATATCCTTTGGCTTGAACCTAGTTATTTTGGAAATTATATCATTTCATCTCATTCGTTGGTCATCGATTTCTTGAACTAATTCAGTTGAACCATTGAATCCTACTTATGGTACAACTCGTATTCACAAAATTTGATATTTTTAATTCTGTGTCATCTACCTTAATATTATTTTTATTAACTAAAATGTGACATAATTCCAAAAAGAAATATAATAACCCAAATACACTTGGAAGCTGGAATCTGAGATGAAGAAGAAGTATTCCTACTTATTCCAATAAATCTCGAGGACGAGATTTTTATTAAGGTGGGGAGAATGTAACGACTCTCATCAAAAGTCATAATTATTAAATTAATTAGTCAAAAAGGAAACCCTAATTGAGACACCCAAGTGATTCTGAACAAACCCTAAAATTTTCATAATTTTCAGAATCAGGATTAGGGCCCCTAAAACTCAGGGGGGGTATTTCCTAGTTAACGATTATCTACATAACGTGCTCTCCAAGTTGAATTTTCAGAAACCGTCGACTCAGCTAGCCTAGTCCCACACGTGGCAACCCTATGCATAAAAATAGTTCTCTCGCGGGCCGCCTCAAGTTAGCTTAAACCTCACGCGGGCCGCCTAAGGGACAAAATTCTGCTATAAATAGCAGGCCTTGGGACTTGAATCTGGGCACTGAAACGACGCTCAAATTCACTTTGTGCGTCGAGTTATGCTCTGTTTACTCTCAAAAACACTAATTAGTAGGGGGGATGCTGCTACGATACAGGGTATTAACTTAATCGCGGTTACGATTCATTTTCCGACCGATCAATATATCCAATGGATGTTTAAGTGCCGCCCACACTAGGGTTATACTTTATCGTTCGTCAATTAATTTGACGGATCATCGTTAATTCGATGGATGAAGTATTATACTTTGTCGTTCGTCATTAATTTGACGGATCATCGTTAATTCGATGGATGAAGTATTATACTTTGTCGTTCGTCATTAATTTGACGGATCATCGTTAATTCGATGGATGAAGTATTGCACTTTGTCGTTCATTGTGAGAATTTGATCTCGTGAGTTATCGTAATTATTGTATTAAGTTACCTACCTAGTTCGTATGCACTAGGTTACAAGGCAAAATCAATAGGCTAAGCCCTGCCTGTATAAATCTGCAATATATCAAGGCTTATCTATAGACTAATTTCTGTCCGTATGAATCTGCATGATTATCTGTGAGTCATTCTCTTTTTATCAAATCTATTTACAAAACCCTATTTATTTCAAAGTTATAATTACAGGGATTAAGTTTATGTAATCACCATATTACAGCCGGTATGTGGGGTTTTGTATACATTACTTGATAATCTTCACCATTGGGGCAGCCAAGGGGTGATATGACCATAGTCACAGACACCATTGGACGAATGGGCCAATGGGTCGAGTGACAAAATACTGTGGGTAATTGGTTTGATATCAGAAACATTGTAATCTTCCTTAATACTGTAAATTATAACAAATGTGTCGTTTTAGTAAAATGAATGAACTCACTCAGTATTTCCCGCTGACAAAACCTTTTTCAAACGCGTTTCAGGTAATTACAGTAGATTGGAGTAAGAGATGGATACGGCACTGAAAGGCATCAAGAAGTGGCTTATTTATTAATTAAATCAAAATAAGAAATATTGTTTTATGTAATAAAATTTATCTTTATTTAAGCTACCATTGTAAAACATGGGTTTATCCCATCTATTTAAATAAATAAAATCCGGTGTTTTCTAAACTCTGATATTTTTCCTAACTCACGGTCCTGATGAAATTTCCGCTGCAACGTTTTCAAAATAAAAATAATCACCGGTACCACGGGCTGCTCACGACTCTCGATTCCGTCCAGGGTGGGTCGGGGGTCGTGACAACATTCTTTCATATACACAATCTTATTTCCAAAATTTATGTATACCTTAGTTCATACGCAACTAGTACAAGCTATGCAGATCATACGACAATCAGTATAATCGCGGGTGCACACAAGATTATAGTGATAGGCGTACGAGAACCATAGAGTGTACTACTGTGTATGGTAAGACACGGAACGTATCATGACACCGAATACGAAACGGGAGTAACATGGTGGATACGCCGCTGGTACTTCCTATATATAAGTGTTTTCACCGTGTTACCAAACTTTCGTAAATCGTGCCATGAGAAATTCAGTGTTTTGCAGACCTTTTGGACCTAAGACAAACTTTAAACAACTCACAAACGCATTATATCCGATTATCCACGACGAGACTTCATTCTTAACACATCGCTTTCGTTCATCCAATACTTATACCATCCTTATACTCGCTTTCGTCTATTAAATCAATCATTCACTCTTATTCCTCCATCATTCTCCAATCTTGTTATTTATACAAACCTCGTTTACAAAAAAATCGGTTTAAACGTTCGAGTCTTTATCTACCTCCTCACTTTTAAAAACTACCTCTCCCTTCTTCATTTTATGTGTAAACACCCGTAGTTGGTCATTACCTCCAAAACCGTTTTATGTAAAGCATCAAACTTTCTCGTTTCTCTCAATAAAACAATTTTCTACAAATATGCGATTTGGTTTTATCCTTTAAACTTTTCATGCCAACTACCTCACCTTTCATCAAATACAAACCGTCTTATACAAAATTTTCCTTCCTAAATACGACACATTTTTAATACACCTCCAATTTGATTTATTCAAAACTGTTTAAAACTCACTTTACCTATACACGCATCTACACGTTTTACTTATGCTTAATGCCTCAAAATCATTTTAATCAAACGAACTCTGTTTACAAACCCATCTTTTCGTTCCTCAAAATTTCATACTTTTCAAACATTTCAAAAACTTCCAAGTCTCGATTTTGACGATCATTCTTTTAGCCAAAATGCCTTTCAAGTTCTTCCTCTTGAATAAATTTTGGGACAAAATTTCCTAAAGGAGGGGAGACTGTAATGCCTTGCTTTTTCATGCTTTCCATTGTTAGAAAGTTCATCTTGTAATTCTATTTTCGGAAACTTGTTTCCCCTGTAATCGTATTTCGTTTTGAGCCATTGTAAATCCGAGACTTTGATCGTAATGAAATGAATCTTTTATACATCGTTTATACATGTTTATACATTGATGCGTGCTTCGTTTGATACATGATTCGTAATTCACATAAACATTAATTTAAATCATAAACAATTAGCGTATATTCGTAATTCTTAAACGTTCCATGCAAACCAAACATTTGATTATTCAATTTCGAGACTTATACACATTCAACACTTGCTACATATACTTGTTACATCATTTCAACACTTCATTCGTTCTTACAACACCGAATCCATGTTCAATTACTTGATTAAACCCTCACTTCATGTTTGATTATGTATGTTAGGACATGATACATGACACATATACAATTGATAAACCTTAAATACATAAAATACACAACGATTAATCATCTAATATGTTACATATACTTGTCACTTACAATCATGTTACATAATTATACATCACACTTTTTGTCTAGTTAAATCGCGTTTTATTTCATGTTGTACCTTGTTACAAGTTAGGGGAACATTGTTACATATTAATTACATAACTTAATCAGCAAAAATTACACATTTTAATGTTTAAAAAAATAAAAAGGAAATATAGGGCTGAATTCAGCACCCAAAACAGCCCCCTTGGGCTGAGTTTTGTGGGCTTGTTTCAATGTGTAACCCCTTCTAAACACTTCCAACGCCCAACCCATTAAAACCCTAATCCCTTCCCTATATAATAAACACTTCCTCATTCTTTATCCCACTTTTACAAGCCTCCAAACACTTCAAAAACTCTCCCAAACTCAGCTGAGTTTCAGCCACATTTTTGAAAGTTCCAGCCATAAAAAGTGAGTTTTAACTCACTTCCACTTCAATTTTCTTCTTGTTTCTTCTTCTACAACACTTGGATAACCTCTAGGAAGGTTCTCACAAGTTTTCTTGGGTAAACTAAGCTGAAACCTCACCATTTTTGAGGTCCAAAGTGCACCTAAATTCTGCTCATTTATATCTTCATGTTTTGGAAGAAAACTCATGTTTTCTTCATACATTCCTATGTCCTTATGCTCATAATCAATTGTATGGTTAGTTGGGCTTAAAAACAAAGTTGTGACACTTAAAATCAAAGGTTAAAACCTCATAAACTTTCTGTTTTGGTTAGGGTTTAACCCACAAGTAGTGTATAAGCTTAAAGCTTGTAGTTTGTGTGATTATAGGACTAGCTTGGGCTATCCTACTTGAAAATCCACACATTACTTGATGTTTTCCTTAGAATAGTTGTAATAAATTCATTATTTATTGTATGTTCTTGACCATCCTTGTTGTTTATAACAACATGTGTAGTGGTGAACAAAGAGGTACCTAAATGGAAGACTTGTTCTTCCTACCTCATGCATGATTTATATGATACAAACGAGGTTCCTAAATGGAGGATTCATCCTCATACCTCATGCTTGCCTTATATAACTTAATATATACTATATAATACTTACATATTACCCAAGTAATCGAACTTTTAATGATTAACTAGTGGTCATTTGTCAAGATAGTAGGTTGCACCATCCATGACTTTAACAACTTGTTATGATTCTAATGGGTAGTTTGACCCATGAAAACATTCTAATCCTTTTGGGTTCATAGTGTCAAAACAAGTATTATAAGACTAGATGATTATTTTCCTCATATGTTACCTTCATGTATTTTAAACTCTGAATCCTTATAACCGAATGTAAACTTTCCCTTAAAACTCCAAATCGAACACAAACAACTTTCTAGTCTCATCAACTTCGTCAAATTGGATAATCGGAAAGCATATGCAATTTTGTGAGTATACTCGAACCCATTTCTACTTTTAAACACTTTTGGGTGCAACATGTATTCTATATAAAAACACGAAACACTTGAAACTATTTGAATCACTCTCTATCCACGTTTGAACATGAAACTATATGATGCTTGTTAATCTCATATGTTATGTAAACTTTTCGTGTCTATATGCTCATTAACTTCGTACAAGCCTGCCTTAACAATTATAGCGCTATAGGAGTAATGCACCGCCCAAGAGTCTAGGGGTATTGTTAAGTTAAACATGTTAACCTCCCGTTATTCTTTGGGATGGGCTATATTAACGCATTGGATTCTTGGGTTTGAACATATAGCTTACACCGTTTCAACATACTAGTAACTTGCATATTATGATTCATGTTGGATATGAGCCGTTAAACTATTTTAATCTATTTTATGCTATGTATCAAACTTGTATACTCGCCAACTTTTGTTGATCGTATTTTAATACATGTTGCAGGTTGATTGTCAAGATGATGCTAAGTGAAGGAACAAGATTTAGGTGGACTTAGAAACACACTTAGAATAATCTATTTTGTTAATGTATGTTTGAAACAATGTTGTTCATATTTGATTCTTGTATGGCATTTTTAGCAATTTATGAAATTCAATTTAAATTCATATTGTCACATAGTATTATGAAGTTTTGAGCAATTTGTTCGTCTCATCCCGATGTTTCTGCCACCGGTTGGGGTGTGACAATATGTTTAGGCGATTGTTTACGTTTAGTATTTAGGTGGTACTTAAGTGTAATATTGTATATTATTTATATCTCCTATTGTAATATATTATTCATTCTATCAATAACAAAAAATTCTTGTGCTTTATCTTGGTAGCAGAGTGCCAAGAAAACCTAGGTCGGCCAACCTTAATTGCCAACAACCAACTAGCTGCCAATCTTCTTTGATAATTAACCTGCAACCGATCAACAATTAACCTGTTGCTATTCTTCACCAATAATCAACATGCAACAGATCAGCAATTAACCTGCTACTGTTCCTATCAGAAATTAACCTCAAAATTCTCTCATAAACTATTCCACTCAGCAATTAACATCAGAATTCCCTCAAAATTCCTATCAACAACTATTTCTTACAATGGCGATGATTCACCCATTCTCCATTGTTGAGAAAACAGCCCACAATTCACACATATTCGTCTTTAAACTCTCACCCACTAACTACGGGTTCTGGAAAGGTGATGGTTCACCCTTTTTTGGTAACCAACGATTTATTTTGCTACATATATGGTACAATTAAATGCCCTCTATCGAAAATAGCAGTAGCATTTGACACTCCATTTACTGACAATCCTAGTTACCTTCATTGGAGCTTTAATGATGCCCATGTTCGTGTGATTGTCATCTTTACCCTCTCGGAATCGTCTTTTCAACATATTTAGGGGACCACTTCTAGATGATTATGGTTATCACTGGAAAAAGCTTATGCACCAAACAATTCTTCAAGGGAATACACGCTCAAAACCCAACTTTTCAAGATTGAGAGGAAAGGTGATAAGACATCAGCGTCCTATCTCAGTCGAGCCTAAGAGTATGCCACTGCCTTAGCTAATGTTGGTGAATCGTCTAAAGATAAAGACTTGGACATGCTTGTTATCTCCGGTCTCCAGGATGAATATAATGGCTTAAAATCAAACCTTTTGGCTCGTTCCCCACCCGTTACCTTTAATGACACGGTCTCCTCACTAATCATGAATTTATGATCAACTGCACTACCCAGGTTCCACCACAAGCCTTTGCGACTTCTATTGTTGGTCTCCTGCCAAAACCAAATGCACCACCTCAACTTCCATTACATAGTTTGCAACAACTCAACTTGGGTACCAATTTAACCCCCTTGTTTCTCAGAATGCTCTGTGACACGGTCGGGTGTGCTTATAAAATGATGGTTATTTATACGTTTTGTATGCACTAGTTCAAGTTTTATTATTTATAAAAAACACGATATAATACTATCGCACTACAAATCAGTTAGACAAATGCACCCATCATTAGCGTAATATAGTGATGGTAAGATACCGAGGTCATCCAAAGATGCACGAGTTTTAGTGCCGAGTTATCGTTAACGTCCAATTAAGTCCAAAAGTTGAGTTTTTTTAAGGAATAAATAAAAAGAAAATAAAATAAATGGCTCAAGAGGAAAATAAAAGGGTAGTAATCAATGGTAGGATTAAAGGTGTTTAGGATCAACATACCTCTTGATGCTTTGTTAGCTAGATCTTACCATGGGGTAACAAGGGCTTGATTGTCAGACGAAGAACTATGCGTGTTAATGTGTATTGTTGTGTAGTATCTGGGTTGGAATCCTAACACACTCGATCCTTTCGCTTTGAATCAGCAGGGAAATGCCACTCGAGGCTGGAATATAGTATTAATTAATTAGATAGTTTAAGGAGTTTATATTACTTGTCCATATTTAGTCTGTCGGTGAGTTGTCAATTCCCTTAAGGTAGTTACTTTTATATAAACTAAGTCCTTTACACTTTGGTGTTATCTCCACGCAAAGACAATAGCTTACCCAACCGAAGTCCCATCCAAAACCTTTAAACTCCGCTAAGAGCATCAACATGCTTTGACTCTACATAGATATAGAAAACATGAACGACTCAAGTTAATGACGTCACAAGGTTGTTGGTAGATTTTAAGGATTAGGCGGAAACTCTAATGACCCAAGTTAATGGTGACACTATTATTTCACTCACTTTTAATAAACTATGTTAATTAGTTAAAGTCATTTACACACACACAGACAGACCTTGTTCACCAATTATCTTACTTAGTTACCTCAACATCAAGGGGGTAAGTTTCCCCAAAACACCCTCAAGAATCTAGCCAAGAATTGCCATGGGAGAAGATATGATCAAACTTGAAAAGCTTATATAAATCATAAAATACACTTATGATTCTTGAATTTTTTTTCTAATGATTACAATGATTAGAGAATGAGGTAGAAGAGAAATTTATAGTGGAGAAGAGGGGAGATAAATGAGCCAGGAAAAATGGTGGATTGAAGCTTCTATTTATAGGCAGGTTGGGGCCAGGCGTGGGGCGTGCCTAGATCACACGGGCCATGCCTGGCCAGGTGACCGGTTGTTCCTGGTTATCGAGACATGGGGTGTGTCTCGTCAACACGGGTCGTGGTCAACTTTGTGGGCCCCACAGGATCTTCCAAATCTTCTAGAAGCTTTTCTTTGTCTTGTACTACCGAGGCAAGGGGCATGCCTGGCTTTCTGTTAGTGCATATGTCTGTAGCTTCCGTCTGCATTGAGTCTTGTACATTTTGTGCTTAGTTTGTATTTTTTTATATGTTTGTTTATGTATAAGTCAATTCAGGGAATGGTGCGTTTATGTAAAAGTGAAATCCGTCGGACGACGATTGTCATCCGATCGGACCACTATCCGTTCGGATGACACTTATTCCCTCCCTGGTTGCCTATAAATAGTGGGCTAGAGCTTTGTGTTTAAGACTTTTGCTGATTTGATAGCGAAGCTCTGCTCATCTGAATCTCTACCGGAACTCTTGTATTTTCATCATCTTTCTAATAGAATTCAGAGGCGTTAAACGTTGAACTTGTCGTTGTTGATTCTGTGACTTATTCCCTCCCCGGTTGCCTATAAATAGTGGGCTAGAGCTTTGTGTTTAAGACTTTTGCTGATTTGATAGCGAAGCTCTGCTCATCTGAATCTCTACCGGAACTCTTGTATTTTCATCATCTTTCTAATAGAATTCAGAGGCGTTAAACGTTGAACTTGTCGTTGTTGATTCAGTGACATTATCAAGGGATTCCGCACCTTGATTCTGATCGATCCAGCCACGTTCTACTCGAACAGATCCTGAGATAAACGGCCTAACACTTTCTTCGTATGATCTTCGCACAGTGGGCTTCTGGAGGTGTCTGGTGGCGTTCGGATCTTATACATGGGGCGTGTCTGGATAATTTCTTTTATTTTTCTCAATTTTCACCCGATTTTGCTTCCTTTGTTAATTTTGGGTTATTTTTGTCCTGGAAATTTAATGTAAACCAATTTAAGCTTATTTTGAACATTTCATTAACAAAACATCTTGAAAATGGGTAATACTTTGATATAAAAACATGTAAATTTTTGCTCATATCACTTAACCTCAGGTGCCTTTAAAATTTTCTCGTGGTAATCGCTAGGGGTGTTCAAAATCATCCGAATCCGATTTATCCAATTATCTGAATCCGAATTATCCGAAAATTCGGATATCCGAGGATTCGGATAGTGATTTCCGAAATTTTCGGATATTTCAGATATCCGATATCCGATTTTTCTAATATGCATGTAATATAAATAGTACCATATTAGAAAAAACCTAACCCTAAATCACTTTTTCTCCTCAGCCGCTCTCATTCACACTCACCCTAGCCCCCACGAACTCAAATCCAAATCTAAACAAGATACGCTTACGAATAATCTAAACTCAAATCGAAGATCCCAGGTTTGTTTTCATACGATTCATCTGTATCATAGATTTCATTCGATTCATACGATTTTTTTCATACGATCCAAGGTTTGTTTCTGATTCATACAATTCAGCATCTGTATCATAGATTTCGATTTGTTTCATACGATTTTTTTACTTTATTTCGATTTGTTACAGGCTGTATTTGTTCATACGATCAGTATCATAGATTTGTTCATAACGTCAGTTATTTAAACAAGTTCAGTTATTTAAACAAGTTTGGTACAGTTTGGTATTATAGTTCGGTCGGATTCGGTCCTATTTTTCATAGATTCATTGTATTTTAGATCTGGATATTGATTTGTTACAGGTTGTATTTTGTTACAGAAGTGCATATAAAACAAAGGATTCATTTTTAGTTTGTAAAATCATCTTCACAAGTTGAATTTTAAAACTGCTGAAGACTGGCCTTTGTTTGTTTAAGGCTAAAAACTTTTAAAACTGCTAAATTTTAGAGGATATAATTAAATTGTTTATTGAGTTTTTTTCTTTTATCTAGTTTATGATCCTTTTAAAAAAGTGTATAAACTGGTTGTTTAAAAAAATTATGAAAACCATTGTAGTGAATAGTTTATGAAATAGTTTATTATCACTGGTTGTTTAAAAAAGTTTACACGTTCATACATATTGTATTACTGTAAATTTTAGTAGTTGAGAAATTTGTATTAGAGTAAATTTTATGTGTATTGTGGTATATTCATATTGAGTATTGTAAGAGCTTTATGCTTATAGCCCAAGTTTGCCATCTAAGAAATTAAAAACCTGGGAGTTTCACTCTAAGAAATAATAAGCTCTTTCGTGAACCGTATCAAGTTTCTTATATCAACCTTTTATCTAGACTGAGCTCATTTATGTTCTTGCGCAGCAGGTTTCATATGGTGCCTTGAAAGTTAGAAGGATGGATTGGAGTTTGATGCTCGGATTTGGAAGATTATGTTTTTATTTCGACTTTTAAGACAATGTTTTGTGTTATTTTGGACATGTTATGTGATTTAGAACAATGGATTGTGTTGGTTTGTTTTTTTTGAACATCAGATCTTTTATTTGCTGTTTGGTTTGTTGAAACTTTTATTTTGAAATTTATTTTTTTAGAATTTCGGATATCCGTTTCATTATCCGAATCCGTATAAATTTCGGATATCCGAAAGTCGGATATCTGAAATTTCGGATACGGATTCAGATAGTGAAATCTACTATCCGAAATGTTCAGATATTTTCGGATATCCGAAATTTTGGATACGGATTCGGATAGTGAAATCTAATATCCGAAATGTTCGGATATCCGAAATTTCGAATATCCGGTTTTGAACACCCCTAGTAATCGCCATGACACTTCCGTGGGAACCCACATGGTAATTATTCAAGGAATCATGATGAATCTCGTGGACCAAGCAATGAGAATCGTCCATAACAGTTTTCATGGGCGTCTACTCAGGACATAATATATGGTCATTATAACTGCTATGGTATTGGGCATATCCCCTCGCAGTGTCCAAATCAGCCTGGTTCCTCTAACCGTGCCCATTCTCAGGCAAACTATGAAAATTTTTCTGATCATAGATCATAGAATGGGTCTACTTGGTTCATGACACGTGGTCCAATAACCATGTTACACCGGATTTAACTAGTTTGGTCAACTCCGAAGCATACTATGGCATCGACCTTCTCCATGTTGGCGACGGTAATCCTCTACCCATCTTTCATATTGGTTGTTCCAAATTTTATTCTCCAAACTAAACTTTTAATGAATCTAAATTATTAGTCAATGTAGGCCCTAGTAATTATTATCTTTATATAAATTATTATCTTTATGAATAGTGTTTTTTGTCATTTACTATATTTCGTCATTTAGTGTAAAACTTTTCATTTACAACCCATGTAGTTTAACTATTGTATTTTTTTATTTTACTTTAACTAAATTACTTTTCTATCCCTAAATAGTTTTTTTAACGAACACGTTAATACCGTTTTAGACGTATTTTTTAACTTTTCTTTTTCTTTGCTATAACGAGTGTGGCGAATATTTTTTTTAGTTTGTTTTTTTAACGAACGCGTCGATACTCCTTTGAACATATTTTTTAACTTTTCTTTTTATTTGCTATAAGGAGCACACTAAAAACCGACTATGTTTCTATCGTTTTCTTTTTCGTTTACCTTTATTATTTATTATATTGTTTTACCTTTTCTTATTATTTTGATTTTCAGAGCAGAGTTACGACGCAAATAGCATAACCTATTTAGATATCATTTTATTTAATTTTACAAATTTATTTATCGGTTGTCATAGAGTGCTATACGTTATGAATTCCAACCACGTCCCTGCGCAACGCGCGAGTAACTACGGTCCTAGTTTTTAATAAAAGGACTAATTCACATATAGATATTTGAGTAGGAATTACAGAATAATTACGAATAATATTAAAAGAGATATGATTATTCAACTAGAGTAGGGATTCTAGAATAATTACGAATAATATTAAAAGAGACACGATTATTCAACAAAGTTTATTTTCATATATTAAAAAATAATGTTACAATCTGCTAGTGAACAAACCATAATTGTGGACAAAAAACAAACCATAATGTGAACCAAAAACAAGCCCTTAAACTTATTTGCTTGTTTGAGATTGAGTTCTGAAAGGACTTATTGAGTTATCACACCCCTTTTGGGGTTGTGTTAAATACACCCCAAAGTCAACTCTTTTTTACGTTTTCCCACCAGTCAACTTTTCAAGTTTATTTCAAGTTTCCATAAACTAATTTTTACAGTCAATGGAACAAGCTTTTAACACATATATTATAAGTTTCCATAAACCCATGTATAGTTAAACAACTCTTATATATAAGAAGACTGATGTGTACAAAATGCAACATATTAATTACATCAATAAAGGCATAAAACCAACCCTTTTTAGTACTAATGTTGGGAAAACCTCGTTTCTTTCTTCCTTTTGAATTTACAGGACCAAATGAGCTTAAAAGAACAAAAGAAACAAATAAGCAGCCAAAAACCAACATAATTACAAGAAGAAGAAATAACGTGACATGCCCGACCCCTCGGCAGCATCTCCCAAGACAAAAACAAGAAAACAGAAGCTGACCATGGGGCCGTGCCCAGCCAGGCATGGGCCGTGGTCAGACCTCACACAACAAGACAAAGACTGCAGAAGCTTCTATGCCCACCACGGGGCCGTGCCCAGCTCATCATGGGGCGTGGTCAACTCTAAGATTTGCAGAATCTTGATAGTGCAGCAAAGAGTTGACCACGGGGCCGTGTCCAGAAGCCACGGGGTGTGTGGGACCCTCTGCTGACAGCTGCAATTAATGAAGGAAGAGAAGAAGCTGGCCACTGGCCATGCCCAATGGACACGGGGCTGTGGACGGGGTACTGTTCTGACTATAAATAGGGGTGCTTGGTTCACTTCAAAGGCATCCATTGGCAAACCACTTCTCTCTCACTTTGCCACCACTCCACCACCACTACAACACTAACACCCACCACCACCATCATCCATCTTTCATCTTTAGAGTGTGTAGTAGTCTCGGGATCCAAGATTGATTGTAAGAGTTCTTGTCAATCAAAGGCCATGCTTGGCTAATCTCTTACATCACTTGGTGAAGACAAGTATTTAATGTATTACTTTTGATTTTTAATCTTTCGGCACTTTTTAATTGGGTATGTATTAATGACTTTAATAACTAGTTCTTATGTTGAAAGTGAATTTTCTTTACCATTTCTTCATGATGTCATTGATTTGCTCATTCGTGTCTTTACGGTCTATATAAAGCGTGTTAACTACTTGGAAGGGGGTTAGAAGGGTGGTTTGGTAAAGTTCTTGTCTCGTTTAGTGTATAGATCCTGCGAGGACTTGGTTCAAGCTTACTAGGACCTCGTTCAATGCCCCAAAAGGTATTGGATGGCGGGGGTGCGAATAGCTTGAACCCCTCATATGTAAACTACTATTAAATCATTAAACCGACTTCTTGGGATTGTATCCTTGCTGACTCAAACCACTTAGCCGAGGGTAACGTCACCTTCAAAAGAGGGGCCTACCACTTTTCGCATTAATAACTTATTTAATTATCTTTCAATATTTCGACCCTTTGGGATTGTATCCCTGCTGACTCAAACCACTGGGTTGAGGGTAACGTCACCTTCAAAAGAGGGGCCTACTATAACTAAAATAATCTCTTAAAAAGTCCGAAAGTGCGAAAATCATCAAAGGGTATATTAAAGAGGAGTTGGATCCAAGTGATTCTATCTTGTCTATTTGTTTTTCATTTTATTTATCTTTTAATTTTTAGATTTACTTTCATGTTTAAAAACTTTTATAAAAAATTTAGATTGATTAGACGTTGACAATAAACTGGTATTAAAAGCTCTTGTGTCCTTGGACGACCTCGGTATCTTACCAATACTATACTACACTCGCTATGGGTTCACTTGCCCTAGTGTGTGTTTAGTGTTAGTACAATATCGTGTTTTATAAATTTAAAACTTGATTAATGCGTAAAACGAACTTAAAATATTAATAAAATCATATCACGCTCAACGCACACCAATGACACTACATCTCCGGCCACCACCACCCGCCGTACGGCTCAGCCACCCCCACCCACCGCACACCTCCGGCCACCACTAGATATTATTATTTTTGAAGATGTCGCTTTCTAATGAAAACAACTAAATGGAAGAAGATGATTTTATCATGAGGACACCTGAATTTGTCACTAATCAGGTACAACCAGATCTATAAAAAACAAGCTTTTTACCGGAGTTCTTCCTTGCTTTGTTTTCTTGAATCATCATCGTCGGAGCCGTCGATCGGAACCGTTCATGTTCACTGGAGTTATTTCTTGGTCTTTCTTGGTTTTTTCTTTGATCGGAACCGTTGGATTCTTAGATCAGAGCCATTGTCCCTTCTTGGTCTTTTCGCCGGAACCGCCATTTGATCGCCGGATGGTTCACCGGAACCACCATTAGATCGGAGCCTTCGTCCTCTTTGATCGGAACTGATGGATTC
The DNA here is from genome assembly GCA_030545235.1 of Helianthus tuberosus. NCBI lineage: Eukaryota > Viridiplantae > Streptophyta > Magnoliopsida > Asterales > Asteraceae > Helianthus > Helianthus tuberosus. The sequence goes on from CM060426.1 coordinate 98,011,245, forward strand.
TTAGTTCACCGAAACCGCCATCTGATCGGAAGATTCACCGGAGTTTCTCTCACCTCTCTTGGCTCTCTCTCTCTCTATCTGTCGTCTATCATGTATTGATTTGTTTATATATATTGAACATGCCCATAATGTATTGATTTGTTTATATATATTGAATATGCCCTTTAACATGTGCTCTTTATGTATCTTTTGTTGTTGCATTTGATCTTTTTTTTTGCTAAGTACAAATAATTTATTATTTTTTTTAAATTAAATTTCGTTTATAGGTATTCGGGTCTTGTGAAGAATTGATGAATAGGGTACAAAAGTTGGCATACTCACTCGGTGTTGTCGTCATCAAAAGAAGGTCGAATAAAAGATCTTGTGGTTTCGTGTATAGGGTTGTGCTCCAATGTGATCGTGGTGGAGAATATAAAGTTAAGGATTCAAGTAAAGTTACCGACACCAAAAAAACTAATTGTCCTTTCAAATTAGAAGGAACATATTTAGATGACTATGATTGTTGGACCTTAAAGGTGACATGTGATCGACATAACCATCAACCTGTACTATTTATGGAGGGTCATTCATATGCAAAGCGGCTTTCAGAAGAGGAATTTAACTTGGTTGTAGAATTGACAAGGATGAATGTGGTGCCACGTGATATTCTAGCAATACTTAAAGAGAGGAATTTAAGTAACGTGTCTACACTTAGGACAAGAAAATCTCTAATGCAGGTTCTATTGTCCCTTTTGCATTCTAATGGTTATGTTTATGAAATTACTACAACCGAGTTAAACGAATTAGAAAATTTATTCTTCATTCATCCGACATCATTTGATATTTCGCTTGCATTTCCATACGTGTTAATTATATATGTCACGTACAAAACAAACCACTATAATATGCCTTTCCTTGAGGTTGTTGGTGTAATAGCTTTCGCCTTTATGCATAATGAGAAGACAATTAACTATACATGGGTCTTAAACTGTCTAAATTTGACACTAGACAAGTGCATGCTCCCACGTGTTATAGTTACAGACAGGGAGATGGCAGTAATGAATGCATGCAAAGAAGTTTTTCCGGATGCTGCTCATTTGCTTTGTAGGTGGCACATTGAGCAGAACCTCTTTAGAAGATGTAGGCAATCTTTTAGGTCATTAAAGGTTTGGGAAGAATTTCTTTTGTTATGGAAGTCACTAGAAAATTCTACAACGTTGGAATCTTATGTAGGACAACCGTTCACAAAATAAATAAAATAACAATTTTATTAATGAACATTCTGATTACAATACATAAAGAAGAACATAATTAAATTGAAAGAAATTACAATACAAGAAATGTAAATTAAACTAAGAGCAGGTTACAAGAAAAAATAAGGAAAACGTAAAACAATGGTGACTGAGGCACGTGAAGATCACGCTTCACTTAAAACAGATTTCGGGCTACCCAGGTGAACCCATCTGTTTCCCAGGGTACAACAGCCTAAGTAGATTGTACTGCCGGTATTAGCCTAGCACCTGGAACAAGAGTTCTTAGGGATGCGAAGTTAGGAAATTCTCTGTGTGTGCTATGAACCATACGAATTTGTGTTCTCTGTGTCTTCTAAACAAAGCACACAACTTTGTATATAATGTTGTTTAGAATTACAAATGAAAGGTCATATTGAATACATAATTCAATAAAAATTAAGTCTCAAATTCAATGAGAACTTAATTCAACTTGACCAGTAGGAATCTAAACAGTCACCAGACCACTTGCTCAAGCCACACGAACCAAGACGCATCTAAAAAATAGTAAAGGTGGCTCCAAGCAGCGAGGCGAGCGTGCGAAGTGCAAAGAGCGACATCAAAGCGTCACATTGCGCCCATCGCCCTCGTCCTGGTCTCGGTCCCGTGCGCGTGTGGGGTGCTTCACACCCTCCTGGCAACCACTAGGTGTGATTTGTCATACAAGAATACATTCGTGTAGAGAATTCTAATTATAAATCCACAAAAGATTTATCTCCCCACATATGTGGGACAAGCTCAATTTCCTACATGTTTATGGTTCCAACACACAAACTTAATGCACAAGATCTCTCATTCATCTTGGCTTAATTATTAAATAATCATTATATTAACTCATAACATAATATTATTTATAAAATTTCCAACAATCCCCCACATGAATGGAGATCGTCCCATATACCCAAGTGTCATGACAAGATTTCAGCGGTTAAGTAATGTAGGATAGGTAGGTTTCCCTTTGAACCCTCCTTTGTGACATATACTTAGTCTCCTAGCGGTTAGTAGACGCGATGTCCTTGAACCAACCCCTTTTTACGTAGACCTTATTACACATCACACATTACTCTTGCTGGTCTGGCTAACCCCTCATAGTTGTGTCCGTTATGGTCATAGAACACCATCCTGGTTCTGCGAGAGCTCTAGGAATTGTGCCCCCAATTCCATTCGAAGTGACCCCACTTCTCTCTAACATAGGTGATTTACAAATCATTAAAAGCCATATGCTTAACCTCTCTTGATATCACTGATTTTAAGTAGGAATAGATTAGGAAGTTTGTAACTCCCTTTGTATGTTGAGGTACTTCCCCACAGTGACCCCAGTTCATACAGTTAGGTGGTCCTGTTGAACTTAGATCATGGGATCTCCAATCTTCTAGGATAGGTTTTCCGTTGTAAAAACTTACTATAAGGGCTTTAGTCCCATTCCCATCGACAACTTATGTACTACCTCTCTGCTTAAGCCTTTTGTACGCGGATCCGCAATGTTATCCTTTGACCTCACATAGTCAATCGTGATAACTCCAGTTGAGAGTAGTTGTCGTATCGTGTTATGCCGACGTCGTATGTGCCTTGATCTGTCATTATACATTGCATTTTGAGCTCTACCAATAGCTGATTGGCAATCACAATGTATGCAATATGCAGTCACAGGCTTAGGCCACCTTGGAACATATTCCAAGAATTGACGCAACCATTCTGCCTCTTCTCCAGCTTTATCTAACGCGATAAAATCAGATTCCATCGTGGATCTAGCTATAAGAGTTTGTTTGGACGACTTCCAAGATATAGCTGCTCCTCTAAGGGTAAACACATAACCACTTGTAGATCTAGAATCTTTCATATCAGATATCCAGTTGGCATCACTGAATCCTTCCACAACAACTGGATTTTGGCCATAATGCAGTCCATACTTTCTCGTGTATCTCAAATACCTTAACAATCTTGTCATACCCTTCCAGTGCTCTGAACTACGATTACTAGTATATCTACTTAGCCTACTCACAACATATGCTAAGTCTGGTCGAGTACATGACATGAGATACATAATACTGCCAATGATCCTTGAGTACTCCAATTTAGTAACACTCCCGCCTCTATTCTTTGACAAATGTTGAGAGGTGTCAATTGGAGTTTGAGCTACACTCGTGTCCCCAGAATTGAACTTCTCAAGGATCTTATCCACATAATGAGATTGACTTAGCACCAAACCAGTTTGGGTTCTAATGATCTTTACTCCAAGAATCACATCAGCTAGACCCATATCTTTCATGTCAAATCTCGATTTCAACATATCTTTAGTAGATCTGATCATCTTATCATCACTCCCAATGATAAGCATATCATCTACATAAAGGCATAAGATCACATAACCTTTAAAAGTGTCTTTCACATAGACACATTTGTCACATTCATTTATTTTGAAACCACTGTTAAGCATAACTTGGTCAAACTTTTGATGTCATTGTTTTGTAGCTTGCTTCAAGCCATATAATGACTTGACGATTTTACACACTTTTCCCTCTTGGCCAGGAGCAGAGAAACCCTCTAGTTGCTCCATGTAAATCTATTCCTCTAATTCCCCATTGAGAAATGCGGTTTTTACATCCATTTGATGTATTTCCAAGTTTCTCAAAGCTGCAATTGCAAGCACCGATCTAATAGAGGTTATTCTAGTCACAGGCGAGTATGGTCAAAATAGTCAAGACCTTCCTTTTGTCTAAACCCTTTAATCACAAGCCTTGCCTTATACTTGTCGACAGAGACATCAACTTTCATCTTTTTCTTGAATATCCATCGATATCCAAGTGACGTGCACCCTGGTGGAAGATCTACTAGCTCCCAAGTGTGATTCTGCAAGATAGAATCAATTTCACTCTTGATTGCTTATTTCCATTGAGGTCCATCTGAAGAGGTGACTGCTTCTTGATAGGTTTGAGGCTCACTCTCAACCATGAATGTAAGAAAGTCAGGCCCAAACGATTTCTCAGTCCTTTGCGTTTTACTTCTTCTTGGCTCACCCTCTTCAATCTCTAATTGTTCTTGAGTTTCCTCTCGAACAATCTCACCAACCATTGTTGATGAACTTGAATGATTAGTTGTTGAAGAACTCGCATGAGTTTGCACTAACATTGGAAACTCTTCTTCAAAGTAAGTTACATTTCCTGGCCTTGTCTCTATGATAGAGTCCTTGTGCATATCAGGATTCTTGGATTCATATACAAGAAAACGATGTGAACTACCATTTTTGGCATATCCAATGAAAATGCATGCAATCAACAGTTTTTGGCCCTATTCTAAGTGCCTTAGGGGGTGTAACAATAACCTTGGCCAGGCACCCCCACACTTTCAAGTATTTATAAGATGATTTATGTCCCCACCACAACTCATGAGGTGTTACATCCTTATTCTTGAAAGGTATTTTATTTAACAAAAAATTAGCTGACAAAATGGCCTCCCCCCCACATGTCCTGGCTCATCCCAGAACTTATCAACATGGCATTCATCATTTCTTTTAGTGTACGATTCTTTCGCTCTGCGATGCCATTTGATTAAGGTGTGTAAGGAAGGGTACACTCGTGTATTATGCCACTTTGTGCACATACTTCCCCAAATGGTGAAACATATTCACCTCCTCTATCACTTCTCACACTTTTATTTTCTTGTTTAGTTGATTCTCAACTTCAGCTTTATACACGATAAACTTGTCGATTGCTTCATCCTTACTCTTAAGTAAGTAAACATAACAATATCTTGTATTGTCATCGATAAAGGTAATAAAATATTTATTACCACCTCTAGTGGGAATTGATTTTAACTCACACACATCAATGTGAATCAGATCAAGGGGTTCAGTTATTCTTTCAACTGATTTGAAGGATGATCTTGTTTGTTTGGCTTCAACACATGTTTTACATTTTGTTTTAGAGTTAATGGCAAAAGTTGGTATGTAATCTAATTAATTAAACAATGCATCGAATTATCATTTACATGACCAAGACGTCCATGCCAAACATTAGGAGACTCAACCAAGTAAGCAGAAGTACTAGCATTTTTATTCATGTTTTTCTTAACAACCATTACATTAAGTTTAAACATTCCATTTTGGGCATAGCCCTTTCCAAAAAACATACCACGCTTACTTAAAACAAAATTATCACTTTCAAAAACCAAACAAAAGCCATACTTGTTAAGCATCCAACCCGGCACAAGACTCTTGTGCAGGTCTGGAACATAAAGCACATTCTTCGAGGTGAGCTCTTTCCCAGAAGTCCACTTTAAGATCACATCACCTTCTCCCTTGATGTCAGCTATAGCAACATTTCCCATGTATAGCTTCTCTTCTCCCACCGCCTCTTTAAACGTATTAAAGAGGGTCTTATCTAGGCACACATAGCGGGTTGCCCCAGTATCAACCCACCACCCTTTTGGCTCATTAGCCACCAAGTTTACCTCCTCCATCATGGCAGTGAGGTCTGAAATCATGGCCACTAAGGGCATACCATCATCATCAACCATTAGAGCCGTGTCACGTTTAGGATCTTTACATTGGTCAGCACGGTGACCAGTTCGTCCATAGTTGTAACACTTCCCTTTAAAGGGACCAACATTCTTCTTCACACCACCTTTCTTTGGCCCAAGGTCAACACCTTTGTTTTTCCCCTTTCCATTGAACTTGTGGCCTTTGTTACCCTTGTGACCCCTTGAGGATTGACCATGTTCCACAAGGTTCTCTTTTGCAGAAGCTTCAACTTGACTTCCTTTGTGTGACAACCTGTTGTCTTCCTCAATACGAAGACGGACCACAAGGTCTCAATGGTCTTTTCCTTTCGCTTATGCTTAAGATAATTCTTAAAGTCCACCCAACTAGGAGGTAACTTTTCAACAACTGCTGCCACTTGGAATGTTTCACTAAGATTCATTCCTTCAGACAGAATGTCACTAAGAATAATCTGCAATTCTTGAACTTGACTCATAACAGTTTCTGAATCAATCATTTTATAGTCCAAAAATCTAGCCACAACAAACTTCTTAGTACCCGCATCCTCAGTCTTGTATTTGCGTTCCAGTGACTCCCATAATTCTTTGGCAGTTGGAACCTTGAAATACACATTATACAATGCATCTGAAAGGCCATTCAACACATAGTTGCGGCATAGGTACTCAGAATGTTTCCATGCATCAACTGCACTCACAGACTGGACATCACTAGTCCCTTTAGCAAGAACAGGAGGGGTCTCAGTCAAGAACCTCGCAAGGTTCAAGGTGGTCAGATAGAACAACATCTTTTGTTGCCATATCTTAAAATTCAAACCAATAAATTTCTCTAGTTTTTCAGCATGGTTAGCAACCGCTTGAGCTGCTTGGGTACCAACCAATGGTCCCATGGTAGTGGATGTGGATCCAACAGTGGTTGATGTGGTTGCTGAAACAGTAGCCATTTCTAAAACAAGAGTAAAAATACAATCAATTTATGGCAGAAACAAATTGGTTTATAGAAAACACATGAAAACTACAAAAGTTTACTAATAAACAAAAGAAACTGTTTATAAAAATTTTAAAAGCAAAACAGTGAACGGGTTTGAAAATCTGTTTTAAGCTTGCAGGACAACTGTTCACAAAATAAATAAAACAACAATTTTATTAATGAACATTCTGATTACAATACATAAAGAAGAACATAACTAAACTAAAAGAAATTACAATACAAGAAATGTAAATTAAAATAAGAGCAGATTACAAGAAAAAATAAGGAAAACGTAAAACAACGGTGACTGAGGCACGTGAAAATCATGCTTCCCTTCAAACAGATTTCGGGCCACCCAGGTGAACCCGTATGTTTCCCAGGGTACAACAGCCTAAGCAGATTGTACTGCCGTGATTAGCCTAGCACCTGAAAAAAAACCTGAAACAAGAGTTCTCAGGGATGCGAAGTTAGGAAATTCTCTGTGTGTGCTATGAAGCATACGAATTTGTGTTCTCTATGTCTTCTAAACAAAGAACACAACTTTGTATATAATGTTGTTTAGAATTCCAAATGAAAGGTCATATTGAGTACAAAATTCAACAAAAATTAAGTCTCAAATTCAATGAGAACCTAATTCAACTTGACCAGTAGGAATCTAAACAGTCACTAGACCACCTGCTCAAGCCACACGAACCAAGACGCATCTGAAAAAATAGTAAAGGCGGCTCCAAGCGGCTTGTGGTGATGCGAACGTGCGCCATCAAAGGGCCCATCGCCCTCGTCCCGGTCTCGGGCCGGGACCCAGGCGCGGGCGCGTGCGCGTGCCGGGTGCTTCGCACCCTCCTGGCACCCACTGGGTGTGATTTGTCACACAAGAATACATTCGTGTAGAGAATTCTAATTATAAATCCACAAAAGATTTATCTCTCCACCTATGTGGGACAAGCTCAATTTCCCACATGTTTATGGTTCCAACACACAAACTTAATGCACAAGATCTCTCATTCATCTTGGCTTAATTATTAAATAATCATATTAACTCATAATATAATATTATTTATAAAATTTCCAACATCTTACACAGAAAATTACAGGCAGCTTGAGACATTGTTGGTCAAACATCCACGTATGTCTTCCATATTCACACAAAAGTATATATATATATATATATATATATTTTATATATCTCTCATACTGATTTATTTTAATTTTCAGGTGTTTTAGCATATGTAAATGAAAATTGGTTAAACGACTACAAGGAAAGGTTTGTTTCTGTCTGGATTGATCAACATCTCAACTTTGGAAGTAACACAACCAATAGAGTAGAGAGTCAACATGCAAAGCTTAAAAACATTTGGATGGTTCGAATTATAGTTTGGATAGATTTCTAGGTTGTATAGACCGAATCGTGAAGTCTCAACAAATAACAATTAAAGAAAGCTTGGAAAGTAGTAGAATTGTCCGCATTCATCAACAGAACCTACGATGTTTCACACTATTGCATGGTTTTGTTTCAAATGAGGCTCTCAAAATAATTCTTGAAGATCGTGAACGATGGAAGGATCGTCTGGTACACTGTGATTGTCGACTTCGCACTAGTCATGGGTTACCATGTGCTTGCGAAATTTCAAAGTATATGACATCAAGTAAGTATATTCATGTACATCAACTAAGACTCTTCATTTTAAAGTTTCAATAAAACAATATGTATTTGTATTTGCATGCAGATCAATATGTTTCCTTGGATTCGATTGATGTTTTTTGGAAGAAGCTAGATATTTCACCATCGGTATCTTTTCAAAATGACAATGTTAGCTGTGATGACGAACTACTACTTTTTAAAGAAAACTTTAATAAGAAGTCTAAAGATGGAAAAAAAGTTGGTTAAGAAAACTAAAGGATATATTTGGTCCAGGTAAAACCGACATTCAGGAACCTCAAGTTCAAAAAAAAAAAAAAAAAAACCTCGTGGACGACCAAGCTTGAAGAAATCGCAACAACAAAGTGCCAAAAAGCAGCCAGAACCTCAAGCTAAAAAAAAAAAACTCGTGGACGACCAAGCTTGAAGAAATCGCAACAAGATAAGTCGGCCAGACATAGTTCATTCGAATTTGACTTGAACATGGAACCGGTGATAGATTGGAACGAGGTCCCAGATAAGTCGACCAGGCATAGTTCATACATGATAGACTTGAACGAACTGCCACTGATGAATGACTTGAATATAATGGGTGATATTCCAAAAGTATTTCATCCATACATAACAAATATACGAAATGTTAAACCCGATGGAAATTGTGGATTTCGAGCACTAGCTGTTTGCCTCGGATTTTATGAACATGAATACTATGAGTACATTCGACAGCAAATGAGAGAAGAGTTACAAAATCGATATCATATCTACGTGGACATTTTTGTTAGGGATGTAAATTCATTATATCATGACTTGTGTTTCTTTGGGTCGCCTTATCCAGAAGAACACTGGATGAAAATGCCTGAAGCAGGTGTTCTGATTGCCAATAAGTTTGGTGTAATCGTCCATTCTTTAAGCATGTCAGGCAGTTTCACTATTTTCCCGTTTTGGAGTGGTCCAGAAGAGATTCAACATCACAGAGCTCTTACAATTGCCCTAGTAAATGACGAGAACCATTATATCATGGTAAAATTACAAGGAGGGTACCCAATGCCTACAATCACGCCTTATTAGAATTTTCGCAACATTAGCATGTCTGCGGCTGGATGGGAGACCATGTATAGGAGGCGTCTAGAATTATATACCCAACTTTATTGTCGTGAAAGTGGTTTTGTCGATCTAGGTGATTAATTGTTTTAATGCTTGCACGTTTTCTTTTTTATTAGAGACTCGTTATTTATTTATTTATGATGAACTTTTTCACTTTCATGTTTATAATAAAGTGTCTTGATTTATTTATTTATTAATATTGATATTAATACTAATAATAGTATAATAAAATATAAAAAGTAAAAAAAGTATTATAAAATAAAATAAAATAAAAAACATAATTATTACTTTTGACTTTAGAATAAAATAATGTATTAAAGTACTTAATCATTATCAAGTTTGACTAATTTGGTATATTAATCCATATGTTGGATGTATTTATCACACCCTTTTTGAAAAAGTTGATAAGTCAATAAATCATTTACAAAAACCAGAATTTGAGACTTTTTCAAATAACTTATTGATTTGTCGGCTTTAATAAGTTAATAAGTTATTTCCAAACCTAATCTTAAACATCCCTTTATTGGGATTTGATTCTTGATTATTGGCCGAATCTTGATCTTTATAATATTTAGAGGGTGTTTGGGGTTGAGTTTTGAACGAGATTTTTAGATTATCGAGTTTTGAAATCGTAAATAATCACTTTTGAGTGTTTGGGTAAAAAAAAATAAAAAATTGATTATTTGCGTTTAGAAAGTTACAAAACGCAGTTTTCCAAAAGCAACTCCCCCCTACTGCAACAAAACGTAGTTTTTCAAAAAATGATTATTTTCGTTTAGAAAATGATTTTCACTTGTTTATTTTTTTTAAATATATATTTGCCAAACATTAAAATAGTTGATTATCTGATTATTGTGATATAAAGCAACATAATCAAATCCAAACACTATCTTTCAACATCACGTTTTGTTACAGTTAATTATCTGATTTTGATTATTCAAAACGCATAATTAATGGGACTGGTGTTAGGATCGGAGGCTCTCATGATTGTGCTTGTTTGTATAATTTGAACAAATCAAATAGAAATGAACAGAGTTTAAGTGCAGCGGAAATGAATAACAAACTTTGTAAACACAATCAAAGGGAAAATAGTTTTGATAGACATTTGCTTCTCATTAAGTTGAAAGATTACAAATCAAAGCAAAAGATTATAATGCAAGCTTACAAACTAAACTCCCCCTCAGCCTGATGCTCCAAGGTTGGTTGCACAAGATGAAAGGATTGAATTGTGGAGAAGAACTCACTTAAGACGATCAAATGTAACAGTACCGAGTACTGTTCCATTTATAGGCAATCCAAACCACTGAGGCATCCCAGCTGACGTCACCATGAAAGCGACGTCTAACAGCCTAACAACCTGTATCTACTGTTCTTATACAAACACTGCTAATCTTAACCACTGACTATACATAAAATAGTTGACATACTAAACTACTGCTCTCTCTTTACATCAGTGCTTTCCTCAAGGTTGATCAATCCTTGATTTGGCAGTGCTTTGTCATCAGTAGATTGTACCAGCAGTGCTTAGTTCTCAGCAGTTGTATCCGGGCAGTGGATATAAGACCATCAGCTGTTATAATCACTTTCAAGGGAGAAGACTTAGTGTAAACAACTGCTTATTGTGAATCCCCTGTTGTGATCCGGTTTTGGCTTTCATTATCTGTTCCTCTGGTAGGGTTCAATCCCAACAATCTCCCCCTGGAACAGATAATGCCAAAACCCTTCATTATTCTGGATCTTTATTCCTCATCAGAAGTTCCTTAGCTTGTCTTTTAAATTCTGCTTCAAAGTCTTTGGAACTTGTGTCATCCTCATCCCTGCATAATGAAAGTTCAAGGAGATCCTGCAAATCTTCAACACTAAGGCCTAGTGCTTCTTTCCTTGATATGTACTTCATTTCACCATTGGATCTGACTAGGGTCAATACATGGGTCTTTTGATCAGAGAGCCACTTTAGTATTTTTGAACCCAATGGGTTTCTTGGGAGAGATTCATTCTCTGATGAGCTTGGAGATTTTGGCCTTGAGAAAAATTTTAAAGCAGTATCCTGAACTTCAGACATTCTTTTAAAAGCTTCTTCTATGACTTCATTTGCTGCAGCTATGTCTTCTGCAACTTCTTTGTCAATTTGCTCTTGTGTCTTTTGTTGATCAAGCTCACTGTCTGAGATATCTGCTGAAATGTTTGGTGATGCAGGTTTGGTTAATACCTTTTTGAAAAGGTTTTGAAGGCTCACTGAACTATCTTCTTTTAGACCCATTTTCTTGATGGCTTCTGTGAAGTACTCAGCTTCCTTTTCTTTTTCTTCTTCACTGGTCAGCAGTTTTCCTTTTTCTTGGTTTTTCACAAGGATAGGGTTATCTGCTGATGTGAGCAGTGTTTTAAGAGCATCTAGCTTTTGTTCCATCTTGTTGTAGTCTGGCTTTTTAGAAGTGTAAGGGACTGTTGTCCTTCTTTATTACAGGAGGCAATGGTGGTGATATGGTTGTAGATGATGATGGTGGTAGGGCAGTGGTTTTGGTGGTATGTGGTGAAGTTGTGTGTGTTGATGATATGACAGCTGTTTGGCTACTGCTAGCAGTTTTTGTAACTACTGCTGTATCAGCTGTTTGGATGGAAGTTTGAGATTTTGAACCTTTTGAGGATTTAGATGTCTGTTTTTCTTGTTCTGGTTCAACATACAGGCCATCTTCAATTCCCTTTTTCTTCAACTGCTTGATATTCTCCCCCTTTTTGGCATTATCTGCAAGGGGTTTATCCATGAAGAGGATAGTAGATGGAGCTTTTCCAGTGGTGCTTTGGATACTGGCCTTTATAGCCTTAATGTCTGCTTGAGTATCTTTGAATCTTGACTCCACCATGTTTGTCAGCATTTTTACATGTATTTCATGCTGCTGATCAGCCGTTTGTTTTTGTTTTTCTAGCAAGGGTTGAAAAAGATTCCAGAGCTCATTTGCAGCAAGTGCTTGTGGCAGAGCAGGTGCTTGAGGTGGAACAGCAGTGGATTGTGCTTTTTGAGCTTTTAATAGCTGTTGCACCATGTCCTTTATTTCAGCAACTGATGTTTCAAGTTTCTCAACTCTGCCCGTCAATTCCTGATATTTTGAATCATCATCCAATTTAATGGAATCATCTGTTTCCCCACCAGCAGTGGTTGTATCAATGTGTGACTTAGGAACTGAGTCCCAAAAATCACCCATTGATGCCCCTTGTTCTTGGTACTGGGGACTTCTTTCTTCAGCACTTGATAACCTTGTTATTTTACCAGTGGTCAAAACGAACTCACTAGTGGTTACCAGAGGTGCTATGGAAGAAATTGCCTTCAAGGGAGTCTGACTGATGAAGCAACTGTCCGAATGTAGATCTGTTGATCCAACATTTGTAGTTGCTGCTCCACTTGAACTACCACCAAGAGTTACTTGTAACTCAAGGGGTGTAACCTCCACAGTTGTTGCTGGGATAGCAGGGGTAGTAGCATCAGACCCAGTCACTTGTGGGAGTATACTCTCAGTGATAGGTGATAGAGAGGAACTGGTTTGTGTCTGAGCTATAGCAACTGCATGCAACAAGGGTATTATGGATTGTGGCATTATGATTGGTGAGGGTATGGGTGTTGAAAGAGACATGTCCTTGGGATCAGGACTGAGGAAGATGGATCCGATTGGGTCCAGAGCTTCATATTGTGGGGTCCCTGTGCTTACAACCTGATCCTTTTGTGAGGATACAGGAGGAGTTTGAGGTAAGGGTGGAGATCTTTCTACCAACTGCTGTGAGGAAGTAGCAGCAGTGGTTTTTGGTGACATTTGTTTTGTCACTGGCAGTTGCTCTGGGATCTCATCTTCCAGAGTTGCCTTTTTCTTGGGTTTGGTGGGCTTTTTGTAAGACTTCTTTTTGGTCTTTTTGGTAATGTCAGGTGTGGGTTTCAAAGCAGTGGTTGTGCTGCTATGATCACCTGGAGCAGTGGGCTCAGCAGCAGATGTCTGAGGAGCAGTGGTAGCTGCTAAATTCTGCTCAGGCACCTCTGCTTTTGTTTTTATAGGGGCCAACATTCTAGTGAATGTTTCAGGTGTTAGACTTTTTATTTGAAAATAAACACCTTGTTTTAGCAAATTTTCATTTTCTTTTTCAAATTTTTGTTTAAAATAGTAGCTTAGAAATCTTGGAAAAAGTAAAAATGCTTTGCTATCAACGTTTTTTACCAAGTCATTAAAGATTTCCTGGGAATAATTGTAATTTTCATTATTTAAAATAGCATAGCCCAGACATTGAATCTTCAATGGTATTTCGTTAAACGCTGTTGTTTTATTTGAAACACACATCAAAAGTGTGTGAAATAAAAACCTTGGTGCAGAAGGGAAATAACCTTTTTGTAAGGTATCTACCTTTGATTGTTCTGCATACCTTCTCTTCAGAAAATCAGTTTTCATCTCGTTTTTGGGAAAGGAAGTTTTACCTTTCTGATCATCGAGCTTAAAGACTTCTGAAATTGATTGTGGAGTGATTTAAATCGCTTTACCATGTATCGAGGAGTTTATGGCTATGACTTTATCATCCTGTTTTTCAAGAGTAGCCTTTTTCCAGAACTCTCTCTGGGTTTGTTGAAAAACGGGAGCATCGACAGTTAACAAAGTTTTGTACTTTGATTCAGATAGGGTGTCGATGATGGAATCGAAGGTGTGGTTGTTTGTGGGTTTTGTGAGTAGACCCAAATAGTTGTGAGAGGATTTGTATGGTATGTCAATGGATTCAGCGGCCGTTTGATCGACCTCTTTGGAAGATGATAGTGATTTTGGTTTTGATTTCGTCATTTTGAAAAAGGAAGAAGAAGAACAGAGAATGATTTGGGATGGAGGGTTGAAAACTGCTTTGAGAAGAGAATTTTAGAATTCAATTCGACAGTGTAAAACCCTGTTTGGGGGGTTTTGATCAGGGTTTTATTAAGGGAAAAATGAGTGCTGATGTGGCAGCAGTTACAAAGATCTGAGGGCTAAAAACTGACCATGTGCCAACCTCTGATGATGTGGATGAAGAGTGGAGGACAGTTGTTTTGAGAACCACTGATGTACCAAGCCTCAGTAGTTACAACGGTAATAATATGATAACAGTGGATGATTTTTACTATCAGTAGATAGCATATCAGTGGATAAGACATTGATTTTGAACATCAGTGCTTGCCAAGAAATTGAAGGATCAGAGGCTGACTTTCAGCAGTGGACAATATTTAGGAAACAAATGTTTGAGCAAAACAGTGGTTAGGGGTAAGATAATGGTAATGATTTGAAAGACAATTATGTCATCAACTGTTTTGAGAATTTTCATTCAAGGTTTTGCCACATGTCATTTACATATATTGAAGCTTTTACAACTCCCTGACAGTGGTTTAGTACCCCAGATGATGTAAACTTTTTACCAAGGCTACTCATTTTTGCTATAATATTTAAATTAAAACAAGAGTACCCCAGTATTTCAAAGTCTTTTGACAATCAATCTTTGGTCAGTTTTAAGACAAACTTGAATTAGATATGACCTTGACACTTGTACCAAATTCCTTTTGATCTGTTTTGAGGATAATATAGCCAACAAAAATAAAGGTTATACATCCTGACAGGTGATTGAAACTTTTACTATACAAAACCAGTAAAAGTTCAAAATATATTATTCTTAAAAAAATGAATAATAATATATCCTGCCTTATTTGAGAGAATCCTTTTACAAAAAAAAAATAAAGGATTTTCTGAAAACAACATCAAAAAGAAACTGGTATAATTTTCACTGAAACTCCTAATCATATCAATCTCAAGCTTATGAAGATGGTCAGTGGTTTGACAATAGTGATATAAAATTTTAAATACATTTTAACCACTGTTTGATACCATTCTCTTGTTGATTGATTGACAACAGACAAATGAGGACACAAGATCACATGAGTTTCCGAAAACCCTGGTGTAGATTTTGTTACCATGTGATGATTCTGAAAATTTGTCTAGTCCTTTTGAGAGTTTATTCTCTGTAAATACTATTGTTACCTGAACCCTTTCCTGAACCAATGAATGCACATGATTGCTTAATGACCATTGTTACCCCAAACTTTAACTCTTAAGTGTTTTATGTTTATACTCTTTCCTTCTGACTTCAAAAGTTTTGAGATAAACACACTTCTGAGTTTCATGAATTTTCTTCTTCCCTTTTTGCCCTTCCCATTCATAAGTAATGAAATACTTACTGAGAGGTCTTTATTGAAGGAATACTCAATCCAGAATCATTTTGCAGTAATGTTTTGAGAAATTTGGTCATTTATGCACATGCTCATGCCAAATTTCACATTACCTATGATCTGGACATTTTTGATCCCTGATTTTCTTAATGTATCTTTAACTAGGTTGGTTTGTTCCTTTTGAGGATCTCAACCTGTTTTTCAACACATAAGATCAAGTGACTAAAGTTTTAATTTTCCTCTTTTTCGTTAGCAAAAACATCAATGTTTTTATGAACATAGGTTTTTGTTAATCCGAGGTTCATACTTTAGCATATAATATAATGAAAACATCACAAATTTCATAACAACAGTTGAAATCAATTTTGACGAGAAGAAATAATATCATAGTTTAACAGACATGTTTTAGATCTGAAAACTATGAGTGATTTGTGCATAACCTCACATGTTGTGTGAAATTTGTGTGTCTTATGAAATCTTGGTTGTTTTACAGAGTATTTGAATAATAGCTTTAAACCTGATCACACGTTACTCTGTTTTTCAACAAAATATAACCAACCTTAGTATCAACGAATTTTGAGCTGAACTGTTATGTCAAATTGATTGTTAGATCGAATTTGACTGTCCAAGCTCTGTTACCAATTGTTAGGATCAGAGGCTCTCATGATTGTGCTTGTTTGTATAATTTGAACAAATCAAATAGAAATGAACAGAGTTTAAGTGCAGCGGAAATGAATAACAAACTTTGTAAACACAATCAAAGGGAAAATAGTTTTGATAGACATTTGCTTCTCATTAAGTTGAAAGATTACAAATCAAAGCAAAAGATTATAATGCAAGCTTACAAACTAAACTCCCCCTCAGCCTGATGCTCCAAGGTTGGTTGCACAAGATGAAAGGATTGAATTGAGGAGAAGAACTCACTCAAGACGATCAAATGTAACAGTACAGAGTACTGTTCCATTTATAGACAATCCAAACCACTGAGGCATCTCAGCTGACGTCACCATGAAAGCGACGTCTAACAGCCTAACAACCTGTATCTACTGTTCTTATACAAACACTGCTAATCTTAACCACTGACTATACATAAAACAGTTGACATACTAAACTACTGCTCTCTCTTTACATCAGTGCTTTCCTCAAGGTTGATCAGTCCTTGATTTGGCAGTGCTTTGTCATCAGTAGATTGTACCAGCTGTGCTTAGTTCTCAGCAGTCTTCTGACTTCATCAGTAGTTTTGAAGAGCAGCAGCAGTTGTATCCGGGCAGTGGATATAAGACCATCAGCTGTTATAATCACTTTCAAGGGAGAAGACTTAGTGTAAACAACTGCTTATTGTGAATCCACTGTTGTGATCCGGTTTTGGCTTTCATTATCTGTTCCTCTGGTAGGGTTCAATCCCAACAACTGGATTATTGATTTCAAACTCTACTTTCTTTTAAGAGTGAATTACAAGTTTTGTCCTTTATTTATATACCAAATTTCAGACGGTATCATTTGTCTTTAAAATTGACGAGTTTTGTACTTATTGTTTCAAAATCTTGCACGATATGTCCTTTGGCACTAACCCAGTTAAATTTTAATGTTAAATCAGGTCACATGCCTTGCACTTAAGGGCATATTTGTCATTTCACTCTTCAAAGACTATTTTGAAAATAATATATATTCATGGAATATTTTGTAAAAGATAAAATATATGTATACACAAATTGACCCCCCCTCTCTATATATAAACTCTCCACAAACCACCTGAATCTTGAAAACCCACACAGACCAACTCTTTCTTCACCCTAGCTTAACCTGCTCCTACCTATAAATCAACAATTTCAGAAACAAAGTCCAGCATTAAACAACATAATCAATCATAAAGCCAAGAAGCCAACACAACCCAGAAGTCCTAGATTTAGACAAGGGTTCCGACTGCTGTACGGATCACGGCTGCAGACGAGGGTTCTGGCTACAGAACCTGCCACGCCGCACCTGAATGTTGAATGGGCAGATGTTCTCTCCTCTCGTACGTAAACCAATAATCCAACACAACCCACAGCTCCCTGTCACACCCTGATATTTCCACATATTCCCGGTGGGCCCGGTGGGGAGTATCGTGACATAGTTGATATCATCATAGACAATTAAACACAGATATAGTACAGCGGAAGTCTTGGAATATAAAATATTATTACAAACCCAATGTATCACAAAATATAAGCCTAAAAACAGCAAAAGTTTACAACATCTTAAAATTAAAATTAAAATTAAAATTTAATACACAACAACTATTAAGCTTTTGCTAAAGTTGTTGTCCGAGATCTTCAGATCTTAATTTCAAATATTATACTTCCATTTACATTCAATGATATTCATAAAAAATATAGATATATACTATTCATGTAGCAAGTAGAAGAATTAGGGAAATACTAGATGAATTGGGGAAATATGTAATTAATTGATGATATTAGATAGGAGAAATATGCAAATATTTATTTAATAGTTTATTAAGGGTAAAATAGTCATTTTAAGAGTAATTTTAATGAAAAGGGGAAATATGTAATATATATGGGCTAGGAAGGGGAAATACGTAATTGTTTTTTTTTGTTTGTTTGGGGAAATACGTAATAAGCCAGCTTAGGAGGGGGAAATATGTAAAAAAACCCTTATAGAATGCAGAGTATGCACGATTATGCATACTTTCGCAGTTTTGATGCTTTTAGTCCCTGTGACCAAATAAGTGTATTTTCATACACCGAACCCTCCAAAACTTATTTCTAAGCTATGTTAAGGGTATTTAGGGTATGTGTAGCTTATGACCTTGTTCAGGAGTGTACGGCGCTACGAGAATCGGCAGACTTTCGTAGTTTGTCGTAAATAGTCCTTGAGCTTGAATAAAGCATATTTTGTTGTGGTTATCACAAAAGCTCTCATTGGCCACTATTAGGCACACCCAAGAGCATAAATAATCATCATAAAACTATCGGTTCGTTAAAAGGTCTTTCAGAGGTAAGAATTAACATGTTGACACTTTTAACCCTTCGTCACACAAACTTTCAAATAATCGCGCAACTTCCGTAAAATTATGTAAAAGGCTTCTCTTGTCCAACAAGTGGCTTATTTGAGAATACGAAAACCGTATAAGGTCACTCAGAGGCTGAGTTTCAGCATGTTGACACTTTTAGTCTTTCCATAAATATAGTTTTCGTTTTTTGACGAAATTAGTCCCTTGTGACAACCCTCAAAATTACATGTATCCGTACAATTCATTAATGTTGATTAAAGTGCTTGATGACGATGCTGAATTACTTACTGCTTTCTGATTACTGTGTCATACTTACATGTGCTTGTTAACATACTAGTCGTGTGCAGAAAATTGACTAAATAGTCCTGTATGTTTTCCTGAGTGTTGGGAATTAAAAGTGTTACAAAAAGATATATATAGGACACTATATGGAATAACTTAGCACTTTAACGGAACGGTATCTAACCGAACAACCGGACACTACCTGAAACACAAAAATAATGCAAGAAGCATTGTTTTAACATTTCCAAGCTAGTTATGATCCCCGAACATCATAACACCTCCTAAAAATATCTAATAACTAAATCATGTAACTAATACTTGGATTGGAACTAATATGTAATCAAACTAGTTAACATCTAGCCTACTACCCCCCCTATGGGACGGCCCCAACCAAGGGACCCCACTTGTGATTTGTTTGAATTGTTTAATTGATCATGTTGGCCCTTTTGAAACACATTATGCATAGGATAATACAAGAACATGGTTTATAAGAATGCACATTAAGCATAACCTTCACTTCTCATTCAACACCCAACACCAAAACTCCCTATTCTCTTTTCCCTTGGCTTCGGCCGAACTCACCACCACCATCATCACCTTCATTCAATCTTGTTTCATCCATTCCATTCATATACAAAGGTGTATCAAGGTGAATCACGAGGTGTGGAACTCACGGATCATCAAGGACCTTCTTCTCGAGCTTTTATCCACTCATTTTCTCTAGTGTTTCTTCCCTAGCTTAAAAGCTAGTAGTAAGCTTCTTTGATCCTCATTTACTTCATGATTATGGTGGTTAATAGTTATTTTATGATGAAATCTCTAGAACACTAAAAGATCATAAACAAAGTCTTGAACATAAGCTTTACATGAGATGAAATAATGCTAGGATGATGTTATTTTGAGTATGTATGATGTTACTTGGCGATTACTAGTAATATGATGATTGATCATCATATGGAGCTTGTTAAAGCATGATTAAAAACATGGTTTAACAAGTTAGAGGTGATTATGTGCTTGTATGAAATAATCATCTTCTAGTCTACACATGAACTTGAAAGAAAAATGATTTTTTTTCTTGAAAAATTATAAACCAAGTGAACTAGTGATCTTGTAGATCTAAAACTTGTGAATGATTTTCCTAAATAAACCAAGTCTAAAAGACGGGTTTTGAAGGAACATAACTTTTCTTGCATATACATTATTTTTGGAAATTAAAAGGAGTATAAGGATGCAAGTGAAACATGAAAATGTGGTAAATAAATATTTTTGTAAAATATGTTCACAAGTTGTGAACATCTAAAAATCACGAGAATGAGATTTTAAATAAAGTAAACATACTTTGGATGGTAACTAAGACCGCTAAATACCTTACCAAGTTACTACGCGTTTTTACGAAAACACAAGTTCATGTTACTACGTAGAGTGCATTGTTTTTACACTTGGTGAATGTAATATTGTTTGGTGAATGGTTGATGGTTGTTGAATGAAATTTTGAAAAGAAAATGATATGCTTATAAGCATGGACACCTCCATTTACAAAGGAAACTCTGGCGAAATTTTCTAAAAATTCCAATACTTAGAAATTATGTTCACATATACGTTTTAACTTGCGTTTCAAAATAAACTTCGCCATGAGTTTGTTACAAAAATACAAAGTATCGGAGGTTGACTTTTACAAGTAAAATGGTTAAATATATATTTAGAATATACTAGAACACTTGTGTGGATACTTGTTTATTTTGTGAGATAGTTATATTATATTAGGGTAAAATAATATAACTTAACAAGGTACCTTGACGTTAGAATTGTGTGGTACGTGATAGAAGTAATGAGTAGATAAACCGTACGTAGAATACGTGTTATGCATGCACGAGAAACTGATTGTTATATGTACCTTATTAGGACATGCTTGATTTCTGATTATTAGAGTAACTAATCTAACCGAGCAAACCAAGGTGAGTTCACACCCTCTACAAGGCATGGGATTCCCGGTGGTTTGGGAATGGGTTAAAGAATTAAAACGGAACCTACATATCCTCCTTGGGTAGGATATGTACCGCCATCCTCCATAGGTAGGATGCCAATATTAATCCTGCGTATTCTCCTTAGGTAGAATACGTGCGTTCGTCCTCCTTGGATAGGACAACAACCTGAAAACTTACTAGACAAAACTCTATCATTAAGTCCCTCATTTTATATCGACTTAATCGCCGAGGTCAATGGCGAGCGGGTCATTAGTTAATAGCACTATTAGGTTTAACAAACCTCACACCGTGCCAGTCGGATGGGCGTGTACTAATGGACTATGGCAAACTGTCAATGATGATAGACATTGACGTAGGGCACAACTATTGTTCGTCAGTTGTCGATATGGTAACGGTCTAGTGGTTAACATGGGGAAGCCCCCACGGGTCATGGTTTGGGAAAGAAGGAATTTGTTAATCATATTTTCAACTATGGGGTAACCCCCACGGCAAGTAAGCCAGCTAAAGACAAACCATGTTTTCGAAAACAACTTAAAACGAACACCCAACTGTGAACTCACTCAACTTTGTTGTTGACTCGTTGTTACATGCCTTACAGGTCGTTAGATGCTTATGGAGCTTGCACGAGGAGGAGGTCGTTGTGGGATATGGACTGATATGTCCCGTGCTTAACATTTGAACTTTATGAACTTATTGAACTTGTGTTTTGGGTTTTATCTTAATGCTTCCGCTGTTTAATTTGAACTTGGTTAACTAGCTGTTGGTCACCAATTGTATTGTGCTTGGTTTTATTTACTTAATAACGTTGTTCAATATGATTGGTGGCTCGATCCTGGTCATGTCACGCCTCCAAGCGGTGATACTCCGCATGGTGGATTTTGGGGGTGTGACATCCCTCATATTCAACGTTTGACTTTATTAGGGTTTATTACACGTGTCAACACATCATTGGACACAATTTTAAGAGGTGTTACATCCTCACCCCCTTAAAAGAAATCTCGACCTTGAGATTTGTTCAAACAGATAGGAGTACTTCTGTCACGTAGTGAACACGACCTCCTATGTATAATCGGGGCCTCTACGGTGTCCCGCTTAATCTTAATAATAGATATATGTTTTCATCGGAGCTTCTTGATCCTTATCGTTTCTTGACCGATACTGGTTTCTCAACAGACTGATCATTTTTATTATCTGCACACTTTCATGCGACAATGCTAGCAACTTATTGGCTAGATATTCCTTAAATTACAATTGTGGATTACATCGTGAATTCCACCAAGCTCCTCGAGTAAGTTTTAGCTTATAGGCTACTAATCCGACGTATTCGCTTCTCTCGAATGGTTCTATATATCCAGGTTTCAATTTGCCTATTATACTGAAATGTATCACACCCTTCCATGTGGGTAATTCCAATAGAGTCTTGTTTTCTGCTTGGAACTTTAAGAGGTTTGCGCCTCTTGTTCGCATTGCTTTTCTGCCGATTACTGGCAGCTTTAGATGATTACGGATTCGTATTATCTTATCCGTTGTCTTTTAGGACAATTTCAGATTCTGATAATTGGGTTTTTCCCCAACTCCTGCCCAACACACTTGCGTTTGTCACTTTTTCCTATACAAGGTCTCCAAAGGAGCAGCTTGATGCTTATATAATAATTATTAGTTATAAGAGAACTTATTTAGGGTGAGATAATCATTCTAATTACTACCTGAATCAATCTTAAGGAAATAACTACCCTCATGGTTAGTCGAACAAATCGACGATCCTGGGCAGCTGATAACAATTCTCAATTGTTTCCTAGTTAGGTTTGTGGAAATCAATGCACAAGTGTATTGTACTATGCTTTCTTTTATCAATAATAATCGGAGCTCCTAAGATGATGAGCTAGGCTGTACAAGCTGTAAGGACCTTCAAAATTGTCCCAAAACGACCCGTAAGTGAAAACCCGGACCCCTGAAACCCTACTGTGCGTGAAAAATCAAGAAATCAAGATTTTTGGGTTTCAGGCGGGCCGCGTAAGCCATAAGGGAAGCTTACGCGGGCCGTGTCAAAGTATGGTTAACCGGATAAGCGTTCTAGATCCACGTGGCATCCACCTGGCAACCCTACGCGTGACCCAGCAACCCTACATGTAGACTAGGTGGCCATGCGGGCCGCGTAAGGGTCGAGCGAAGGTTCACGCGGGCCGCGTGAGACCCAAATTTAAGCTATAAATAGGTTTGGATACGAGTAGTCCACTGGTGTCGAAAGTTTTGATTAAAAACGAAGTCTCACTGCTCAAATTCGAAATTTAAGATAGCAAGGCGCTGCTACGATACAGGGTATTAACTCAATCGCTGTTACGATTCAATGTCCGATCGATTGAAACTATCCAATGGATGTTTAAGTGCTGCCCAAATTAGGGCCTATACTTTGTCATTCGTCGTAAATTCGATGGATGTTTAAGTGTTGCACTTTGTCATTCGTTGTGAGGGTTTTATCTCGTGAGTTATCGTAAATGCTGTATTAGTTACTGACCTAGTTCGTGTGCATTGTTATTTAAATTAGGTTACAAGGCTAATCAGTAGGCTAAACTCTGCCCGTTTAAATCTGCAATGTGAGTCATTCTCTTTTATCAAAAGTATTTTACAATACTCCAATTATTTTCAAAGGTTATAATTACAGGGATTAAGTCATGGTTATCTTGAATCACTGGCTAGTGGGGTATTGTGCACATTACTAATTTCTCACAGTTAGGCTAATAAATCCTAACAGTGATAATGATCACTACTTGGGTGAAAGGACCCAATAGTGGTATGACCATCGTCACCAGGAGGTGACACGGCGCCAGATAAAAATAAGATAGAAGCCATTGTAATCGCTCTTATGCTGTAATTTATAACTATGTGTCGTTTATCAAATTTGAATGACTCGCCAGTATTTCCCCGCTGATAAAATATTTTCAAAACATGTTTCAGGTGACTACTGTGAACCAAGGAAAAGTGCTACGGAGCACTAACAAGCTTGAAGTAGTGGCTCAATTAAATAAATAAACATGTTTTGTAAACCAGGGAATTTCCTAGTAAAATTCAATTTCCTAGTAAAATTCCTCTATTGTAAATTACGGGGTTTATCCCGAATTATGAAATAAAATAATCGGGCATTTCAAGTTTTAAAAGACCCTGTTAAAATCTTCCGTTGTTAACTCAATTAATAAATACCATGGGTTTTCTGTCCCGCGGCTCCTGGACCGGGTCAAACCAGGGACGGGGGCCGTGACACAAGCCTTTCTCCATAATTCATCTGATTGACTCTTAGTTCTTCCATTTCCGTTGGTGCTGACCAATATAGAGCTTCTGTAACAGATACGGCTTCTAATAGGATGTCAATCCTAACTCCACGTTGCCTCTCAGAAGGTAACAGGGTAGTTCGTCACTTGTGTCATGCAATTAACACATCTGTTTTACGGGTACATGGTTGCCTTAAGTAGAGACGTCTACTCAGGCATTTCTATAACATATATCTTCTTTGAATACCGCTAGCCGACTTTAGTACTATATGACCATTGGAATATCTTAGGGGTTCCATGCATTAAACCTCCATACTGATCAGGCATGGACGCAATCTATGGGACGCACTGGGATACGCCAATCCTCATATGGTGCTTTTATCAAACATAGTTGGCACTCGCAGTTGATAGAAATCAATGAGAAAATAATTAAAATAACGTATATTGTCGTACTATATTCGGAGAAAGAGTACTCTTAGATTTTAAAGAAGGATCATCGCCGAGAAATAGAAGAAACGGTCTCTATGGTTTCATTGGTAAGTTCTACCTTATACTTAGTATCTGGAGCTCTTATGAGTATATTCAAAAAGTTTGCTAAGCTTATGGTCTATGAAAGACTTATTATTGCCTGAATTAAAACATGACACTTAGCAGAAAATATCATTCATAAATGATAAGGGATGTACCTGACGACATTATTGATATATACTGCCTCAGGCATTCATCAGTTAATTAAGGTATTTCCTTTCTTAGCCTCTCCAAGCTTAGCTGTACCTTCTTTGGCAGCTTTAGGGCAATTAGTGCTGATGTGGTCTTTCTCGCCACAACTGAAACAGTCCGCAATCTTTATGTCCCCACATTCATGGGACTGATAACCAGTTCTTTTACAAACGCCACATTGCTTTGGCCTTTGTTTCATTCGACACTGTCCCCAGTGTATTTTATAGCAAGTCTTGCATACCGACTTCTTTTTGGACTTTTGTTGGTTCTTATTGAGCCCAAACTTGCTCTTTTTCTTAAATTTCTGGGAGTTATCCTCCTCATTTTTCCTTTTTTCCGTCAGTCTCAGTATTGGCTGACTTATTTCTCAACCTATCCAGTGTGAGTGGCCAAGATAGATCCATAGTGGATCTATAAGAAGCAGGCTTTGAAGCTTTATCATGCTCCTTTATCTCTGGTGCTAAATCACCACTACATTGTGCATTACGCTTAGATCATGGGTTAACCGAATAGGGTACTATCCCACATAAAGAAATAAAGTTGGTGACATACTGTCGACAGTCTGGATTTTTCATTTTGAGAGTCAGAAGATCTGATTCCACCTTTTCCATTTCATGTCGTGGACAGTAAGTTTTTCTGATAAGGTCCATAAACTGGGACCATTCCATATTGTATAGGGGTATTTTCCCCGTGGACTTTATTAATGTCTTCCACCAGGTAAGGGCGTCACCCTTGAATGACTGTGATACATACTTCACAGTGTCTTCCTTAGCACAACCGCTGATCTCTACAACAGTTTCCATTCCGTCCAACCATCTCATGCAATCAATGGCTCCTTTTTCGCCATTGAAGTCTCTTGGTTTGCAAGAGACGAAGTACTCATAAGTACATCCTTTGGAGGAATGAAGCTCCTCGTTATACATTATCTTCTTTGGTTCATTCTTCACATTCGAAGTGTGAACAAAGCTCTCTTCATGAGTAGATGAATGTAGTTTTAAATGGGCTTTGGAGTAAGTAATATTTGGCTCTTTGAACCTTTTCAGGACCTTTTTCATGGCCTTTTCGACAGTTGCGTCAATTACAGCTTGGAGATTAACTCCATTAATGTTGAGGTTTACGTTTGTAGCATCATTAGCATTTGTCGCATCGTTAGTATCGCGACTGTTGTCTGCCTCATCCGAGTTTGCCATACTCGAGGCTTAGTACTAAACATCAAATTGAACAATAGTTAGTCATCATCCTGACGACCTGACATAGATTAGCCACGGTATCAATAAACCGTATAGGCCATTAAGTTCCGAACATTCATAATGAATGTTATTTGAAAGTATATCAATTTCATTTAGCCTTGGTCACAAGAGAACAATCAATGGCATTTAAGGTTTGGACCGAGTCCACTACCTATTTGACAAGGGATCATAATGTCACAACTGTCTTTGTCATAAGGACAATTATAAATAGCTCGAAGGCTAGCCTTAAAGGACTTTTTAATATATGGCACAGAGGCCCGTCACTAGGGACATAAAACGATATGGCATAGAGCCTAGTCATGAAGGACATAAATAATCATATGGCGCGAAGGCCTTGTCGCAAAGGACATTTAGATATGGCATAAAATGGCCTCATCACAAGGACGTTATAAGATCTGGCACAAAAGGCATGTCATTAGGGATGTTAACATTTAGTATGTTAACTTGTCACGAACGACAATTTATAGCACATTGGCTTGTCATGAATGACTTTAAAATATAACTTGTTGATTTGTCACAAAGGACATTAATTTATAAGCCGCAATCTTATTAGATTAGGGGCTTTAAGACTTGAACATAGTTCTTCACCTTTGGACAGGGAGTCATAGACTACAACTGTCATCGTCTTGAAAGATGATTCATTATGGCACAAAGGTAAATCAATTGACATCACTAATGGATGTTCATATATAATCATCGTATTTGATGATATTAGTCATGATCACATTGATCATATAGACTATTAGGCTTGAGCATAGCACACTGCCCTTGACAGGGAATCATAAATGATTACAATTGTCTTTGTCACAAATGGACAATATAATATGGCCCGTAGGCAAAACATCACTAATGGATGTTAAATGATATGATCACCATATTTAGATGATATTATTCATGATCATATTGATCGTATAGACTATGATGCTTGGACATAGTCCAACATCTTTAGCAGGGGGTCATAGACCACCACTGTCGTTGTCTTATTGGACATCAAGTATGGCCCGTAGGCATTTCATCACTAATGGACGTTTATAATGTGATCATCACATTGATGATACTTGCCATGATCTACTTTGATCATATAGGCTTTAAGGCTTGGACGTAGTCCAAATACCTTGACGGCTGGTGTGGTTTCTCAAGTCACACTGCCAGGAGTGTTAACATGTTCTTGGATGTTAACAAAGATTAATTACCTTAAGAGGGTTTTACCATCATAGCCATGTTAATAGACATATAGGCTAGGTTATACCATTAAGAGGATCTTTTGAAATTTTTCAGCTGATCGATAAAGTTCGAGTAAAATCGAGACGATCGTTTGCTAAAGGACGAAACGAATACCTATATAATTTTTTAACTTTCCATAAATCATTAGGAATTTACAATAGTGCCTCAATCAGGACTTTTAGTAATTCATTTGTCCACACAGGGACTTTAAAAGCAACTCTAGTCCACGCAGGGACTAAAAGAAAAATATAAGTCCATATAGGGACTATAAGATATGTTCACATTGGGATTATTATGATATATCATGTCCACGAAGGGACGTTATTAAACAATTGTCCTCACAGGGACTTTATGTCACACCCTGACTTTTGCGGAAGCGTGATTATTGGTGTGACTTCTTAATACCATTGCATACGATCATAACAACACTATATGATTAAAACCAGTAGATGTACATCCATTAATTTAAGTTTAAAAGTAGTACAACATAATTGTCTGAAATGTCGATACCAAATTTAAGTTACAAACCATAACATGTTTTTAAGGAGTTCAAAAGACTCAACAAAATATTTTAAAACAAACCCGAGTTTAGGACCACGTATCTCGTCCAGGATTAAGATACGTCTCCTAAGCCCTTATGACTTGCATGACATCTTTACTCACAACGCAGCTTAAAAACTCCAACGCCCGCCAGATCCATTTACTAATTCCCTGAAATACATGTAGTTTGAAAAATCAACATAAAGTTGAGCGAGTTCATGTGTAAGTGAGTATATATAAACCTTTGTAAGGTGTCTGTATGTATGAAAATCCCTGGTATGTAGCAATTAAGGAAAAAGAGATCACCATTGGGTTGCAAAGCCAATGATATGTGTGAAGTGATGCAGGAAGACTCAAACCTAGCAAATTTGTGCGTCGGGCACAAAGTCACTGCCTGGTCCACTCAGCGGACTCAGGAGTGGGGCTCGCTACACCCAAATAGATCTATCACTCATGTCCCTCGGTCCTACAACGAGGATTAATGGCCTCAAGTTCCACCTACCCACTCACATGATCTAAGTAGTAAACCCTTCTTAAGCTAACCATACCATGTATATAAAAGTCTGTAATAATTGTCGCATGTATTTCACCCCCGAAGTATAAAACTGAAAACAGTTAAGAGAAAAGGGGGACATGAACTCACTGTATTGCGTCTTCGTACTTGTAACCCAAATCTCCGCGGGAAACACGACTACCTACAATGGTCTAACGTCTATTAGACGAACGGGTCGTGCCTTGTCTTAGTATTTATATTTTTGAGTTACGATTTCTTGTCATTATTCCAAGTTGTAATCACTAGTTAACGTTCGGATCAATTGCTAAACAATATTTCATATTCCTACTTCTCAAGTATTTTAACTTCGTATTTTCCTTCCCAAGGATGGGGGTATCTCATATATGTATTTTCGTACTTGTATTTGTATATCTTGCCAAGTAATGGCGTCGTATTTCGGTGTATTGTTCCAAATAAAAATATGTTAATATATTCCCAATATATATCCAAAACCATATATTTCAAGTCTCACTTAAATATATATATAAGCTTATTTTGTTCAATCATGTATTGTCCCAGAAAATATACATTTTTCTCAAAAATTATATATCTTCTAAATATACTAGGCAAATATATTTTTAACTCCCAAAAATAATATATTTTCTTGTTGTCAACATTATGATATACTTGGTAATGTTTACGAAATCATATTTTCATTTCTTTCATTCCCAAAATAATATTTTACCAAAAATATACGTATAAGAGTATTTTCCGAAATATTACATAAGTCACGTTTTAGCGTTTCGTATTGCTTTAACAAATACGTAACTTAAATATTTATTCCGTGAGAGTTTTAGTATTATTTTGGAGTCGTAATTTCATGGTGTCATAAGTTATATTATTTTCACCCTAAAAATAATATAACTAGTTCACAAAATAAGCAAATAATCACACAAGAGTTTTAGTAATAAATATATATTCTAAGTATATATTTATCAAATTTTATTTACGAAAATCAACCTCCGGCATTTTAATATTTTTGTAATAAAATCATGGCGAAGTTTATTTCGAAAATAAAGTAAAAAATATATTTGTAAACATTTGTTAGAAAAATATTTCTAAGTGTTGAAATTCTAGAAAAATTTCGCCAGAGTTTCCTTTGTAAATGGAGGCGTACACGCTTACTAGCGTATCATTTTTTTTTTCAAAAATTTATTCAACAATCATCAACCAATAACATACAATTTCTAATCATCAATCTTGACATAAAATAAACATGAACCATAAACTTGTGAACTTGAAAGTTTGTAAAAAAAATATGTAGTAAATTACTAACATATTTAGTAGATCTTGTTATCTTTAAAAATATGATTAGTTTCTTAAAAACTTTATTTTTAAAGAATGTGTATTTTCACAACTCCTAGTCATATTTTTCAAAAATATTTCTTTGTGGAATTTTCTTGTTACACAAGTGTTCATACACTTGTTTACTTACTAAAAATGATTTTAGTTCATACAAGATCCGGGTTTTAACAAAACTAGTATTTTTCACTTGGTTCTTCCGAAAACCCACTCATAGATCTTTAGATCTACAAGTTTATAACTTTATTTTTCAAGAAAACTTATAGTTATTCAAGTTCGAGTTCATGTGTGGATGGTTTCATCATCCTTCATATTTTTAACCTTAACATCTTACTAGTTCATGTTCTTAAACATGATCTAGCAAGTCTATGTGATGAACCATCTTACTTCTACTAACAAACAACATGTATTAACCATAACAACACAAGATCGACATGATTACAACATCATTTAACCATACATCTTCTCTTTATCTACTCTTCATTCTTTATGTTCAAGATTAGTTTAAGTTCTTTAGTGTTTCTTAATATTTTACCATTCAATCAACTATTAACCACCAAAAATAGGAACAAGATGAAGATTTAAAGCACTTACTACTAGCACAAGGCTAGGGGAGAAACAAAGCGTAAAAGTGGTGGATAAAAGAAAACTAGAGTGGTCCTTGAGCTTCCGAACACACCGAGCTTACTTGTATGATCACCTTCACCTTTGGATGCCCTTGGAATGATTGAAAAAGCTTGAAGGATAGTGGTGGTGTGTGTGCTTGTGTTTGGCCGAACCCACAAGGAGGAAGAAGATGAGAGCTTGTTTGTTTGTGTGATGGAGAAATGAAAGTGTTAAACCTATGTGCTTACTTATAACCCAATTCATGTTTATCCACCATGTATTATGCTTCTTTAACCAACAACATTGGCAATTAAAATAATCAAGAGAATGGTGGGGGTGTCCCACCATTATGTAACCGTGTAAGAGGGGGGGGGGGTATGGGGTTGGGTTGTAATGATAAAGTAACTAATCTAGTTAAGTTTGAATGATATAACTAGTGTGTTTTTTGTGTTATGTAATATAAGGTGTGTTAGGGTGTTCGGGGGCCCTAACTAGCTCAGAAAAGTAGAAACAATGTGTTTGGCAATATTTTTGTGTTCCGGGTAAAGTCCGGTTGTTCGGTTGGGTGTTGTTCCGTTAAAGTGTTAAATTAATCCGTAAAGTGTCTTTTATCATGCTTTAGGTGACACATTTAATTCCCAACACTTTGGAAAGTATCTAGGACTATTTTGCCAAGTTTTTACACTTTACTAGCATTGTTAAATGCTGAATTTTGGTTATTTAGTGCAGAATTCTGCTCTTAAAGTATGTTTTAGGCACTTCCGGGCACTATAACTATCACCTAGTGACACAGTTTTATGATCCTCACTTCCCTACACTTTCTACTAGTGTAGTATTCTATTCCTGGCTCACACTGGCCTAAAAAACAATGTCTGTTTAGGTGCTGGCATTGTCAGCATGTCTCTGGGTTATCCGCTCACTGTGCTAACTGTGCTTTGTGCATCAAGTTTGTCACTAAAGTTTGTGTGTAATAAATGGAGTGACAGTATGAATGTGATGCATGTGTATGTATGTAACAGAATTCAGAAAGCAGTATAATCAACAGTTGAAATTAAGCACAGTCATTAAACATAAATCAATATTAATTAAGTGTACGGATGCATGCAAATTTGACAGTTGTCACATTCTCCCCCGTTAAGAAAATTTCGTCCTCGAAATTTGTACTACCTTAACTCCTTATAGTTATGTCATACGCGTATATGAGTAATACCGAGGTAGATAATTATCAAACCGAATCAAACCTTACTCACATCAGGTGAGTCCAAGAATATATAGCAACCCGAACCTTATGGTTAAAAGGTATGTGCTTTTAGCCTTTGATGTCAAAGGTACAAGATGTATTTGACGTATAGTCTAGTGTAATCTAGCTAGCAGGGGGGTTTCACAAAAGAGGAGTTTTGACTAATAAGATCCTCAAACGATCGGTTGCAATATGCAGACGAGTTTTCACAAACCATAGCATCTGCTATATGAATTCAAAATCAACAATTCAAACGTACTAGTAAAATGATATGTCAACCCTCAAATAATTGAATGGTGAGGTTTAGTGGGTTGACATTTTTGAATTGCTAAAGTACGGCGAATGAAATACAAGTGAATCTGGTGTATCATTGTCTTGATTCGTAGTTGCATTAGAAATGTTTAAATTACAAGTCAAACGAAAGTATGTGTAGTTCTGTGTGAAACGGTTGACCTTGACTAGCACAAGCTACAAATTTGTAATGACATCACAAGGTGTCGTAATTGACATGTTCAATAATAGTGGTGACTGAACAAGTTCACCGTGTTTGAAATCAAATGAAAGTATGCTGAAACAATCTGAGGATTTGATTTACACAATGTCATAGAGTTTTCAGTTTAATACGGAACATCAAAGAGCCACTGCTTTTGATCGAAGGTGAGAAAGCAATAAGTACCGCAAGGCATTCGATTGATCATAAATGAATCGTTAGGAGGTACACTGTGGTATGAAATGATTCTATGTAACCTTTGCCTCAACACACAACTGTGTTGAGAACGATTTAACCGCGATAAACAAGACGGATTTAGGGCAAGTTATCAAATAATCAATCAAATCCGTGTATGAAGTGAGTAACCAAGTAAGCGCAAGCTTCAATTTTGTGAAAGTATCCCCACAAGGTGTCGTAACCAACAAATGATTTAGTGAAGTCGTAGACCAAAAAAGTCTACTACGACTCGAAACAAAAGAATCTTTGCCAATGATTTGAATATGATGCTCTCAATACATCATATGACGTCTTAAACTGAATATGCGAAATGAATAAGTTCAAGCAATTGAACTTGGTTCTGGCGTAATCCGATAATAAACGTATGCATCAACTAGGGAATCCCAGCATGGTTACGATGATGAACTATGAACGTAACTTGAAAGAAAGCAGTTTCAAGAAAGTGTGTTGACTTGGTAACCAAAAGAGCCAACAATAACAATAATGTAGGTCATTCGAATCATGAATCAGTAATTAGGTTTAGCAAAATAATGTTTGAATTTCAATGAAGTGTTTGTTCGAGACGAAACCACATGCGTAGCAAATGATGCATGTATGTCAGATAAGTTTCCAAGAAAAGGAATAATGAGTATCTGCTAAAATGAAGAAATGACCAGATATCGAAGCAATGTGTGTTCGCTCTCAGCGAAGAAATTTATTGTGATGCAACTACCATTAAGGGGAGTAGAGATGCAAACATCTACTCGTTAGAAGTAAAAGAAATTCAAGTACTTTCGGTTTGGTCAACGGAACTGGCATACATGTCAGGTTAATGGCGTCTACTTGAGTTAACGGATGTGGTTCCTAAGTAACAACCTTTGTGAGTTTGGACCTGGTTCCCGATGGTCCTAAATACATGTTTCCTAGATTTTCAGAGTTTCGTATTCGGTGTAGAATCGTTCTGTGTCGGAAACGCCATTCTTGTGTATGTTTAAAACAAATTATTGTCCCACAATTTTCCCGGTGTACTTTATTCCTGAATTTGCAGCTACTCGATCATCGATCAGTCGGGACATACTGGTTGGATCCTCGCGGTTAGTTAAGTAAGAAATTCGTTAATTCGTAGCAAGAGTTGCTGGCTCTTGTTGGCTAGCTTGTTCGGTTCCTGGTAGTTTGATGTTCATTTGAAAGTCATCGTCCTTTCTCTTGATGAGCAGAACTGTTACCCAAAACGGAAATTTTGGTCTGTTATCTTCCTTCTCTATCCACTACTGAAATTACACTGTCAATCCATGCATTTCCGAAGGTGTAATCCGTTAGGGTGCGTTGGTTGCAGGCGCGACGCCTGGAAATCAAATCGATGCGAAATTCGACTTGTCGTTGAGGAGATAATTCTGGCAAGTCTTCGGGGAAGACTTCGGGATATTCCCTTATCGTAGGGGTATCTTTGAGTTTTGGTTCTTCGGCTCCCTTGCCCCCGGCATGAGCCAAGAAAACAATACATCCTATTCACCACAACCTTCGTGCCTTCAAGCAATTAGTAATTTGTAGAGGCGTATCCTGCTTCATGAGTCAAGATCGTTCCCTCATTCATTGTCGGGATGCGGATATCAATCTTCGCTCGATCGTTTGGCAACTAATTCATCCCAATTACCTCTTTGAAGCTTCCCAACTCAACTAGTAGTAGCGCAACCGTAAACTTACTCTCTCCGGGTTCTATCTTGCCGTTTCCAGTTACTTCGTTGGCTTCCACTAGCTTTCCATTCGCTAGCACTTTCATCTGCGGATTATCTATCTTACTTGTTACTAAACCAAGTATACCCTCAAACTTTAGAGATGTGAAGCTAAAATTTGCAACAGTATCTAGCAGCACAAATGCATAACGTTGAGTAATATGGGACGTACCGATATCCATGCTTGAATTCCTGGCGTGTCTCCCTAGCTCCGGTGTGGAGCTTTCATCCTTGTGCCTGATTGTTTTTTTAGGGCAATATTTTCTGAAATGCTTTTTGCTTCCACAGTTAAAACAACCTTGTGCACGTTTCTGCTTGTCACTCGTTCTGCCCTGATATTCGTCATTGTCGTTGTTTCCTCCGTGATTCTCACTACCATCTTGGCCTCCATTTCTACTTCCAGTACCTTGCCTACAAGTTTCCTTGGGATGCCCCCTCTTGCCACAGTTATCACATTTTCCATATTTCATCGCCCGACATGATAACGTAAACAATTGTCGCACTTAGGTAGGATACCCTTGTAATCCTCTCCCTTTTTGGCCTTCTTTTTGTTATTCACCCGAGTAACCTTCTTGAAATTTGCAAGCTTTCTCTTGTTATCTCCAGATGGCTCTACAGGAGTCTCCTTTTTCTCTTCCAAAGTGGAAAATTTTCCTTGTCTAATCGCTTCTTCAGTGAGCGCCACGCTCATGTCGATTGCTTCGAAGATGAAACGTTCAATCTTCTTGGATTCTGGTTCTACCAAACGCGAAGCAACTTGTGATAATTCGCCAAATCTCTGCACATAGTCGGCTATCTTTGGACCTTCCATTTTCAAGTTCCACAATTTAGTCTCCAACTTCTGGACTTCTGCCCTAGAGCAATATCTTTTACGCATCAGTTCCTTCAGCTCATCCCACGTCAAGGCATTCGTAGTAGTCTCGCCCATTGTTTGAACCTGAAGGTTCCACCATGACAGAGCCCCATCTACAAATAGTCCAGCTATGTACGTGACCTGATGTTCTGGGGCACATTTGCTCAACTGTAAGACATAATTCGTCTTCTCCACCCAACGCACAAAAGCTAAGGCACCCCCAGTGCCGTCGAATTTTCGAGGTTTGTGGTTCAAGAACTGCTCGTAAGTGCAGCCGCTGGGTGGGTTATTTCCTGAGGTACCTCCGCCGTGTTTGGAGCGAAGGGCCTCGAGTTGTGCGATGGCCTGTGAGATGCGCCCTTGTAATTCTGACTCTGCCGTCGACAAAGGGTTGTTGGTATCGGTGTTCCCTTGTATCGACATCTTCTGAGAAGAAGATTGGTTAGGTCAGGTCTTATTCGTTCGGGGAGTGCATATAGTTGTTTAGAGATCATATGCACATACACATATTAGGTTATCATACCAACCAATCAAGCAATAGTATAATCATAGTATAACCAATTAATTTGGTAATTATGTTTAATGAGATCATAGCAAGTAAGCACGTAGCATTATAATTATAGCACACACATATAGATCAATAACGTGCTTAATGAAGACATAGCGACTGAACTTTCGTTGGTCATTGGTCACAAAGTATTGTCGCATGCTTAATGATGATTGACTCCTCATTATTCCCTGGCCACAATTGTATCGTCCTCCAAAATGTATATCATCAATAGGGACACCGGGTCACCCTACCCTTGTCCGTTAAATATATTAGTGTGTCGAAATTACGTAGTTAGATGTGGTCTTTAGAAGTCTCCACAATCTCGGCTTATCATAGATGTCTTTACCCAATGTAATGCAATCCACATAATCCAGAAAACGCTATTCTAGTGTTTGAGATGGGGGAGGGAAAAGGAGTAAACTATTAACATGCGTGGACTTCCTCCTCGGGCTTGTGTACACGTCGAAATAATTATCTGTTCTGCCGCTTGATAGTAAAGAAATGAGCACCAGAATCCTGGGAACGATGCAATAGCAACGGTCAAGAGCGCAATAGGAACCTTGATGTATGTGGCGGATCAAAGTATGCTGGCAATAGACAGGGTGGAGGACATGGTTTCTTACCTAAACCTTTCAGGCAATATGCTGTCTTGTGATATAAACACTTAAATCATGTTTTCAGTTATGTAATGCTTTGCATTTGAAGTTACCAAATGTGGTGTCAGCTCAAGCTCCAACATTCTGCGACTTATATCCTTAAACTGCAGCTGATGTTACAGGAGCACTCATCCCGTGTGTGGCCTCCATAGTGTGAGGGATGGCAAGGGTCTAAAATCAGTATAGTGTATTATAGGAACCATCAAAATGGCTCATCCAGCGATGTAGCGGTGAAAGTAGCAAACGGTGCGTCCTGTGAGGTCGGGGAAAACGCTGCTGTAGCATATGGGGTCGTTACGCGGGTGCCGACCTGGAGTACCCTTTTCGGGGTGCGGGTATGTCTTGAAAGAAAGCGATAGGCATGCCTGTGCAATGGACGTCGGTCTCCATAGGGGAAAAGGAGCAACATTATCAGTTGCGGGTGCAAAAACAAACGTCTCAACTAATAAGGAGATTGTCAGGTGCTGGTACTGGGTCAGATAATAGGGGTGCAATGTCTAGTAAACCAAAAGAAACAGGGTCATGACCAAGTAAGGGTGCAGGATCAGTAGGTGCAACATCAAGCTGACCCAAAAGGTGCAGGAGCTAGCTCAGGAACAGGCCCTGGGTTGTGTAACGGTGTAGTGCCTCGAGCAGGTGTTAGTGCAGCAGTCATAACGGTGTCTTCGTCTGTGTTAGTAGTAGAAAGATGTAATCCGGCCGTCTATAAGGCTGCAGATGTCACAGACTCAAAGGAGTCTGAAACCGAGTGTATACTAGAATCAGAGGGTAGCTTGACAACAGGGATCTCATAATGTGCAATTAGTAACAATGCTCTCATCTAATTTTCCATCGTCCTGGGCGTCAACAGGAGGATTATCAACAAGCAGATTAATGTCGTCATCAAACAATTCATCAAAAAGGGGCGGATCCTCAGGGAAAATAACCACGAGAGGTACGACGTCGAGGATCGGAGCCATGACGTGCTCGCCATCGAAGTGTCCAAATGATGCGATGGTCGTGGACCGAAACAAGAATGACAGGAAGATTCTCGTCAAGAAGCCATCAGCAAGGGTAATTCATCGCCAAAGTCTGGCAGCGCGGACGGTTTGGAAGTCGTCCTCGTCCTTGGTCAGCATGTCAGGGTTACTTTCAATGTCTGACGTAAATATTTCCGGCGCAGGTATGGTCTCATCAAGTGTGGTCCCTTCATCTGTGGCGGTGGTCATAGGATCGTCATCATCTGGCAATTCATTCCCTTAGGAAGGTGACGTGTGTGCCGGTATATAGTAGTCATAGCATGCATATTTACAGTAATCTTTAACACTTTGTGTATTGCAAATAAAGACAATTCATAATGTAATCTTGTATCCACATATTCGTCCTAGTCTTCCCAGACTATCCCACCCAGTCTCTCAGACTAAACTCCCTAGTCTCTCAGACTAACTCCCTGGTCTCTAAGACCAACTCCCTGGTCCCTAAGACCAACTTTCCCAGTCTCTAAGACTAAATCCCTGGTCTCTAAGACCAACCTCCCAGTCTCTAAGACTAAATTTCCCCCAGTCTATATAACTAATCCTCCCTCAGCCTCTAAGACTGATCATCCCTCAGTCTCTAAGACTGATCCTCCCTCAGCCTCTAAGACTGATCCTCCCTCAGCCTCTAAGGCTGATCCTCCCTCAGTCTCTAAGACTGATCCTCCCTCAGCCTCTAAGGCTGATCCTCCCTCAGTCTCTAAGACTGATCCTCCCTCAGCCTCTAAGACTGATCCTCCCTCAGCCTCTAAGGCTGATCCTCCCTCAGTCTCTAAGACTGATCCTCCCTTATCCTCTAAGGCTGATCCTCCCTCAGTCTCTAAGACTGATCCTCCCTCAGCCTCTAAGACTGATCTATAAACATAAATTTTGAAATGTGTATTTGTGCCCCTTTTTGTTTGTAAGAATGTTTGTTCCCTGGATCTGGACGCTTTGTGTATGCAATGTAAAAGTGTTTGAAAATGTTTTCGTGAGAGCCCTGATGATCGTAGTCTAGACTCGAGAAAGAATCCTAGTTCGCTACGTCCGAAGCTCTGATACCAAGCTGTCACACCCTGACTTTTGCGGAAGCGTGATTATTGGTGTGACTTCTTAATACCAATGCATACGATCATAACAACACTATATGATTAAAACCAGTAGATGTACATCCATTAATTTAAGTTTAAAAGTAGTACAACATAATTTTCTAAAATTTCGATACCAAATTTAAGTTACAAACCATAACATGTTTTTAAGGAGTTCAAAAGACTCAACAAAAGATTTTAAAACAAACCCGAGTTTAGGACCACGTATCTCGTCCAGGATTAAGATACGTCTCCTAAGCCCTTATGACTTGGATGACATCTTTACTCACAACGCAGCTTAAAAACTCCAACGCCCGCCAGATCCATTTACTAATTCCCTGAAATACATGTAGTTTGAAAAATCGACATAAAGTTGAGCGAGTTCATGTGTAAGTGAGTATATATAAACCTTTGTAAGGTGTCTGTATGTATGAAAATCCCTGGTATGTAGCAATTAAGGAAAAAGAGATCACCATTGGGTTGCAAAGCCAATGATATGTGTGAAGTGATGCAGGAAGACTCAAACCTAGTAAATTTGTGCGTCGGGCACAAAGTCACTGCCTGGTCCACTCAGCGGACTCAGGAGTGGGGCTCGCTACACCCAAATAGATCTATCACTCATGTCCCTCGGTCCTACAACGAGGATTAATGGCCTCAAGTTCCACCTACCCACTCACATGATCTAAGTAGTAAACCCTTCTTAAGCTAACCATACCATGTATATAAAAGTCTGTAATAATTGTCGCATGTATTTCACCCCCGAAGTATAAAACTGAAAACAGTTAAGAGAAAAGGGGGACATGAACTCACTGTATTGCGTCTTCGTACTTGTAACCCAAATCTCCGCGGCAAACACGACTACCTACAATGGTCTAACGTCTATTAGACGAACGGGTCGTGCCTTGTCTTAGTATTTATATTTTTGAGTTACGATTTCTTGTCATTATTCCAAGTTGTAATCACTAGTTAACGTTCGGATCAATTGCTAAACAATATTTCATATTCCTACTTCTCAAGTATTTTAACTTCGTATTTTCCTTCCCAAAGATGGGGGTATCTCATATATGTATTTTCGTACTTGTATTTGTATATCTTGCCAAGTAATGGCGTCGTATTTGGTGTATTGTTCCAAATAAAAATATATTAATATATTCCCAATATATATCCAAAACCATATATTTCAAGTCTCACTTAAATATATATATATAAGCTTATTTTGTTCAATCATGTATTGTCCCAGAAAATATACATTTTTCTCAAAAATTATATATCTTCTAAATATACTAGGCAAATATATTTTTAACTCCCAAAAATAATATATTTTCTTGTTGTCAACATTATGATATACTTGGTAATGTTTACGAAATCTTATTTTCATTTCTTTCATTCCCAAAATAATATTTTACCAAAAATATACGTATAAGAGTATTTTCCGAAATATTACATAAGTCACGTTTTAGCGTTTCGTATTGCTTTAACAAATACGTAACTTAAATATTTATTCCGTGAGAGTTTTAGTATTATTTTGGAGTCGTAATTTCATGGTGTCATAAGTTATATTATTTTCACCCTAAAAATAATATAACTAGTTCACAAAATAAGCAAATA
Source organism: Helianthus tuberosus (assembly GCA_030545235.1). Classification (NCBI taxonomy): domain Eukaryota; kingdom Viridiplantae; phylum Streptophyta; class Magnoliopsida; order Asterales; family Asteraceae; genus Helianthus; species Helianthus tuberosus. Next base: position 98,051,104 of record CM060426.1, read on the forward strand.
ATCACACAAGAGTTTTAGTAATAAATATATATTCTAAGTATATATTTATCAAATTTTATTTACGAAAATCAACCTCCGGCATTTTAATATTTTTGTAATAAAATCATGGCGAAGTTTATTTCGAAAATAAAGTAAAAAATATATTTGTAAACATTTGTTAGAAAAATATTTCTAAGTGTTGAAATTCTAGAAAAATTTCGCCAGAGTTTCCTTTGTAAATGGAGGCATCCACGCTTACTAGCGTATCATTTTCTTTTCAAAAATTTATTCAACAATCATCAACCAACAACATACAATTTCTAATCATCAATCTTGACATAAAATAAACATGAACCATAAACTTGTGAACTTGAAAGTTTGTAAAAAAAATATGTAGTAAATTACTAACATATTTAGTAGATCTTGTTATCTTTAAAAATATGATTAGTTTCTTAAAAACTTTATTTTTAAAGAATGTGTATTTTCACAACTCCTAGTCATATTTTCCAAAAATATTTCTTTGTGGAATTTTCTTGTTACACAAGTGTTCATACACTTGTTTACTTACTAAAAATGATTTTAGTTCATACAAGATCCGGGTTTTAACAAAACTAGTATTTTTCACTTGGTTCTTCCAAAAACCCACTCATAGATCTTTAGATCTACAAGTTTATAACTTTATTTTTCAAGAAAACTTATAGTTATTCAAGTTGAGTTCATGTGTGGATGGTTTCATCATCCTTCATATTTTTAACCTTAACATCTTACTAGTTCATGTTCTTAAACATGATCTAGCAAGTCTAGGTGATGAACCATCTTACTTCTACTAACAAACAACATGTATTAAGCATAACAACACAAGATCGACATGATTACAACATCATTTAACCATACATCTTCTCTTTATCCACTCTTCATTCTTTATGTTCAAGATTAGTTTAAGTTCTTTAGTGTTTCTTAATATTTTACCATTCAATCAACTATTAACCACCAAAAATAGGAACAAGATGAAGATTTAAAGCACTTACTACTAGCACAAGGCTAGGGGAGAAACAAAGCGTAAAAGTGGTGGATAAAAGAAAACTAGAGTGGTCCTTGAGCTTCCGAACACACCGAGCTTACTTGTATGATCACCTTCACCTTTGGATGCCCTTGAAATGATTGAAGAAGCTTGAAGGATAGTGGTGGTGTGTGTGCTTGTGTTCTGCCGAACCCACAAGGAGGAAGAAGATGAGAGCTTGTTTGTTTGTGTGATGGAGAAATGAAAGTGTTAAACCTATGTGCTTACTTATAACCCAATTCATGTTTATCCACCATGTATTATGCTTCTTTAACCAACAACATTGGCAATTAAAATAATCAAGAGAATGGTGGGGGTGTCCCACCATTATGTAACCGTGTAAGAGGGGGGGGGGTATGGGGTTGGGTTGGGTTGTAATGATAAAGTAACTAATCTAGTTAAGTTTGAATGATATAGCTAGTGTGTTGTTGTGTGTTATGTAATATAAGGTGTGTTAGGGTGTTCGGGGGCCCTAACTAGCTCAGAAAAGTAGAAACAATGTGTTTGGCAATATTTTGTGTTCCGGGTAAAGTCCGGTTGTTCGGTTGGGTGTTGTTCCGTTAAAGTGTTAAATTAATCCGTAAAGTGTCTTTTATCATGCTTTATGTGACACATTTAATTCCCAACACTTTGGAAAGTATCTAGGACTATTTTGCCAAGTTTTTACACTTTACTAGCATTGTTAAATGCTGAATTTTGGTTATTTAGTGCAGAATTCTGCACTTAAAGTATGTTTTAGGCACTTCCGGGCACTATAACTATCACCTAGTGACGCAGTTTTATGATCCTCACTTCCCTACACTTTCTACTAGTGTAGTATTCTATTCCTGGCTCACACTGGCCTAAAAAACAATGTCTGTTTAGGTGCTGGCATTGTCAGCATGTCTCTGGGTTATCCGCTCACTGTGCTAACTGTGCTTTGTGCATCAAGTTTATCACTAAAGTTTGTGTGTAATAAATGGAGTGACAGTATGAATGTGATGCATGTGTATGTATGTAACAGAATTCAGAAAGCAGTATAATCAACAGTTGAAATTAAGCACAGTCATTAAACATAAATCAATATTAATTAAGTGTACGGATGCATGCAAATTTGACAGTTGTCACACTTTAAGTCGAAACATACGTCCTCATTGAAACTTATTAATGAAACAATATGTCCTTGAAGGGACTTGTTGGTGCATGTTTGTGACAACAGCTTAGATTTGGTCTTTGGATATCTTGTAATTAGTTAAACGATAAACAGTTAGCGGGTTTAGCTTTGTATTAGTGAGTTGTAATGTTTGGGCTAACCAAACCCAACGAATTGGGTGTGTGGGGGCGAATTGGGCCTGTCCAATTCGCAGTCCATGATGTTTAACCAAGCCCAAGTAGCAAACCTTGTGTTATATAAACAAGGTTAGGCTTTAGGGTTTAGGTTAATCAGCCAAAACAGTGTGTGTGAGGAATTTCGTGAGAGTTCTAGGGCTTGGACGAAATTAGTGTTGGTTAGGGTTTGATTGATTGTAATTCTTGTAATCGATAATCAATAGAAACCCAGTTTGAAAGTGTATTGCTGTTTCTGTTTCCTACACGTTTTCTGCTATATTCTGATCAAGAGGATTCCGCACTCTTGATTGGAAAGACAATTCTGTGAAAGATCCATACGACTCAAAGGGACCTACAATTGGTATCAGAGCATTAGGCTCTTGAAGGCTCGGTTCAGAATTGTTGGCTGCAGCAACAGGAATAATTTTCGAAATCTTTGAAATCTGAAAATTAGGGTTTTTGAAATTTTCGAAATTTTTGATAAAATTTTTCGAATTTTGTTGGCTGTTTTGATCTTCTGGTTGTTTGAGTGCAGTTTTGCAGGTTTCAGGGTTTCCAGGAAAGTTTTTGATTGATTCTGGAAGAATTTTTGGCTGAATTTCTTGAAGATTCGAAGACTGTTCTTCGTGGTTTTCAATCTGTTCTTCATAATTTTCGAAAAATTTTGAGCTGATTAGGTTTTCTGATTTTGCAGATTTGTGTTGGAAAATCTTCAGAATTTCGAACAGATTGAGTTTCCAAAGTTATTGGGCGATTTTAACAATTTCGCAGACTGATCAGCGAATTTGAGACCTCATATCTCGGTGAACGGCGAAGTTAAATCCAAAGGCGACTTTGGTAACCGTATAATTTTCCACAGTGAAATTAACTGAGGACCTAATACCAGCAAATTTAAAAGGGTGGAATTTTCGTTGGCAAACGTAACTAAAAATTCACGTTTTTGAAAATAGAAAGTGAACCGTAAGTCATCTGAAGAAACCGTCTGCACCGTTGAACTCGGTTGATTTTTAGGGTAAAAAAAAAAATTTGTTGAACTTGAAAAGAAACTAGGTCAATTCAGGGACTCTACTTTTGTTATGAAACACATGATGGGTGGCTTGAAGAAAAGTAATGACAAAACCAGTGTGGGATTTCATGGTTTCAATGAAGTTCCACCTCCTGTTAGTCATGACTATTCTTTCTTGCCTGATGAAGATGAGCTCATGGACTTTGGGTCAACATCACCAAGTAGTTCCACTTCACGTCAAGGAAATGTTTTTGAGAATGCTGATGCTAAGAAGGATAAAAACAGCAAACCTGTTTTGAAAAAGAACACATCACATCCTAAGAATAAAAATCCAACTTTTGTTAAAAGTGTTAATTTTGTTCAAGGAAGTGACATGAAAAATGAAACTGCTGTAATTGAAAATGAATCAAATGTAGAGTTTGCTAAAAATAAGAACATTGAAAAATATGAAATTAAGCAAACTGAAGAAAATCCTTCTAATGCATCATCATCAAATCCCGAATCTAGTTCAAAGGCTTCAGAAAAGAAGTCTTCGAAAAAGAGATCGTGCTTCAAATGTCACACCAAGGGACATGTAGCTAGTTGCTGTCCTAACAAAAAGAGTGAAGCACATGTTAGTGAGAGGAAGAGAGAGAAGTCACCAGAGACTAGTGGTGATAAACAGGAAAAGGAGTCTAACTCTCCAAAGAAATCTGCTCCTAAGCAACCAGAAAATGTTGCTGTTGGTATAGATAAGGCTGAAAAAGGAACTCCACAAGTTCCTCGTTTTCAAAGAAATCAACCAAGATTTCAGCCTAGATCTCCACCAGGCAGATATGAGAGACCTAGAAGCAGTTCACCTAGAGTGAACAATTATAATTCAAATAATTTCAGAAGTCAATGTCAATATCAAAATCGATACCAAAATAATGGTGGTCGAACTTTTTATAACAATGGCTTTAGAAATTACAACAATAATGCTTCTTGGAATCAAAATTCGAGGTACCCAAATCAAAATTTCCAAAGGTCAAATAGTCCAAATATATATAGGAACCCTCAGGACCAAAGACCTAGTGGAAATCAAAATCAAATTCCATCAACAGGTCTGAGATCCAAGACTCCAATTAGGAGTAATGGATATTGGATGGATGTTCAAATAGTTGGTGAATTTGGACGACCCAAGACCATTAAGGCTTGGGTCCCCCAATCTAACTAATTTCTTAGTTGGTGTGTGCAGGAGCTGCTAAGGAGGATTATCAACTTATGTTGAAAATGGCTGCTCTAGGCACATGAAGGGGGATGTGAGATTGTTGATTTATATATTAATTGATTTAAATTGAAGTTCAAAGTGCTGAGTCGACACACTAGATAACCTGGCAGATCTTTATACTAAAGCTTTTGACAGGGCTCGCTTTGAACATTTAGTCGAACTTAACGGGATGAGGAATCCTGAATAACTGGTTTTTCATAAGAATTTTTGTAAATAGTTTATTGCTTTTCTTAAAAATAAAAAATTCAAAAACATTAAAAATTTTTTGAAAAATAAAAAAAATAGAAAATTAAAAATGAGTTATCACTGTGTGAAAAAGAAGAAATGATAGTACATCGGCAAGTTAGACTGTCACACTGAAATGAAATTAAATTGCTTAAGTGTGATAGCAGCTTCATTATATGATGTACCAGTAGGCAAAAAGCATGAAATAATCAACTTACCAATGTGATATAAACTTAAACGAACTGTATATGAGTGGGGAATACATCAGTGGTGTATGGTTTAATGACCTTAAATCTTGCGTTGATAGATTGCTAAAATCTGAAGTTTTGGGTCTTTATACTGTTATTTCATCTGGGGATATCTTGGCTGTCTTTCTGTTCTGAACTAAAATTGTACATGACCCCAGGAAAGAAAGTCACTTGGAATTAGCTCATTTCTATTTGAATGTCTGTATGTTGTCCCGATACACACAATTTTGATCTGATTCTGAAATCTTCTCTGAAAAAAGTTGTGTACCTCCTCTGCTGCATCCAGATATATGCTGACCTGGAGGTGCTAGGCAACGACAGCTTCTGCTGCATCCAGAAACATGCTGACCTAGCTGTACGTTGTCGCGCTATAGATCTAATACACCCGAAAGAGGCCCTCAAGTGCCCAAAAGAAACCCAAGAAACCTATATCAAACTGAGAAAAACTCATTTGATCTGTATATTATACCATCTCTGCTAAAGATCTATTCTGTTCTCTTCTCAACCTATTCCCAGTTAAGATTTCAGAAATATGGATTGGACTTGTGAAATATGTGGTAGGGAAGATACTTGCATGATAGAGTGTGTTGTTTATATTTCCAGGATTTGATTAGTATTTATTTGGGTGTTCATTGTTAAGCAATTAAAACATGATAAAACAGATTATATGCAGACCTAGACATTGTCAGGATATCTTAAAGGATGACATCAGTATACTCACCTACTACGATGAATCTTTGTGCATACCTTGATCGCGGGGGTATATCCTGAAGTGGGACACACTAATATATCAGAAATAAAATTACCTTAACGTATCATACGGTAATGGTACTTGAAATGTTCATGCATTTTGTTTAAGTGGACAAACATACTGGTAATCGTCTTGGACTGCTTTTCACGAAAAATTACATAAAGAATTATCTAATTGTGTGAAACAGTTTGATTGTGCTGATATGATCTTCTTACCAGTGATTCTCACAAAAATAGAGTGTTTATTGCTTTTGTTATTTACTTGCTTTCAGAAAATACAAAAATACAAAAATAGTGTCTTTTTATGTTTAAAATTCTTAACGTACGGAAAACTGTTATTCTTGGAGGAATTGTTACTGATAGGGGGAGACGGTGTTAGAAAGTGAGTTTAAAATTCTAAATCATGCGGGTTATAGGGTGTGTGATTAAAAAGTTTTGCGTGTTGGTGATAAATTGAAAATGCTTAATCTGTTTTACAGTTTAACTATCTCTTGAAAAATAATAATTTGTTTAACTGTGTTGAAAAATTTTTATGGTTTCTCGAGATGTTTGTTTTATAGTATACAGATTGAAGCAGTGTGTTGCTGAGAAGTTAAAGTGATTAGTTGCTGTGAAGAGATGAGAGTTTGATTGGATGCATGGTAGAACCTCCTTTCTACATTGCAGACAAAGATGAAGAGTTTGAAGATTGCTTTACAAATGCTGAACTGGAGTTTACTCAAACGCTAAAGTTTTTGAAGATTTGGTGATTGGATGCATCAGCTTAGGGGGAGTCTGTTGCTGACAGAAGCTATTGAAGCTGAAGCTATCCAAAGACCAAAGACAGTGCAAGACTACATGAAGATTGCAAGATGACTGAAGACAAAGTTATTTTATGAAGCTATTGTCAAGGGGGAGTTTGTTGGTGCATGTTTGTGACAACAGCTTAGATTTGGTCTTTGGATATCTTGTAATTAGTTAAACGATAAACAGTTAGCGGGTTTAGCTTTGTATTAGTGAGTTGTAATGTTTGGGCTAACCAAACCCAACGAATTGGGTGTGTGGGGGCGAATTGGGCCTGTCCAATTCGTAGTCCATGATGTTTAACCAAGCCCAAGTAGCAAACCTTGTGTTATATAAACAAGGTTAGGCTTTAGGGTTTAGGTTAATCAGCCAAAACAGTGTGTGTGAGGAATTTCGTGAGAGTTCTAGGGCTTGGACGGAATTAGTGTTGGTTAGGGTTTGATTGATTGTAATTCTTGTAATCGATAATCAATAGAAACCCAGTTTGAAAGTGTATTGCTGTTTCTGTTTCCTACACGTTTTCTGCTATATTCTGATCAAGAGGATTCCGCACTCTTGATTGGAAAGACAATTCTGTGAAAGATCCATACGACTCAAAGGGACCTACAGGATTATAATGAAATATCATGTCCACCAGGGGACTTTAATGAAATAATATGCCCATGAAAGGACTATAATGGAGTATAATGTCCATGAAAGGACTATTTTGAAGTATGATGTCCATGGAATGACTATATTGAAATATAATGTCCACGAATGGACTATATTGAAATATAATGTCCACGAAGGGACTAAATAGCAAATGCTCATTCAGGGTCTTAAGTCGAAAGGTATGTCCACACAGGAACTATATAGAAGAGATAGGTCCTTATAGGGACTTAAAGGACAATGAATATTATGGAAGAAGGATTCTCTAACGCCTTCCTTGCTTCATTTCGATTGTTTCTCTTCTTTGTTTACCGTACATGGTAGGGACACTGAAGATCTTAGTAAATAAAGTAAGTATTCCGAATCAGGATCCGTTAAAGAAGTAGAATTCAAGGATTCTATGGTTAGAGAATGATATGGATCATGGATTAGGTTTTGACTAATATAATCGAAGTCTGGGATTCAAAACTTGGAAATAAGAAGTAGGGATCATTAGCATCCACTGTATTATTTTCAATACGGGAGCCTCAGGGACCTCCTGGTATGGACTCACTGGTACAGACTTTGAATTTGAGCCTCAGGGACCTCTAGTATGGACTCCGAAGTCTGGTTGAGAATTTCAATAAGTTTGGTTTTGGGAATAGGTCCATAAAGGTCTTACCTCCAAACTGGTCGCACGCTTATCCTAGCCGTGATACAAAGCTTAACATTCCTTGGCTTCGGATGAGGAGAATCTCCATCAACGGCTTCCTTGCTTGGCGACATATTCAAAATACATAAAATCGAAAACAATGTTTACTTTGTCACACCCCCAAAATCCACCTGCGGAATACCACCGCTTGGAGGCGTGACTGACCAGGATCCAGCCACCAATCATATTGAACACGCAAGTTAATAATTATAAAAGTTTAACCAATACCATTGGTATCCAAACAAAACATAGTTTAAGTTGTAAAGCGGAAGCATAATGTTCAAAACCAAAACATAAGTTTAAACGTTTCATAGTTTGACATGGCACACCGCTGTCCATGCCCCACAACGACTCTCCCCCATGCAAGCTCCAGCTAAGTACCTAATGACCTGCAAAGCATGTAGTAACGAGTCAACAACAAGTTGAGTGAGTTCACAGTTGGGTGTTCGTTTTAAGTTGTTTCGAAAACAGTTTCCTTTATCTGGCATCCTGCCGTGGGGGTTACCCCATAGTTGAAAAACGTGACTTGTTTATTCCCGGTTACTCTGGCAATCCAGCCGTGGGGGTTACCCCTTGTTAGTTATCTGGCATTTCGGCCGTGGGGGCTACCCCATGTATACACTAGACTCGTTACCATATCGACTGCTGACTGTAGTCATGTTTATGTGCCCTGAACTGTCAATGTCTATCATCATTGACGTGCCCAGATCCATTAGTTCACGCCCGTCCTCTGCGGCACGGTGTGAGGCTTGTCAGAACTAAATAGCGCTATCTAACTAATGACCCGCTCGCCATTGGCCCGGAGATTAAGTCGATATAAAAAGGAGAGACTTCGTGATAGAGTTTTGGTCTAGTACGAGTTATCTGTCCATGAGGACGAGGAATTATATTCCTGAACCAATACTGTCCTACCCAAGGAGGACGAGGAATCCATGTTCCTTAACCCCATTCCCAACCCCTGGGAATCCCATGCTTTGTAGAGGATGTGAACTCACCTTGGTTTGCTCAGCAGATACACAGAAAGTTGGTCAAGCTATAAGTGGTCAACCACGTCCTAGTATGGTTACCACACAAGTCAGATACAAACCGAGTAACGCACATACATTTTCTACATGTATACTAGCACGTTGCAAACAAGTGTTTCTCATGGTAGTCCAATCAACAATGCACAACATACACATTTAACAGTAACACATAAAGCCCAACCACCCAGCCCAATCACCTAAGCCCGTAACAGTGTACAAGTCCAACTCAGCGAACATGTGTACGTGGTCTCGAGTCGAGATTAGAGATCTCGAGTCGAGACTGTGCGGTCTCGAGTTATACATGCACTAGTCGAGACTAGGCGGTCTCGAGTCGCAACCGGACCCGCAACCGTGGTCTCGAGTTATGCTGCTTGTGTGCTGGTAATGTGTAGTCTCGAGTCGAGACTAGAGGTTCTCGACTCGCAACCTGTGTCGCAACCGGGGTCTCGAGCTGTCACCTTCATGGTCTCGAGTCGAGACCGAGGGTCTCGACTGGCACACCTGCTAATTGCTAGCACTTGTACTACACCAATAGAATTTCGATTTCATGATATGATGTACTATCCAACCACAATACTCAAACATGTTTTCTTGTCTAACATTGATTCAAAACAGATCAAACAAGCATTTTCAAATGTTCATAACATGTTCATATCATATTCAAATATTCATATTATCATTCAAACTTGTTCATCATTTTAGGGTTTTCCACCTTTTGCAATATGATAAATCAAGCAACCCTTTCCTATCATATATTCTAACCATGTACATCATCTAACCCACATATGCAAGATCCGATTTCATGAGTAATAAACCTCCTAAACATAACCAAGCCATTCGGATTCAAACCATATAGAACCGATTACAATCATTCATGATCCATCACATATTATCTATATTAAGCCGACATTACATCATCATATAACAACACTCTTAATACCATCTATTCAAGAAGGATGTATTCATCATGCATAAAACTTAACAAGCAAACATATTATCAAATAACTTCATCATACATCATCATCAACCGAAACACATCATCATCAACCGATATACAATACATAGCATGAATCACTAACCGGTTAGGTTTTCAAGGTGCGAGGATGTGAAGGAATCGGTGAATAAGCTTCCAATCCGAGAGCCCTTGTTGTCACCGGTTGAATCTGTTGGTGCATGTTTGTGACAACAGCTTAGATTTGGTCTTTGGATATCTTGTAATTAGTTAAACGATAAACGGTTAGCGGGTTTAGCTTTGTATTAGTGAGATAATAGAGTTTGGGCTACATAACCCACATTGGGTGTATGGGGGCGAATTGGGCTTACACCAATTCGCAGTCCATGTTGGAAACCTTGGCCCAAGTAGCAAACCTTGTGTTATATAAACAAGGTTAGGCTTTAGGGTTTAGGTTAATCAGCCAAAACAGGGTGTGAGAGCAATTTCGTGAAAGGCAAAAGGCTTGGACGAATTTGAGAGTGGTTAGGGTTTTGATTGATTGTAATACTTCGGTTTGATAATCAATAGAAACCCAGTTTGAAAGTGATTTCTGTTTCTACTCATTCTGCGTTATTCTGATCAAGAGGATTCCGCACTCTTGATTAGAAAGACAATTATGTGAAAGATCCATACACATCAAAGGGACCTACAATTGGTATCAGAGCATTAGGCTCTTGAAGGCTCGGTTCAGAATTGTGTTTTGCAGAAACAGGAAGTTTTTCGAAAATCCTTAAAATCTGAAAATTAGGGTTTTGAAATTTTCGAAATTTTTGATATAATTTTTCTAATTTTGTTGGCTGTTTTGATCTTCTGCATTGTTTGTTTGCTGTTTTTGCAGGTTTTAGGGTTTGCAGGACTGTTTCTGGTTGACTGTCTTTGAAGGATTTTGGCTGATATTCGAAGATTGTTCTTGGTTTCTTCATTAAGTTCATCAAAATTAGGTCAAAAGTTTGCTGATTTGGTGGCTCGATTTTGCAGAAACTGTTAAGGAATCCGGAAAAATCTTCAAAATTTCAAACAGATTTAATTTCCAAAATTACTGGCGAATTTGATTAATTTCGCAGTCTGGACCTGCGAAATTAACTGACCTGCGAAATTACAGGCGACGTTAAAATCCAAAGGCGACTTTGGTAATCGTGTAATTTTCCTCAGCGAAATTATTACGGTTTTCGGCGACTTTACCAGTCGTCGTAATTGCGAAATTAAGCAGCGAAATTGTCAGCGAATTTGAGCGAATTTAACTGAACTTTGATCAGTGAAATTGGAAGAATAATAGACCAGCGAATTAAACCTGATTTTCCAGCGAAATTACTAGAAAATTAAGTGGTGGAATATTTTCTGGCAAGCGTAACCAAAAATTCACGTTTTCGAAAATAGAAATTGATCAGTAGCTCGTTTGACAGAACCGTTTGCACCGTTGCATTCCTCGTATTTTTAGGGCAAAATAAAAAAACCGCTGGAAAATCCCGAATTCGGTTTTCGACATTAGATATCATTGGATTCGTCTTTTCGAGACAATTCTAACGGTGTAAGTTAGTAACCACTGTTTTCGGAGATATTTTGTACGGTTTTCTCAGTCTGCAACGTTTAAAATGTCAAACATGTTGAATCTGAATGCACCTAAGATGATGAAGGTGGAGAATTATCTTACATGGAAGGACAACTTCAAATCCTTCATTGAATCTCAGGATGCACGCATGTGGATCTGTATTGAAGATGGGTACATAAACCCAACACACGATTATGAGGCAGACCACGTCGAACAGACTATGTGAACATGAAAGAGGAAGATAAAAAGATGTATGAGGCTGAAAAGAGAGCCTTGGCTGCGATAAAGATGTCCTTACCTGATAACATCAAGCATACCTTCACAAAGTACACTAATTCAAAGGATATGTGGGATGCATTACAAAAGCGATATCAGGGGAATGAGAGTGCCACTCAGGCATTCATGGCAGAGATAGTGCCAGTTGATGAGGCTGAAACTACTGTGAGTGATGCTGAATCTGAAGTGAAGAATGCTGAAGCAAAAGTGGATGCTGAAGTAGAGAAAGAGAGTGAAGCTGAACAGGTTGTTGCTGATGAAAACTCAGAAGTTCATGAGAAAGAGGTACAATCTAATTTTGTATGTGTGAGATGTCGTGAACTACAGGGTGAGGTTGACAGGTTGTCAACACAGAACCAAATTCTGGTAAGTGAGATGTCTAACATAAAAGAAGCAAACTTTTTTGCTAAAAGATATGAATCTACATACTTGAAGAAGATAAGAGGTTATGAAGCTGAAATTGAAGCTTTAACTTGCAAATTGAATGAAAAACTTCAAGTCATAGACTTAGCTCATGACATGATGGCTGAGAAAACAAAAGAGATTTCTGAAAAATGCAATGAGTTGTCAGATGCACAACTTAAAATTGTTGAACTTGAAAAGAAATTGAGTCAATTCAGAGATTCGTCTTTTGTAATGAAACACATGATGGGTGGGTTAAAGAAGAGTAATGACAAGACTAGTGTGGGCTTCCAGGGCTTTAATGAAGTTCCACCTCCTCTTAGTCATGACTATTCATTCCTGCCTAGTGAAGATGAGCTTGCAAACTTTATGGCATCTGCACCAAGTAGTTTCGCATCCACATCAAGTCAAGGTGATGGATCTGAGAGTGATGAGGCTAAGGAAAATAATAACAGGGAACCTTTGAAAAAGAAAAATTCACCGCCTAAGAATAAAAATCAAGCTTTTGTTAAAAAGATTAATTTTGTTCAAGGTAGTGATATGAAAAACGAAACTGCTGTTATTGAAAATGAATCGAATGTTGAGTTTGCAAAAAATAAGAACATAGAAAAATCTGAAATCAAGCAAACTGAACAAGGTTCATCTAAGGGATCATCACCATCTGATAAGGGATCTACCTCAGAGACTCCAGCTAAGAAGTCTTTGAAAAGGAGATCGTGCTTCAAGTGTCACACAAAAGGACATGTAGCTAGCTGCTGTCCTAACAAAAGGAGTGAAGCACAACTTAGTGAAAAACAGAGAGGGAAATTACCAGAGAAGAAAGGTGATAGTGAGGAGAAAGGATCAAATTCTCAAAAGAAATCTGCTCCTAAGCAACCAGAAAATGTTGCTGTTGGTGTAGATAAGGCTAAAAAAGGAACTCCACAAGTTCCTCGTTTTCAAAGAAATCAACCAAGATTTCAGCCTAGATCTCCACCAGCCAGATTTGAGAGACCTAGAAGCAGTTCACCTAGAATGAACAATTTTAATGGAAATACAAGTAATTTCAGAAGTCAAGGTCAATATCAAAATCGATACCAGAATAATGGTGGTCGAAATTTTTATAACTATGGCTTTAGAAATTATAACAATCAAGCTTCTTGGAATCAAAATTCAAGATATCAAAATCAAAATTTCCAAAGGTCAAATAGTCCAAATACGTATAGGAACCCTCAGGACCAAAGACCTAGTGGAAATCAAAATCAAATTCCATCAACAGGTCTGAGATCCAAGACTCCAGTTAGGAGTAATGGATATTGGATGGATGTTCCAGTGGTTGGTGAATTTGGACGACCCAAGACCATTAAGGCTTGGGTCCCCCAATCTAACTAATTTCTTAGTTGGTGCGTGCAGGAGCTGCTAAGGAGGATTATCAACTTATGTTGATAGTGGCTGCTCTAGGCACATGAAGGGGGGATGTGAGATTGTTGTTATATATATATATTGATTGATTTAAATTGAAGTTCAAAGTGCTGATTCGACACACTAGATAACCTGGCAGATCTTTATACTAAAGCTTTTGACAGGGCTCGCTTTGAACATTTAGTCGAACTCAATGGGATGAGGAATCCTGAATAACTGGTTTTTCATAAGAATTTTTGTAAATAGTTTACTGCTTTTCTTAAACATAAAAAATACAAAAACATTGAAAAATCAAAAACATAAAAAAAATAAAAAATTAAAAATGAGTTCACTGTGTGAAAAAGAAGAAATGATAGTACATCAGCAAGTTAGACTGTCACACTGAAACTGAGTTAAATTGCTTAAGTGTGATAGCAGCTTCATCATACGATGTACCAGTAGGCAAAAAGCATGAAATAATCAACTTACCAATGTGATATAAACCTAAATGAACTGTGTATGAGTGGGGAACACATCAGTGGTGTATGGTTTAATGACCTTAAATCTTGCGTTGATAGATTGCCAAAATCTGAAGTTTTGGGTCTTTATACTGATATTTCATCTGGGGATATCTTGACTGTCCTTCTGTTCAGAACTAAAATTGTACATGACCCCAGGAAAGAAAGTCACTTGGAATTAGCTCATTTCTATTTGAATGTCTGTATGTTGTCCCGATACACACAATTTTGATCTGATTCTGAAATCTTCTCTGAAAAAAGTCGTGTACCTCCTTTGCTGCATCCAGATATATGCTGACCTGGAGGTGCTAGGCAACGACAGCTTCTGTTGCATCCAGATACATGCTGACCTAGCTGTACGTTGTCGCGCTATAGATCTAATACACCCGAAAGAGGCCCTCAAGTGCCCAAAAGAAACCCAAGAAACCTATATCAAACTGAGAAAAACTCATTTGATCTGTATATTATTCCATCTCTGCTAAAGATCTATTCTGTTCTCTTCTCAACCTATTCCCAGTTAAGATTTCAGAAATCTGGATTGGACTTGTGAAATATGTGGTAGGGAAGATACTTGCATGATAGAGTGTGTTGTTTATATTTCCAGGATTTGATTAGTATTTATTTGGGTGTTCATTGTTAAGCAATCAAAACATGATAACACAGATTATATGCAGACCTAGACATTGTCAGGATATCTTAAAGGATGACATCAGTATACTCACCTACTACGATGAATCTTTGTGCATACCTTGATCGCGGGGGTATATCCTGAAGTGGGACACACTAGTATATCAGAATTAAAATTACCTTAACGTATCATACGGTAATGGTACTTGAAATGTTCATGCATTTTGTTTAAGTGGACAAACATACTGGTAATCGTCTTGGACTGCTTTTCACGAAAAATTATATAAAGAATTATCTAATTGTGTGAAACAGTTTGAAAGTGATTTCTGTTTCTACTCATTCTGCGTTATTCTGATCAAGAGGATTCCGCACTCTTGATTAGAAAGACAATTCTGTGAAAGATCCATACACATCAAGGGGACACATCAAGATATCCAAATCAAAATTTCCAATGGTCAAATAGTCCACATACATATAGGAACCCTCAGGACCAGAGACCTTATGGAAATCAAAATCAAATTCCATCAACAGGTCTGAGATCCAAGACTCCAGTTAGGAGTAATGGATATTGGATGGATGTTCAAGTGGTTGGTGAATTTGGACGACCCAAGACCATTAAGGATTGGGTCCCCCAATCTAACTAATTTCTTAGTTGGTGTGTGCAGGAGCTGCTAAGGAGGATTATCAACTTATGTTGATAGTTGTTGCTCTAGGCACATGAAGGGGGATGTGAGATTGTTGATATTTATATTGATTGATTTAAATTGAAGTTCAAAGTGCTGAGTTAACACACTAGATAACCTGGCAGATCTTTATACAAAAGCATTTGACAAGGCTCGCTTTGAACATTTAGTCGAACTCAACGGGATGAGGAATCCTGAATAACTGGTTTTTCATAAGAATTTTTGTAAATAGTTTACTGCTTTTCTTAAAAATCATAAATACAAAAACATTGAAAAATCAAAATAGTAAAAAAAAATAGAAAACAAAAATGAGTTATCACTGTGTGAAAAAGGAGAAATGATAGTACATCAGCAAGTTAGACTGTCACACTGAAAATGAATTAAATTGCTTAAGTATGATAGCAGCTTCATTATATGATGTACCAGTAGGCAAAAAGCATGAAATAATCAACTTACCAATGTGATATAAACTTAAATAAACTGTGTATGAGTGGGGAACACATCAGTGGTGTATGGTTTAATGACCTTAAATCTTGCGTTGATAGATTGCCAAAATCTGAAGTTTTGGGTCTTTATACTGTTATTTCATCTGGGGATATCATGGGTGTCCTTCTGCTGCATCCAGATATATGCTGACCTAGACACACCCAGGATATCTTAAAAGAGCTAAAAATGCCAAAACCCTGAAAATGAAGAAGCTCTCATAGAGAGTCATTCAAATGTGCAAAAAACATAAATCGTACCAAAAAATGGTATTTGTCATAGCCCTCGTTAGATATTTTGGTCTCTTTGCTGTACGGAAGTACTGACCTGTTCACCAATTATCTAAACGTTGAAATACAAAACGGATGAATTCAGTATACTCACCTACTACGATGAATCTTTGTGCATACCTAGATCGCGGGGCTATATCCTGAAGTGGGACAGACTAGTATTTCAGTAATAAAATTACCTTAACGTATCATACTGTAACGACTCTCATCAAAAGTCATAATTATTAAATTAATTAGTCAAAAAGGAAACCCTAATTGAGACACCCAAGTGATTCTGAACAAACCCTAAAATTTTCATAATTTTCAGAATCAGGATTAGGGCCCCTAAAACTCAGGGGGGGGGGGGTATTTCCTAGTTAACGATTATCTACATAACGTGCTCTCCAAGTTGAATTTTCAGAAACCGTCGACTCAGCTAGCCTAGTCCCACACGTGGCAACCCTATGCATAAAAATAGTTCTCTCGCGGGCCGCCTCAAGTTAGCTTAAACCTCACGCGGGCCGCCTAAGGGACAAAATTCTGCTATAAATAGCAGGCCTTGGGACTTGAATCTGGGCACTGAAACGACGCTCAAATTCACTTTGTGCGTCGAGTTATGCTCTGTTTACTCTCAAAAACACTAATTAGTAGGGGGGATGCTGCTACGATACAGGGTATTAACTTAATCGCGGTTACGATTCATTTTCCGACCGATCAATATATCCAATGGATGTTTAAGTGCCGCCCACACTAGGGTTATACTTTATCGTTCGTCAATTAATTTGACGGATCGTCGTTAATTCGATGGATGAAGTATTATACTTTGTCGTTCGTCATTAATTTGACGGATCATCGTTAATTCGATGGATGAAGTATTATACTTTGTCGTTCGTCATTAATTTGACGGATCATCGTTAATTCGATGGATGAAGTATTGCACTTTGTCGTTCATTGTGAGAATTTGATCTCGTGAGTTATCGTAATTATTGTATTAAGTTACCTACCTAGTTCGTATGCACTAGGTTACAAGGCAAAATCAATAGGCTAAGCCCTGCCTGTATAAATCTGCAATATATCAAGGCTTATCTGTAGACTAATTTCTGTCCGTATGAATCTGCATGATTATCTGTGAGTCATTCTCTTTTTATCAAATCTATTTACAAAACCCTATTTATTTCAAAGTTATAATTACAGGGATTAAGTTTATGTAATCACCATATTACAGTCGGTATGTGGGGTTTTGTATACATTACTTGATAATCTTCACCATTGGGGCAGCCAAGGGGTGATATGACCATAGTCACAGACACCATTGGACGAATGGGCCAATGGGTCGAGTGACAAAATACTGTGGGTAATTGGTTTGATATCAGAAACATTGTAATCTTCCTTAATACTGTAAATTATAACAAATGTGTCGTTTTAGTAAAATGAATGAACTCACTCAGTATTTCCCGCTGACAAAACCTTTTTCAAACGCGTTTCAGGTAATTACAGTAGATTGGAGTAAGAGATGGATACGGCACTGAAAGGCATCAAGAAGTGGCTTATTTATTAATTAAATCAAAATAAGAAATATTGTTTTATGTAATAAAATTTATCTTTATTTAAGCTACCATTGTAAAACATGGGTTTATCCCATCTATTTAAATAAATAAAATCCGGTGTTTTCTAAACTCTGATATTTTTCCTAACTCACGGTCCTGATGAAATTTCCGCTGCAACGTTTTCAAAATAAAAATAATCACCGGTACCACGGGCTGCTCACGACTCTCGATTCCGTCCAGGGTGGGTCGGGGGTCGTGACAGAAGGTGGTATCAGAGCCAACTCAAAAGAGCCACTGCTTTAAGCCTTTAGGTGTTATGATAATAATACCTAAACATATATAAAAGAGTTAGGAAATTGCTGTTAACTGGTAGCACATAGGATAGTATTTAGACTTGAACTTAAGAAAAGATGCCTCAGTATCAGCTTCAAGATAATCTAAGTACTTGAGTAAATAAAGTATGATGGATTTTGATATACCATAAGAATGGTAATTAGAATATTGCAAGATATGATAAATTAGCAAGAATTAATAAGTAATTATTACTTATCTGATATTACTTGGTCTAGAATAAGATATGTTATGGGAATACAAGTTTCCTTAATTCTGGATAAAAGCCCTAATCAAAGAGGCACTTTTAAATCTTGAAAATATACTATTTATGGGAAATAGAAAATTTTCTCTGGCAAGACTGGGTATGGTGTAGTAGACTCTCCAGTTGTCCAGATATACTGAGGTTACCGCTCCGGCGCGAATCGGATAAGACGGGATAGATAATATGTCAAACAAGTGACAAGATTTCCCTAAATAGTATCATTACCAAATATTTGACTAGTTTTTGGAAATATAAATCCGTTAAATACATTGACCTGACAAATGGTATGTTTATTTCAGTATGTGAAATATATGATTATATAGATATATATATTTATAAGGAATTCCAAAAGCCAAATAGGAATAAAGCACAAGCATATGTATCTAGATTTTTATCAGGAATCTCTTTTCCGATTTCGTTTAATCATCTGTCTCATAGCTCATGTAATAAAATAAACAAAGGAAATCCATTAAGTTGAAATACTATCGAAAGTGCAAAGAATTTCTAACACGATACCATAAACTATTAACACAAGTAAAAAGCATGTAAAGTTGTGATACGGTACAAGAAAACACATGAAAATTTAAATTATAAATTCACAGAAGTTGAAGTATATTACACAAAACTTTCAAGGCAAGACCTTTTGAAAATATAAATTGAGCACGATGACACCAATGTTAAAATTCCGTCAGTAAGAAGAACTACTAATCAAAAAGAGGCACTTTGCCACATGATCCTACAAAATGAATATCTCTAAGGTACGCTAGAAAGAGATTTCACAACCATCAGTGTACAGTCTAATCGGAGTCATAGGTATTAGCACTGAAAAATGAGTCATATACTTTTGCAAATTCCCTATTTCATTTTATTCGACATTTCCTGGTAATGTCACTTAACAACGATTATCACTCGAAATTCCAGATAGAAGTTCTTATAATTCTTTTGTTGAAAATTCTGACTTCTGCATATAATAAGTTGATTTTCACATTTCTACTTTTCCTAAACGGTCATCATACCAGGAGGATTTATTTCATAGTAACGAATATTGATTCATTTCATTTCTTGGTAAATCCACACGTTACACATGCACCGTTTGTTGCGCATGTGGTTCGTTTAATTTATGAAGACCACTGAAGGGTTTCATTCCAATTTGTTATTTTATCAAAACTCAAATATCATTTCGCTATACTTGATTTTTGGTACTGTAAACCGCATTATTACAAAACGATAATTCTTTGATATAGAGTCACTAAATTTCTTGAAAAAAAAAATTTATTTGACATACATAGTTTGTATTGTGACCATATCCGAACTTTCTTATTCAAATTATTTTGCTCATATTACATATTTATTTTAAAATCCTATATGATGGATGGAAGCTATCATATTTAAATAAGTCCTAACCAGCACTTCATTTGTTTTGAACCATACTAGGCTTGTTTAAATCCTCGACTTCATTAAAACATTTCTTCGTTCACGATCACCTTGTGGTGACGTTTTCATAAATCTAAAAGCTCGCACTAATATAATTCGCACACACCATATACAGAATTTAATTATTTAATTATTCTTATTTATAAAATCCATTTTGTTGATTATTCCTATAAACTTAATCTTAACACAATCTTGTGCTAAGATAATGATACACAAATTCATGTCATATTTCAATATATCTTTTAACAATTATTACAGCATCAATTGAGCCTTTCATGATAAATTATTGCTTTAACATCTTCAATCGAAAAACATTATATAAAATTTATTTTATATATGGAAACTTACATAAGTGATTATCTAATAGTATTATATTCTTATTAGTCACCATAAGGAGGATAAGTAAATACTTAGTCAATATAAGTAGGTGACTTATAATAAGAAATACAGAAATTATTATACATGTGCTTATATTTAACCAAAATGGAAATTTCATAAACTAGGCACCTAGCTCGGTTGGCTAGGCGCGCGAAAGGGTGTGGCCTAGACCCGGGTTCGATCCTGGGGATGGCCAGTTTCACCATTTTATTAGAAATTTTTTTCCATTTAAGTGTATGTTTAGTTATGTATTACTAATATCAGTTTTATTATTAAGAAAATATTAATAATAATAGTGTTGGTATTATTTTTACTAGGATTATTATCAAGGGTAGGTATTGGATAGCCTAGCCTTAATTAGGCATGGACTGATCACCTATGCTTAAATAAGGGAGCACTAACCAATATCCACCATGATAATGACTAGTAATATATATATATTAAGTCATCATACTTATTTAGTAAATTTTAATTATATATGAAAATACATATACCTTGGAAAAGACATATTTTCATAAAACAAAGGACAAATAAAATTATGTAAATAAATTATCTATCACATATTTTGTGATAACTATGTGCTGTAACCCTATGGTAAGAAAGTAACCATATAAGAATAATATGGTAGTCATTAACTACGTTGGGTTAGGAGAACATTATAATATATAAGAATAATTTCCATTTTCACTTATTTACAACATTTACATTCACAACGTTATATGGTTTCAAAATGGAAATAAGTAATCAAATAGAATCGACCCATTAAATGTTATATATTTACCAAATATTTTACACAATAAATATTTTTACACCTTTATTTACAATTTTCATTTTAAATAGTGATTTCTTTTACAAAATGATATTTTGTAACATAAATTACGGTATTTTGTAATATATATTACATAGTTATTTTATAAAGTATGGTAAAATACTAAAATAGTATTTATTTAAAAGAAGTAACCATTTACATATAGTAAAAATATGTAACCAATAATATATTACATAGTATTTATATTTGATATATAAGATACGGTTCAGACAGGGATACAAATAATATATATTATATTGGTAAGGTCAATACAACTTGTTCTTATTATATTTCAATCTCTAGTATATAGTATGGAAAATATGGTTACTAAAAGTATACTATCACATTGTTTCACAATTAAAACAACTTGGAACTTTAATTAATGATACACTAACTCTATTGTCTTTTGGTATATCATTACAATTCACTCATCTCAACACTTTGATTTTCTCATATCATAAATATTTTACAAATCATTTTTCATGCTTTTATTTCATTTGAAATCTGTCAATTCTAAATCTTCTTCAGTTGCTAACCAATGTAAGCTTCCTTTTGACAAAGAATTTCATTGATTTTAAAAGTCCTTTCCATTCATTTGATCATATATCCTTTGGCTTGAACCTAGTTATTTTGGAAATTATATCATTTCATCTCATTCGTTGGTCATCGATTTCTTGAACTAATTCAGTTGAACCATTGAATCCTACTTATGGTACAACTCGTATTCACAAAATTTGATATTTTTAATTCTGTGTCATCTACCTTAATATTATTTTTATTAACTAAAATGTGACATAATTCCAAAAAGAAATATAATAACCCAAATACACTTGGAAGCTGGAATCTGAGATGAAGAAGAAGTATTCCTACTTATTCCAATAAATCTCGAGGACGAGATTTTTATTAAGGTGGGGAGAATGTAACGACTCTCATCAAAAGTCATAATTATTAAATTAATTAGTCAAAAAGGAAACCCTAATTGAGACACCCAAGTGATTCTGAACAAACCCTAAAATTTTCATAATTTTCAGAATCAGGATTAGGGCCCCTAAAACTCAGGGGGGGGGGGGTATTTCCTAGTTAACGATTATCTACATAACGTGCTCTCCAAGTTGAATTTTCAGAAACCGTCGACTCAGCTAGCCTAGTCCCACACGTGGCAACCCTATGCATAAAAATAGTTCTCTCGCGGGCCGCCTCAAGTTAGCTTAAACCTCACGCGGGCCGCCTAAGGGACAAAATTCTGCTATAAATAGCAGGCCTTGGGACTTGAATCTGGGCACTGAAATGACGCTCAAATTCACTTTGTGCGTCGAGTTATGCTCTGTTTACTCTCAAAAACACTAATTAGTAGGGGGGATGCTGCTACGATACAGGGTATTAACTTAATCGCGGTTACGATTCATTTTCCGACCGATCAATATATCCAATGGATGTTTAAGTGCCGCCCACACTAGGGTTATACTTTATCGTTCGTCAATTAATTTGACGGATCATCGTTAATTCGATGGATGAAGTATTATACTTTGTCGTTCGTCATTAATTTGACGGATCATCGTTAATTCGATGGATGAAGTATTATACTTTGTCGTTCGTCATTAATTTGACGGATCATCGTTAATTCGATGGATGAAGTATTGCACTTTGTCGTTCATTGTGAGAATTTGATCTCGTGAGTTATCGTAATTATTGTATTAAGTTACCTACCTAGTTCGTATGCACTAGGTTACAAGGCAAAATCAATAGGCTAAGCCCTGCCTGTATAAATCTGCAATATATCAAGGCTTATCTGTAGACTAATTTCTGTCCGTATGAATCTGTATGATTATCTGTGAGTCATTCTCTTTTTATCAAATCTATTTACAAAACCCTATTTATTTCAAAGTTATAATTACAGGGATTAAGTTTATGTAATCACCATATTATAGCCGGTATGTGGGGTTTTGTATACATTACTTGATAATCTTCACCATTGGGGCAGCCAAGGGGTGATATGACCATAGTCACAGACACCATTGGACGAATGGGCCAATGGGTCGAGTGACAAAATACTGTGGGTAATTGGTTTGATATCAGAAACATTGTAATCTTCCTTAATACTGTAAATTATAACAAATGTGTCGTTTTAGTAAAATGAATGAACTCACTCAGTATTTCCCGCTGACAAAACCTTTTTCAAACGCGTTTCAGGTAATTACAGTAGATTGGAGTAAGAGATGGATACGGCACTGAAAGGCATCAAGAAGTGGCTTATTTATTAATTAAATCAAAATAAGAAATATTGTTTTATGTAATAAAATTTATCTTTATTTAAGCTACCATTGTAAAACATGGGTTTATCCCATCTATTTAAATAAATAAAATCCGGTGTTTTCTAAACTCTGATATTTTTCCTAACTCACGGTCCTGATGAAATTTCCGCTGCAATGTTTTCAAAATAAAAATAATCACCGGTACCACGGGCTGCTCACGACTCTCGATTCCGTCCAGGGTGGGTCGGGGGTCGTGACACATACGGTAATGGTACTTGAAATGTTCATGCATTTTGTTTAAGTGGACAAACATACTGGTAATCGTCTTGGACTGCTTTTCACGAAAAATTAAATAAAGAATTGTCTAATAGTGTGAAACAGTTTGATTTTGTTGATATGATCTTCTTACCAGTGATTCTCACAAAAATAGAGTGTTTATTGCTTTTGTATTTACTTGCTTTCAGAAAAATATAAAATTCCAAAAATAGTGTCTTTTTCTGTTTAAAATTCTTAACGTACGAAAGACTGTTATTCTTGGAGGAATTGTTACTGATAGGGGGAGACGGTGTTGGAAAGTGAGTTCAAAATTTTAAATCACGCGGGTTATAGGATGTGATTAAAAAGTTTTGCGTGTTGGTGATAAATTGAAAATGCTTAATCTTTGATACAGTTTAACTATCTCTTGAAAAATAATAATTTATTTAACTTTGTTGAAAAATTCTTATGGTTTCTCGAGATGTTTGTTTTATAGTATACAGATTGAAGCAATGTGTTGCTAAGAAGTTAAAGTGAAGAGTTGCTGTGAAGATGAGAGTTTGATTGGATGCATGGTAGAACCTCCTTTCTATATTGCAGACAAAGTTGAAGAGTTTGAAGATTGCTATACATATGCTGAACTGGAGTTTACTCAAACGCTAAAGTTTTTGAAGATTTGGTGATTGGATGCATCAGCTTAGGGGGAGTCTTTTCTGACAGAAGCTGTTGAAGCTGAAGCTATCCAAAGACCAAAGACAGTGCAAGATTACATGAAGATTGCAAGAAGACTGAAGACAAAGTTATTTTATGAAGCTATTGTCAAGGGGGAGTTTGTTGGTGCATGTTGGTGACAACAGCTTAGATTTGGTCTTTGGATATCTTGTAATTAGTTAAACGATAAACGGTTAGCGGGTTTAGCTTTGTATTAGTGAGATAACAGAGTTTGGGCTACATAACCCACATTGGGTGTATGAGGGCGAATTGGGCTTACACCAATTCGCAGTCCATGTTGGAAACCTTGGCCCAAGTAGCAAACCTTGTGTTATATAAACAAGGTTAGGCTTTAGGGTTTAGGTTAATCAGCCAAAACAGGGTGTGAGAGCAATTTCGTGAAAGGCAAAAGGCTTGGACGAATTTGAGAGTGGTTAGGGTTTTGATTGATTGTAATACTTCGGTTTGATAATCAATAGAAACCCAGTTTGAAAGTGATTTCTGTTTCTACTCATTCTGCGTTATTCTGATCAAGAGGATTCCGCACTCTTGATTAGAAAGACAATTCTGTGAAAGATCCATACACATCAAGGGGACCTACAGAATCCGAAAGAGAGGAGAGAAGGCTTGTGCTTCTAGGGTTTTAGTGAGAGGGAATGTAGGAGTGTGTGTGTAGGAGAGTGTGTGTAAGTTGTCCAAAGAAATGGCAAAAATGGCTAGGAGCATGAGTTATATACTAAGTTAGTTCACCCTAGTGGGTTTTCGAGTGGGGTGAAGAGGAGTATGGCCCAACCGGCCCAACAGTTACATTGTTCACTCGAGACCGAGTGGTCTCGAGTTGGGTTCTTGTGTTTTGGTTCCGGTTCACTACACACACTTGTATATACTTTATACGTACACATTAATAGCACATAGCACATTAAGATAATCACCAACTTTCATTTACTAGTATATATACACATAACGTTCAAGCATGTTATATCAAGATACACTGAAGGGTTCTAAATTACGAGTTGTCACATTATCCCCAAGTTGAAAGAAATTTCATCCCGAAATTTGGTAAGTACTCACTGAGGAAGCTAGTTAAGTTGTATGGTTTTCACTGGTTTTCCTGGGGTGTCACATCCTCCCCCCGTTGATCTGGAATTTCGTCCCGAAATTCCGTAGCTTCAGCCTCAGTAGTGGTTGTACCGTTTGCGAATAGTTGGGGATACTTTTGTTTCATTTGATCTTCGCGCTCCCAGGTGAACTCTGGGCCGCGACGTGAGTTCCAACGAACTCGAACGAGAGGTATTCTAGTGTTCTTGAGGACCTTAACATCCCGGTCCGTGATTTCAACTGGTTCCTCGACGAATCGTAACTGCTCGTCGATGGTGAGTTCCTTCAAAGGAACTACGAGGGTCTCATCTGACAGGCACTTCTTCAGATTCGACACATGGAAAACGTTGTGAACTGCACTGAGTTCTGCTGGTAAGTTTAGTTTGTAGGCCACCTTGCCTATTTTCTCGATGATTTCAAAAGGTCCGACGTATCGTGGGTTAAGTTTGCCTCGTTTGCCAAAACGAACAACACCCTTCCAGGGTGAAACTTTGAGTAGTACCCGCTCCCCAACCTGGAGCTCAAGTGGTTTCCTGTCCTTGTCGGCATAGCTTTTCTGACGGTCACGAGCTGCCGCCATGCGTTGTCGTATTTGAGCAATTCGTTCGGTTGTGTCGACCACAAGTTCTGGACCAGTGATCTGACTATCCCCCACCTCTGCCCAACAAAGAGGTGACCGGCATTTACGCCCGTACAATGCCTCAAACGGAGTAGCTCTAATGCTGGTGTGATAGCTGTTATTGTACGAGAATTCCACAAGTGGCAGATGCTTTTCCCAGCTGTTGCCAAAGTCGATTACACATGCACGAAGCATGTCTTCTAAGGTTTGAATAGTGCGCTCAGACTGCCCGTCCGTCTGAGGGTGATACGCCGTGCTCATGTCTAATCGTGAGCCAAAGGATTTGTGCATTGCCTGCCACAGCTCTGAAGTAAAACGTGCATCTCGATCCGAGATAATAGAAGTGGGCACCCCGTGCCTCGAGACAACTTCCTTAAGGTATACGTCTGCTAGAGTGGAAAACTTATCCGTTTCCTTGATAGCCAGGAAGTGTGCAGATTTTGTGAGTCGATCCACGATCACCCAAATAGTATCATTTCCGCGCTGGGATCTAGGCAGGCCGGAAACGAAATCCATGGAAATTTGCTCCCATTTCCATTGTGGTATCTCTCGCACAAGTCAAACACTTACTGACGTAGGTTGCTATGTGGGCCTTCATGCTAGGCCACCAATACGTAGTTTTGATATCGTGGTACATCTTATCCGAACCAGGATGTACCGAGTAACGAGATTTGTGTGCTTCATCCATCACAAGCTCTCGTAAGTTTCCATAGAGTGGGACCCAAATACGTCCCGTTACGTAGTATGCACCGTCTTCCTTCTGTTCTAATCATTGCCTTGAGCCGCGTAGGGCTTCAGCCCTGACGTTTTCTGGTTTCAATGCTTCTACCTGAGCGTCTCGTATTGGGAAGGAAGACTAGAATGTATAGTGAGCTGCAATGCCCGCACGCGCTTAGGCCCAGTGTCCTTTCAACTAAGGGCATCAGCCACAACATTGGCTTTGCCAGGATGGTACTTGATTGCACATTCGTAATCGTTTAATAACTCGACCCATCGTCGTTGACGCATGTTTAGCTCCTTCTGTTTGAAGATGTGCTCGAGACTCCTGTGATCGGTGTAAATGGTGCACTTGGTACCGTATAGGTAATGTCTCCATATCTTAAGTGCAAAAACAACAGCTCCCAGCTCTAAATCATGTGTAGTGTAGTTCTTTTCATGAACCTTAAGTTGGCGTGAGGCGTAGGCTATAACTTTATCTCGTTGCATCAATACACAACCAAGACCCTGAATTGATGCGTCGCAGTAGACCACGAAGTCGTCTGTGCCCTCTGGTAAGGAAAGGATAGGTGAGCTGCAAAGTCTATCCTTTAAATGCTGAAATGCTAACTCCTGTGCATTTCCCCATCGATAAACAACGCCTTTCTGCGTTAGTGAGGTGAGAGGCTGTGCAATCTTGGAAAAATCCTTAATGAACCTCCTGTAGTAACCTGCCAAGCCCAAGAATTGGCGAATTTCCATTGGTGTGCGAGGCGCAGGCCAGTTCTTAATCGAATCTACCTTGGATGGATCAACGTGAATCCCATCCTTGTTCACCACGTGGCCTAGGAAATGGACTTCGCGAAGCCAGAAGTCGCATTTCGAGAACTTTGCATAAAGCTGTTCTGTTCGAAGGAGTTCCAAAATAAGTCGTAGATGCTGCTCGTGTTCCTCCTGACTCTTAGAATAGATCAGGACGTCGTCGATGAAGACTATAACGAACTTGTCCAGGTAAGGCTTGCACACTCGATTCATCAAGTCCATGAAAATCGCAGGTGCGTTTGTCAGCCCAAAAGGCATGACCAAGAACTCATAGTGCCCATAACGAGTTCTAAAAGCTGTTTTGGAGGCGTCCTCTTCTCGGACTCTCAGCTGGTGATATCCCGATCTCAAATCAATCTTTGAATAGTAGCTCGATCCTTGCAGCTGGTCGAACAAGTCGTCAATACGTGGAAGAGGATAACGATTCTTCACCGTCGCCTTGTTGAGTTCACGGTAGTCGATGCACATTCTGAAGGTACCGTCTTTCTTCTTCACAAACAGAACTGGAGCTCCCCAGGGCGATGAGCTAGGACGAATAAAACCCTAATCTAAGAGTTCTTGTAGTTGCGTAGAGAGTTCTTCCAACTCTGATGGAGCTAAACGATAAGGTGCACGAGCTATAGGCGCAGCTCCAGGAGCTAGTTCAATCTGAAACTCGACCTGGCGATGAGGCGGAAGGCCGGGTAATTCCTCAGGAAATACCTCTGGATAGTCGCGTACAATTGGAAAATCTCCTATCTTCTTCTCTTTCTCCGAGGTGTCAGTAACGAGGGCCAAAATGGCAGTGTGGCCCTTTCGCAAGCATTTCTAGGCCTTAAGGAGAGAGATGATGTTCTCAACAGCACTCCTCTTGTCGCCACGAATCATGAGAGGTTCACTACCGGAACTAGGAATACGAACAATCTTCTCGTTGCAAAGGATCTCTGCTCGGTGTTGGGATAACCAATCCATCCCAATGACAACGTCGAAACTACCCAAGACGATAGGAATGAGGTCGATAGAGAAGGTCTGGTTAGCAAGAACAAGTTTACAACCCTGGACTACGTGAGTGGCCTCTAAACTCTTACCATTTGCTAGCTCTACAGTGTGCTTGTTGTTCTAGGGTGTTGGAATACGCTTAAGCATTCGACTAACTTCTAGTGACATGTAGCTAGCATCGGCACCCGAATCAAATAAAACTGTAACATAAAAGTCGTCGAGAAGGAACTTACCCGCCACAACATTGGGGTCATTCCTTGCTTCACCTTGACCAATCACGAACGCCCGCCCCCTGGCACCATTGTTGTTGTTGTTGTTCCCATTGTTACCATTCCCCTGATTGTTGTTATTGTTGTTGTTGTTGTTCTGGTTCCTGTTCAGTTAGGGGCAATCCCTCTTGAAATGGCCTTCAGCTCCACACTGAAAGCACCCTTTGTTATCACCTTGCTGCTGTTACTGGCGTTGGTTCTCTTGAGCTTGCTGACGATTCTGATTGGCGGGGTATAAGCTCCTGCAATCCTTTGCAGCGTGGCCTGGCTTGTTGCACTGATGACAGTTACCCCTGGTGCATGGCCCGCTGTGGTGTAGGCTGCAACGATTGCATTTGGGGTGATTCCCTTTGTACCCACCATGACTTTGACCACCAGATGATTGCTGACTAGGGCTCTTGTAGTCTTCAGTCTTTCTCTGCTGAGACTGAATAGAAGTCGACCCCTTACTTGAAGCTCCATCCCATTTCCGTTTGTTGTCATTAAGAGCACTCGAAGTAGTTGTAGCACCTATGCGCTTTGGTAACCTGTTCTGCTCCACCGCCTGATCCGTGAGACGGTGAGCCAGTTGAACAACTTGCTGGATGGTGGCGAGGTTAGCTGAAGTCACATGACTTTGGATTTCTGGCACTAAGCCCTTGAGAAAGAGTTCAATTCGCTTAATTGGAGGGTCCACCATAGTAGGACACAATAGTGCAAGCTCATTTGATCTCTTAGTATACGCCTCAATTTCTGACCCCGTCATCTTGAGGTTGAAGAACTCGACTTCCAGCTTATGAATGTCATCCCGACTGCAGTATTCTTCCTTGATCATCTCTTTAAAATTTTCCCATGGGGTGGCGTTGGCAACAACCAACCCCAGCATTTGGACCTGAGTGTTCCACCATGTGAGGGCTAAACCCTCGAGAGTACCGGTAGCATACTTCACCCTGCGTGCCTCAGGGCATTCACACATTTCGAAAACTGACTCGAGCTTCTCAAACCAATGGAGGAGACCTACGGCTCCTTCAGTGCCGCTAAAAGTAGTTGGTCGGCAGTCCATAAAAGTTTTAAAGGTGCACACAGGTGGCTGAGCATGTTGACCTATTGTGGGTGAAAGAAAAGACAGAGTTTAACACAGAGGTTGGTTCATGAGAGTAGGATCTAAAGATCCTGGAATGAGTTTGAACTGCAGGATATACCTCCTGCGTGTGCAGCTGCCAGTGCCGCAGCAACTCGTTCGTTAATCAGGGCCGTCAACTGGGCTTGTGTCATGTTAACGCGTCCAGACATGATCTTCATATCAAGAGGAATATGAGTGAGAGGGGTTTGCGAAAATGCGACGACAGAAGTGAGTAAGCACACACGTGTTCAAGCGACAGTAGTTATACTAACCAAGCATACCATGAGCAATGTACTATGTAACTAACAAGTAGGCAATATATACATAGATCATATCACCTAGAATGTCGAGCCTTGCATGTGGAGTGAAGCGTCGTTGTGGATCGTAGAGCACTGTACAGGTTATAGTCTGATTTTAATAAAACTTTTTCCCCTTATTAAAACCAAGTTCACTATAACCAATGGCTCTGATACCAATCTGTCACACCCCCAAAATCCACCTGCGGAATACCACCGCTTGGAGGCGTGACTGACCAGGATCCAGCCACCAATCATATTGAACACGCAAGTTAATAATTATAAAAGTTTAACCAATACCATTGGTATCCAAACAAAACATAGTTTAAGTTGCAAAGCGGAAGCATAATGTTCAAAACCAAAACATAAGTTTAAACGTTTCATAGTTTGACATGGCACACCGCTGTCCATGCCCCACAACGACTCTCCCCCATGCAAGCTCCAGCTAAGTACCTAATGACCTGCAAAGCATGTAGTAACGAGTCAACAACAAGTTGAGTGAGTTCACAGTTGGGTGTTCGTTTTAAGTTGTTTCGAAAACAGTTTCCTTTATCTAGCATCCTGCCGTGGGGGTTACCCCATAGTTGAAAAACGTGACTTGTTTATTCCCGGTTACTCTGGCAATCCAGCCGTGGGGGTTACCCCTTGTTAGTTATCTGGCATTTCGGCCGTGGGGGCTACCCCATGTATACACTAGACTCGTTACCATATCGACTGCTGACTGTAGTCATGTTTATGTGCCCTGAACTGTCAATGTCTATCATCATTGACATGCCCAGATCCATTAGTTCACGCCCGTCCTCTGCGGCACAGTGTGAGGCTTGTCAGACCTAAATAGCGCTATCTAACTAATGACCCGCTCGCCATTGGCCCGGCGATTAAGTCGATATAAAAAGGAGGGACTTCGTGATAGAGTTTTGGTCTAGTACGAGTTATCTGTCCATGAGGACGAGGAATTATATTCCTGAACCAATACTGTCCTACCCAAGGAGGACGAGTAATCCATGTTCCTTAACCCCATTCCCATCCCCTGGGAATCCCATGCTTTGTAGAGGATGTGAACTCACCTTGGTTTGCTCGGCAGATACACAGAAAGTTGGTCAAGCTATAAGTGGTCAACCACGTCCTAGTATGGTTACCACACAAGTCAGATACAAACCGAGTAACGCACATACATTTTCTACATGTATACTAGCACGTTGCAAACAAGTGTTTCTCACGGCAGTCCAATCAACAATGCACAACATACACATTCAACAGTAACACATAAAGCCCAACCGCCCAGCCCAATCACCTAAGCCCGTAACAGTGTACAAGTCCAACTCAGCGAACATGTGTACGTGGTCTCGAGTCGAGATTAGAGATCTCGAGTCGAGACTGTGCGGTCTCGAGTTATACATGCACTAGTCGAGACTAGGCGGTCTCGAGTCGCAACCGGACCCGCAACCGTGGTCTCGAGTTATGCTGCTTGTGTGCTGGTAATGTGTAGTCTCGAGTCGAGACTAGAGGTTCTCGACTCGCAACCTGTGTCGCAACCGGGGTCTCGAGCTGTCACCTTCATGGTCTCGAGTCGAGACCGAGGGTCTCGACTGGCACACCTGCTAATTGCCAGCACTTGTACTACACCAATAGAATTTCGATTTCATGATATGATGTACTATCCAACCACAATACTCAAACATGTTTTCTTGTCTAACATTGATTCAAAACAGATCAAACAAGCATTTTCAAATGTTCATAACATGTTCATATCATATTCAAATATTCATATTATCATTCAAACTTGTTCATCATTTTAGGGTTTTCCACCTTTTGCAATATGATAAATCAAGCAACCCTTTCCTATCATATATTCTAACCATGTACATCATCTAACCCACATATGCAAGATCCGATTTCATGAGTAATAAACCTCCTAAACATAACCAATCCATTCGGATTCAAACCATATAGAACCGATTACAATCATTCATGATCCATCACATATTATCTATATTAAGCCGACATTACATCATCATATAACAACACTCTTAATACCATCTATTCAAGAAGGATGTATTCATCATGCATAAAACTTAACAAGCAAACATATTATCAAATAACTTCATCATACATCATCATCAACCGAAACACATCATCATCAACCGATATACAATACATAGCATGAATCACTAACCGGTTAGGTTTTCAAGGTGCGAGGATGTGAAGGAATCGGTGAATAAGCTTCCAATCCGAGAGCCCTTGTTGTCACCGGTTGAATCCGAAAGAGAGGAGAGAAGGCTTGTGCTTCTAGGGTTTTAGTGAGAGGGAATGTAGGAGTGTGTGTGTAGGAGAGTGTGTGTAAGTTGTCCAAAGAAATGGCAAAAATGGCTAGGAGCATGAGTTATATACTAAGTTAGTTCACCCTAGTGGGTTTTCGAGTGGGGTGAAGAGGAGTATGGCCCAACCGGCCCAACAGTTACATTGTTCACTCGAGACCGAGTGGTCTCGAGTTGGGTTCTTGTGTTTTGGTTCCGGTTCACTACACACACTTGTATATACTTTATACGTACACATTAATAGCACATTAAGATAATCACCAATTGTCATTTACTAGTATATATACACATAACGTTCAAGCATGTTATATCAAGATACACTGAAGGGTTCTAAATTACGAGTTGTCACATACTTAATAGGGATGAGAGAATTCCTATGTTAAGTCTAGACTCAGAAGGTCTAAGGAATATGCTACTGTGTCATTTGAGTTTAAACACTAAAGGCTAGTGTTTAATTCACTCAAACGTTGGCTCTGATACCAACTTGTCACACCCCGATATTTCCACATATTCCCCGTTGGCCTGGTGGGGAGTATCGTGACGTAGTTGATATCATCATAGACAATTAAACACAGATATAGCACAGCGGAAGTCTTGGAATATAAAATATTATTACAAACCCAATGTCTGAAAATATCGAAGTATTAATTATATACTAGCTTGTAATATCAAATCCACCGGAGGACCATTACAGAATGTATAAAATGAAATTTAGCAGACTTTAACGCATATTTAAGGATTTGCAAGATCCTCTATTTTGACGCCGAGCAGCTCCCAGCCTATTATGAGTAGTACCTGTCACTTAGTCTTTTGAAAATACGTCAGTTTACACAGGTAAATACAATTAACCGACTCATTTGAAAAGAGTTTATGAAAATTGATTTAGGCGCACAAGGCACGAAATCATTTATAACTTGGGACAATCTTTATTAAAATCTTGTATACAGATTTACTTGTTTGTCATACAATTAGGGCCGGTTTGGAAGCCGGTCATGATTAACCGACTCACCACTTATAAAACCCACAAAGGAGTTATCCCCAACTTGTGGGTAATTTAATATTTAGCATATGCATCTGTCAGGTGTATACCTACACCCCGTGCATAGGTCGTGGCCATTAATAACTTAAATGAGCCAAGGATATCCAGGACACGGTCGTTAACCCCCAATGTTTATGTTATCAAACAAAACAGATTAAACGGGTTATGCAGATCTATTAAATCAGAATACGATTAAATGATCTCATACCCGACCATGCGGTATTATTATACCGTATCCCAAGCCCGTATAAGGGAAAATAAGTTAAAAGTATTTACCTGAGCTATTACTCGATTCACAACAAAATTTATATAACTCAGCCGTATCCAATCTAATTAAATGCAGATAGCTTTTACCGGGAGGCTCTAGTCTGGAATGATGGTAATATATAACCAACTTAGAATGCTAACGGGTCTTATTTAGGTCATAGACCTAAACCGACTAACTTAAAGTATTAGAAACGGTATGATACGCTAGATTAAGCGATGACCGGAATAGAATGTAATTTAGACCCAACAAGTATGAATACTTGTATAATATGGATAAACTAAATACATTCTGGATTTTGAGATAAAAACGATAAGGTTAAACCCGTTTCGTCAAACTTATGTAAACTAGTTACGTAAGTCAAATCGTACGCGTATAAGCGATCACGAGTAACCGGATGAGACATATACAAGTTCCATAAGTCATTATGCTTAAAACATGTTATAATATCAGTAGGATACTAACATGTATGCCCATTAAGATTTTAAAATCGTATTCAGCCTTATAAGGGCGTTTTGGTCATTTTCTGCCTTATAAAAGGAGCTTTCAAGTAATCTGATGTTACGGTCATAAACATTCTGGAAAAATATTTGGTTTATGATATGATATCAGTAGGATATCAAATATATGTGTGGTTTATGCTTTAAAACCAAACTATGCACCGTAGGGGCATTTTGGTCCTTTCACACATAATTTTAAGGACTTATTTGAGGATTATGAGTTCATGACTTATACTTACTATAAAAATATTCAAAATTATTTATAAAATCAGTAAGTAACAAGTCTCCGGAGATAAGTATGGTTTAAAACCATACTATGCGCCTAATCGGCGTAAAAGTCGTTAAATGACGATATTAACGATGTTTTAGTAAATCTGATGTTATGACCAGCTTTGAATAGTTAAAATATGTTAATTTTCATAACACATCAGTAGGTAAAAGGTTTGATATGATTATTATGCTTAAAAACTAATTTAAGTGCTTTAAGGGGCATTATCGTCATTTAATGATACTTATCAACGACTTTTGCATAAACTCAGAATATAATCTAACTAGACATCCCAAATAATCCTAATTATGATATCATATCAGTAGGTATCAAGTTTTATCAATAAAATATGCTTAAAATCATTCTAGATGTAAAAAGGGCATTTTCGTCCTTTTAAAAGCATACTTTACGATCATTTAAGCAAACTCAGTTTATGATCAGATTTATAACATAAAAATGTGCTAGACATGTTATCGTATCAGAATGCAACTTGTTTGCATGCTCATGTATGTTTAAAACCTTATTTTTAGCAAAAAGGGCAATTTAGTCAACTTTAAGCATAATAACGGAACTTGCATTAAAATCTCAAATCACTATATGACATGTAATATAACCTTAGGGAGTTATACTACATCATATTACGATCTTAACGGAAGCTTAAATCAGTAATAAACTAGTTCTAATTCGGTTCATAAACGAAAGTCAAAGTAGAAGTCAAACTTCACGACTTTTGGTTGCGAACGGACCCTAAAACTGGAATTGACGAGCCGAACATGTTTACACATGTTCTAATAATTATTACCAAGTTGTTTAAGTGATAAAACATATTTTAGAACACTCTTAAACTCAGATCGCAATTATTTTTAAAATCCGACTCGTTGACTTTTTAAAATGTCAATATGTTGACTCATCAATTGACCAAGCAAACGTGATTCTTAGGAGGTGCCCTTTTGAGGGATTAACACCTACCTAATTACGATCACGTAGCCACGTTCGTTGCGAACCATGGCTTGACCGTTTAAGGTCTAACTAAAAGTCAAAGCGTTTATCATAAACGCTTGACTTTTCGGCTTTAAAGCCAAATAAAATAACTAGCCATGAAAGGAACACTCACAAGTGGTCCTAGAGGTTGCAAAGAACTCAGAGGGTGCTCCTAATAAGCTCAGGAACTTCCATGTTGAGAAGGTAGAGAGAAAGAAGGAATGGTGCAATTGAAAGTGTTGAAGAACACTTCTATTTATAGTGTTTGGAATGATTCTAGGATCTTGACAAGTGTTAGAGAGGCTCTAAGATCACTCTAAGTGTATAGGCAGGTGTCAAATACCATTAACAAGCTCATGGTTTCGAAATACAAGTGCTAGAGTGGTTTGTGTGGGCTGCAAGGAAGAAGAAGGGCAGCTATCCAAGTTTTTCTGTTTCAGATGCCCATATGGACCGTATTGTCCTTTGTATACGGTCCGTAAGGACCAGGTCTGTATACATGAAGTTTCATCAGTTGGCAAGTTTGGCCCCTAAATGCGTATTGTTGAGTTTTGGCACATCTAACACCCGTTAACCCCATTTTTTTTTAACTCCATAAGGAAGTTAAAGTATATTTAACTTGAATCATGCTCAAAATGTTATGGATGTCGGTTCGTTCGGTTGTACGGTCGCGTTTTTCGTTTAATTACGACGAACGTTCGAACGGACGCGAAAACAATCCAAATTACGCAGCGAATGGTATTTTTGCATTCCCATCACTAAAATATAATATTTTAATGATTACAATTTTTTTTTGGATATACGGATATGGCCAGAATGCAGAGTATGCATACTTTCGCAGTTTTGACGCTTTTAGTCCATGTGACCAAATAAGTGTATTTTCATACACCGAACCCTCCAATACTTATTTCTAAGCTATGTTAAGGGTATTTAGGGTATGTATAGCTTATGACCTTGTTCAGGAGTGTACGGCGCTACGAGAATCGGCAGACTTTCGTAGTTTGTCGTAAATAGTCCTTGAGCTTGAATAATGCATATTTTGTTGTGATTATCACAAAAGCTCTCATTGGCCACTATTAGGCACACCCAAGAGCATGAATAATCATCATAAAAATCTCGGTTCGTTAAAAGGTCATTCAGAGGTAAGAATTAACATGTTGACACTTTTAACCCTTCGTCACGCAAACTTTCAAATAATCGCGCAACTTCCGTACAATTATGTAAACGGCTTCTCTTGTCCAACAAGTGGCTTATTTGAGAATACGAAAACCGTATAAGGTCACTCAGAGGCTGAGTTTCAGTATGTTGACACTTTTAGTCTTTCCATAAATATAGTTTTCATTTTTTGACGAAATTAGTCCCTCATATTCAACGTTTGACTTTATTAGGGTTTATTACACGTGTCAACACATCATTGAACACAATTTTACGAGGTGTTACACTCCCAGATTCAGAACAACAATAATGAACAATTGTTGTATAAAAGACCCAAAATTGAGTCAAGAAAGTCAACCGGGCGTAAAAAAGAATCAAATGGGGGTTCAATTGAGTCTAACCAGTACGGTAGATGATAAAATGGAATATGATAATTAATTCATCACTAAAGAAAATGATAAAATGGAATTGATGGTGAGCGCGTGGATTTATGGGGTGTTTGGCCTAGCTTTTAATTTATTTTTTGGTTTATGCTTATATTTAATATAAAGTAGTTTATAGCTTATTTTCTAGTATTTGATAAGCTATTTTTAAGTGTTTGGATTAGCTTATAGCTTATTTGATTAGCTTATAGCTTATTTTCTTCAAATAAGCTAAAAACCAACTTCAAATAAGTTTCTTCAAACTAGCTTATATAAGCTAATAAGCATAAGCTTATAAAGCTAAACCAAACACAAGTTAAGCTTATTTTATAAAAAGAGTTTTTTACATATTTCCCCCTCCTAAGCTGGCTTATTACGTATTTCCGCAATAAAAAAAACAATTACATATTTCCCCTTTCTAACCCATATATATTACATATTTCCCATTTTCATTAAAATTACTCTTAAAATGACTATTTTACCCTTAATAAACTATTAAATGAATATTTACATATTTCCCCTATCTAATATCATCAATTAATTACAGATTTCCTCAATTCATCAAGTATTTCCCAAATTTTTTTACTTTGCTACATGAATAGTATATATCTATATTTTTATGAATATCATTGAATGTAAATGGAAGTATAATATTTGCAGGGCCGGCCCATACATGTTAAGACCCTAGGCACAGGCCTAGGCCTAGGGCCACCCAAGTTCAAGGGCCACAAAATTTCCAACTAGTTTTCTTTATACTTGGCCCATATTAAAAGTCTAACCCAAATTCTAATAACCCAATACCCATAAAGAAACTTAAATCTTTATAGAATGCTTAAATCTTGATACTCACGGTTGATTATTGTGCGATTGAGATTTGGCACTTTGTTTGGAACTGGGAATGCAGATGGCAACAAAACCCAATTCAAAGAAATATAAGCTAAGAAGAGTGAAGAAATTGGCGATTTGTATTGGGTATTGGCACCTTCAAGTTGGTTAT
Organism: Helianthus tuberosus; assembly: GCA_030545235.1. Lineage (NCBI taxonomy): Eukaryota > Viridiplantae > Streptophyta > Magnoliopsida > Asterales > Asteraceae > Helianthus > Helianthus tuberosus. The sequence goes on from CM060426.1 coordinate 98,089,062, forward strand.
TGCACAGGTAAGTTTAGATTTCAATTGCTATTTGTTAGGTAATTTCAAACTTCAATTGTTTTTTGTTAGGGAATTTCAGATTTGCTATTAGTTTCTTAAACATTTGTTTAGCCTCTTAGGGAAGTTGATAGCTTAGAAGAACTTGAATACGAACAATTTGCCTCAATTAGAGCTAGAAAATATATAACTTTCAAAAAGAAAAAAAATTAACTTCGCAAATTATAAACTTTTTAGTTTATAATTGTCGGTCCTAAGCCCAGGTAGGAGGAAGGTTTTGTTATTAAATATGTTGAAAAGGATAATTTTGCAAAAGGGCCTCCACTTCGTAGTTCGCTTAGGGTCTCCAAAAACATAGGAACGGCCCTGAATATTTGAAATTAAGATCTGAAGATCTCGGACAACAACTTTAGCAAAAATTTACAACTTAAAATTAAAATTTATACATAGGGGGTGCTACGTAAGAAAATGGATACCCACGGATAGTCCCCAAATCTTTTATTTTTATCACATTCAAATAAACCACGTGTATTAAAAACCCATATTTAAACCACTTTTGCTAATGGGTGAGTGCTTTATGCTTACATAAAGACCCGAAGTGTATCACAAAATATAAGCCTAAAAACAGCAAAAATTTACAACATCTTAAGATTAAGATTAAGATTAAGATTAAGATTAAGATTAAGATTAAGATTTAATACACAGCAACTATTAAACTTTTGCTAAAGTTGTTGTCCGAGATCTTCAGATCTTAATTTCAAATATTATACTTCCATTTACATTCAATGATATTCATAAAAATATAGATATATACTATTCATGTAGCAAGTAGAAGAATTAGGGAAATACTAGATGAATTGGGGAAATATGTAATTAATTGATGATATTAGATAGCGGAAATATGCAAATTTCATTTAATAGTTTATTAAGGGTAAAATAGTCATTTTAAGAGTAATTTTAATGAAAAGGGAAAATATGTAATATATATGGGTTAGGAAGGGGAAATACGTAATTGTTTTTTTTTTTATTTGGGGAAATACGTAATAAGCCAGCTTAGGAGGCGGAAATATGTAAAAAACCCTTATAAAAAAAGCTAAAAAAGCTATAAGCTTTGTTAAAAAAGCTAGGCCAAACACCCCTTATGTGGGTTTTTTTTATGGTGGGGTGACTTGTGTAAGTTTTTTTTTATGGTGGGTTTTAGTTACATGCTTTTATTAAAGGGAGGATTCGAGAATAATTGCGAATAACATTCAAAGAGACAGGATGATCCAACAAAGTTTAATTTCATATATTGAACAAATTAAAAGAAATGAACAATAATGTTACAAACGGTAGCGAACAAACCATAATTATATATTATATATTATCAATTTGTAATAGGTGTAAGCTTCACAAATGTTGTAACATGTGCTTTATCTTTATTTCATGCATTCATCACTTGTATAACTTGTTTTTTTCTCTATTAGACCCTCACTATTAAAAAAACTGTTTTGTTTATATTAATAAGTTGCTTTCATCCATTTATATACTATTAATTGGTAACATTGTTATGCATTAAAACTTGTATCTTTAGCTTATAAAGTTGGGCATTGCTTTATGTTAAAACCGTGTACTATAGTATTTATTTATATACATACTATTAATTGGTAACATTGTTAGGCATTAAAACTTGTATTTTTAGCTTATAAAGTTGGACGTTGCTTTATGATAAAACCATGTACTATAATATTTATTTATATACTATTAATTGGTAACATTGTTAGGTAGGGATGAGCACGGTACCTGTAACAACCCTCGGTAAAACCAACACTCTCATAATATTTTCGACACCCTATTATATCTTAAAATATCCTTATATGTCTGTAAATACACCCCGTATGTGAAAACCAAGCCCGGAATACGTTATAGTATTTAAATAAAATATAAAAGTTTAAATTTAGGGCTGAGGCGGGCCGCGTGAACCCACCTCAAACCCTTACGCGGGCGGTATGAAGGCTAGAATCAGAAATCGTTGATTTCTTTAGTTCAAGCGGGCCGCGTAAGCTTAAGATTACATTGACGCGGGCCGCGAGAGATCATCAAACGCGGAAACATCCTGAGCTGACACGTGTCGACATCGTGGCGGGTCTACTTGGTGAGCGGGTCAAGCTATGCGTTGACCATATGTTGACGCGGGCCGCGTAGCCCTATGGCTACTCTTACGCGGGTCGCGTGAGAATCGAATTCAGCAACTATATATGCAGGCCATCGGGTTTCACTTTCCGTTGCTCACATCTTTCTTTCTAAATGAGTTTATGAAGTTATAAGCATTATAGTCGGGTATTATACCCCTAATTAGCGAGGTTCTGCTCCGTTGTAAGTATTATAACCCTAGTTTCGTAATAGTTACGCTGCCCGATTGATTTAGGGTTCCGTAATAACTGTCGTGGTTCTGCCCGACGTAGTTGTTGGAATGCCGTCTCGGGGAGGGTATCATTAATATTTTCAAAGGGTTATGATACTAACCAATGTACATTTGTATAAATTATAGATTATATCCAGGAAACCCTTACAAGAAGTCTAAGATAGCAATGTGAGTAATCCTTCTTTTTGTGTAAACCTTTTTGTGAGTTTATCCTCTTTTTGTTAATCTTTTTGGTAATGTTTTACCAAACCTTAAATGTTTTACTATGAAATTTAGCAGTGATTGAGTCTTTGTAGTTCTTCAATTACTGCCGGTATGTTGGGGTTTTGTATACAAAATGTACTACACTGTGAGTAGTAAGTCGAGGATGACAATACGTTACCATTGGACAATGAGTTAGCCAATGGGTAATATGACCCACAAGTCAGGATAGACAGTACTAATGGAGTAATTTTGTAGACATAAACAATGTGATCGCTCTCAATACTGTTCACTGTGACTTTTATTTAAACTTGATTAAACTGGGATTCACTCACCAGTATTTCCGACTGACAAATGTTTTTAAAACACGTTTCAGGTAACCCAATGTGACAGCCAATTAGTAAAAAGCCAGCTGGAGAGCACTGAAGGCTTGGGAAAATGTGGCTATAAAAGTTACCAAATAAACGATGTTTTAAAATTCAATAAAATAGGGTTTATCCCTATAAATGTATTGTACTAAGAAACTTGGGTTTTACCCATGTGATTATTAATATTAAATGAGGTGGTTTTACTCTGATAAACATTTCCTAACTGCGGTCCTGATGTAAATTCCGCTGCAAGATTAAATAACTGATACCACCGAAACTCTGAGATCGCGTCCGCCCGTTTTCGGGAAACAGGGATCGGGGGTTAAATTCTATATTTTGTGTTAGGAAATAAAATTTCAGAAATACGTACATAACTGTATTATTTGTTATGTGTTATTTGACTATTTGTTAGTTTACAGTATGAGTGATCAAGGACCCTCAGACATGAGTCGTCAGTTGTCTGATTCACCTAAGAGTGAAGATACTTCTTCACAGCCTGCCCTTTCTGGGTATTCTGCTGATCAGGAAGAAGGAGTGTTTGCTTTTAGAGCTCAGTCAGAAGAGCCATTCCCTCATAAGAAACGAGGATGGTTCAGTAAGGAAGCTTTTGCTCGTAGGAAAAGAATGCGAAAGTTGCAACAGCAAAGAGTTTTAGCAGCTGCTAAGCGAAAAACCGATGCCCTTACACAAGATATGCTTAATAGAAGCCTAGCTAATTTTCATATCTTAGCTACAACTGCTGCTGACCCAAGTCTGGAACAATTAGTAGCCCTACAACCACAAAACCCAGATCAATCTATGGAGATAGAAAACCCGGAAAACCAAGTGGAAATGCATGACTTCAACCCAGAAGAAATCCCTAGGATACCTGCACCAAATCCCCTAGATCCAAATTACGACCCTTGGTGGGACGATAATAGGGACTTTGTGCAACGTTACCCTATCCAGGAATACCCACCCATACAGAACATAGAAGCCTACCCAGGTATGGACCCTTTAGATCCCTATTACCAAGATGATTATATTAGGGAAATCTTAGAAGATCCTTACCGATTTCGGGCACTGTCACCCCCATATCAGGAACCCGCACCCCAGATTCCAAACCCAGTCCGAGAACCTGCACCCCCAATGAGTGCAGAAAACGTTCAAGAAATTAGGACTTTTGGGGAGGAAATTTTAGAAAGCAGTGAGAGAATGCGTCAGGTAGGAGAGCGTCTCGTATGGAAATACGATGAGCGCAATATGGATTTTTGGATAAATCCATATCCGTGAATGTGAGAATGGAGGAAACAGTAGTAAGAATAATAATAAAATAAAATATGTGTGTACGGATGAATATTACTATTAGTGTGATTCTATTTCTGTTGGTATTGTAATTTTATTTCAGTACTAGTGTGTAATAGACGCATAATAGTATATGAAAAGAGTATAGTCGCAATGATCGACGCTTTTGGCAAAAATGCGTGTCATGTGATTAACTATATTAAGATATTATTTGTGATATTAATATGGGGTAATTGTTTAAAATTCAGATGACCGACGAAGGAAACCAAGGAAATCTGAATAATGATAACCAGAGTAACATTAACGTGATTAATGAGAATCCAAGCATCAATAACAATAACAATCAAGTGGATAATAGTGCTATCCAACACATAGTAGCACAATGAATTATAGATGCAATGCCATTTATTCTTCAAACTGTTAAGGATGCTGATAATAAAAGTAAGCATAGCAGTAAGCGACCAAGTGAACCAGAGCATAGCGTGAACAATGGACCGATACTTCAATTGCCTATTCCCAAAAGAAGAAGAACCGTGCCTTATGGTTGTTCTTATAAAGAATTCTGGTCTTGTAAACCAATAGAATTCTCAGGCAATGAAGGGGCCATTGCAACCCTACGCTGGAAAGAGAAAACTGAGGCAATCTTAAGGATAAGCAAGTGTGCTGAAGAAGATAAAATACTGTTTGCTTCTAATCTGTTTAAGAATTCAGCGCTAGAATTGTAACACCTCGAAAATTTGTGTTCAATAAAATAACGACACGTGTCATGTAAGACAAAAGTGTTATAAACCCGGATCTAGTTAAAGATGCATGGCAGGATTTAAAAGTGTCGACATGTTAATTAATACCCCTGAACGACCTCATTATGAATCCCAAGACCCTAACATATATTATAAACATCTGATATACTCAAATCCGGTAAATGTTAGCAATGATTGATTCATATTTGCAAGAGTGGAATCCTATGAGGATATGCACGATAAACCTTCGTTTATGGCTCTTTGTTAAAGTCCAAGACATTATTGCATAATGGTAGGCTGGACATAACTATTCAAGCATGATCTAAAGACCCCATACTGATAATTCATGGCCCAAAATCGTATTACACTAGTTGCCTGTTCGAAGCTTGAAAGGGCAAAATTTTTTGCCTCTGATAAAGGGCTTACGGACCGTAAAGGACCCCTTACGGTCCGTAAGGAGTCCCCAGTGACAGAATGTTTGACAGTTGGCTGTTTTGAGCATGTAACTGACTTAGAAAGATATTTTCCACTTCCATGCGCGACCCCTACTGATTTTTAGGCTTAGGGGCACTTGTAAATGATCTGGGAACAATGCTAGACTTGTGTGGCATGATCATGAGCAACCTAAAGCACTATATAAGTCCCACAATGTTTGCAACATTCTTGCATTCATTCCATCTGCATTTTTGAAGACTTCTGGAGTTCAAAAGCAGACCTAAGTCATCCCTAGTCGAGATTAGTACCTTGGTAAGTATCCTTGACCTTCCTTAATCGAGTTTTGCTTAGTTATTAGCTTAAAAGTCAAACCGTCATAATTAAGGATTGACTTATTGATTAATCACTAATGGTCCAGTGATTAGTCAAACTTAAGGTAGTTATAAATTGGTAATTATGTGGGCATTAAACCGTTAAAAGGGCACCCGCTGATTCCCGCTCTAACTAGATCAAATGTCGGGTCAAAGTTGTTTATAAAAAGTCAACAGAATCATAATTTTCGAATTAACGCATAATTAGCAATGCAGAAGGCGTGTAACCTATTTTATCACTCATATAACATGGTAATAAGTGTAAGAACATGTCTAAGCATGTTCGACCCGACAATTTTCTGTTTAGACCCAGTTCGGAACCGAAAGTCGCAAAACTTTGACTTTTGCTTTGACTTCAGTTCTGACCCGATTTAGATGGGTTTAGAAATGCCTTAGAGCTTCCTTAGGACCAGGCTACATGATGGTATAACCCTATGTGATTGGTTCATTGATTGTCCGTTTCGTTTACACGTTTCCGTTAAATGCCTAATGTTGACCATAATGCCCTTTTGACCATAAAACGAGAATATTGGATATGTGAGAGGACAATAATCTTTGTTGCTGAATTATAAACATGTCCCTAAAATTTCATATCAGTTACAGGTCTAGATTAGGAGTTATGCTCAATAGCGCACTTAAAAAGCTTTTTGTTAATTAAACGGCGCAATTAGCATAAAGCCTATCTAAACCCAATTTTTGACACCAAGCCTTTTACCCACTGATGTAATATAATATTCTGGGATTTTTAAATATTTTTAATTATTTTTAACCTGCTCATAACCTAAGGTTATGGCGTTGATTCGGTAAATACCGATTATACCCTTTTTGTTTATAAAATGAGTTCTACATAGTATTTTGACACCAATCCAATTGCTACTGATTTTATATAATAAATGAAGTATTTTGAACTTTATAACCTGATCATAAAACTCAGATTTCCTGTATAACCCTGAAATCGCTTAAAATGGCTTTTTACGCGTATTAAACACCTAGTATGGGTTTAAAAACCATTTTGTCATATAAGACTTATTACCAACTGATATGACCTATTAAAATAAGTTATTTTACTAATGTATTCGGACCCGAATCTCATAATTTCATTTAATCTCTTTTATAACCTTTAAAATGACCAAAATACCCCTACGGGGCTTAAATTAAGATTAAACTCGTTTTGAGCATAATGGAGGGTATCCTACTGATATCACAACATATTTAAGGCATATTAGCTTAGGAAACCTGTATATGACTCTTTTGGTTACCCGTTACGCTTCTTACGTGTTCGGTTCGGTTTATGTAACTAGTTTGCATAAATTAGCCGAAACGGGTCAAACCTTATCGTTTTTATCTCAAAATCCAGAATGTGGTTAGATTACCCATATTATACAAGTCTTCAAACTTGTCGGGTCTAAATCACATTCTATTCCGGTCTTCGCTTAAATCATGCGTTTGAACCGTATCTTTCCTTAAAACTAACCGGTCTAAGTTTAGGCTTAATTAAAGACCCGTTAGGATTCTAATAGGTTATTATAAACCTTCGTTCCAGAATAGGAGACCCGGTAAAAGCTACATGCACTTGCTATTTGTGATTGATACTTGCAAAGGTAAATACTTTTAACTTATTTTCCCTATACGGGCTTGGGGTATGGTATATAAAATACCGCTTGGTCGGGCATTGAATCTTTAATCGAATAGAGGTTAATTCATTGAGATGTCCCGTTTGGAAATGTTTTGGTTGCTTAAAGCCTTTGGGGGGTTAATGGCCATGTCCCGGATATCCTTGGCATCATCTTACGAGATGGCCACGACCTGAGCACGGGGTGTAGGCGTACACCCGTCAGTGCATAAATAAATAATGTGGTGTGTCTATTGATCTTTAACCCGGTCTACGGATCGGGCTACTGAACGCATAAGGAACATGTAATTCTTTTACAAGATTATATTCTAATAATTATCCCAAGTTATAAAAAGTTTGTGCCACGTGCATTCAAATCAATTTTAATAAAACTTTTCAAAATGAGTCAGTTAATTGTATTTACCAGTGTAAACTGACGTATTTTCCCAAAAAGGTTAAGTGCAGGTACTACGCAAACTAGGCTGGCTTTCTCCTAGCGTCCACAATAAGTCTCGCAAGCTTGGATGTCAAAACTGTTGAACAATGTTTCCTTTTTATTTTGATCCACCTGTGGATTACTTTCAACTATTTGTGATACTTAATATTACAATATTATATTCGGTTGAAATATATCTATCTTTTGCTTCCGCTGTGCATTTAAATATTGTGTTGTTTGACTATAATGATATCAACTACGTCACGATACTCCCCTACCGGGCCCACCGGTAAAATGTGGAAATATCGGGGTGTGACAGGTTGGTATCAGAGCAGGTTTGAGTGAATAAAACACTAACCTTTTGTGTTTAATCTCAATGACACATTAGCACATTCCTTGACCTTCTGAGTCTAGACTTAACATAGGAATATTCTCAATCCTAATCTGGAAATTTTGCTTCCAATTTTTATATATATTGGATACGTCGCCAAGCGAAGAAGCCTTAATAGGAATTCTCCACACCCGGAGCCTTGAAATGCTGAGCTTCGTACCTCGGCTAGGATGAAACGTGCAACCAAGGAGAAATCATTCAGAAATAAAATGAAGAAGAAACTCCTTTTACTGAAGATCGTTTCCTTAATAGTCCTCATAAGGACATATTTATCTTTTAGTCCATTCGAAGACAACATTATTCCTTTCAAGTCCCGTTTAGGGCAAACCTGAACTTTTTAATTTTATAGTGGAATGACTAAATTTAAATTTTCATCCTAAACATGAAATATGAAATAAATGAAAAATAACATTCCTTTTATAAGATCTACCATTATAATAAAATGGCAAAATCTAAAAAGGACAAGACCTAGCCACGTGTCATTTTAAGACCATGCCAAGATGGTAGTTCCATAATTAGATTCAGATCCATATTAATATCTCAAATTAGGATTGCTCTGCGTTAGATATTAAAAAGAATCTTAAAGATAAAACCTAGCCACATGTCATTTTAGACCTGGCCAAGATGGTAAAACATATTCAAAAGATTCAAATCCCTGTTAACATCTGAAAGCATATTAACATGTTTGACAAAATGTGATTCGATAAAACCACATAAGTCATTCTTAAAATTGGGTTATTCTAATTTCCCTTATTTATATAATCATCCCTTAAGGATGAAGTGCCTACGTGCTATAATTAACGTCCTTGGAGACTAAAGACAGTGGTGGTCTACAACCCCCTGTTAAAAAGGGCAATGAACTTTGATTCAAGCCTTAATACCTCGATTCTATAAAATCCTGGTTTATAAATTAAATCTGTCCATGTGACTAGGCTGTTGAGCTATTATTAGATTATAATTAGGGATATAATACTTACGAGCCATATCCATTGTCATATAAGGCAAAAGACAGTCGTAGCCTACAACTCCCTGTCAAGAAAAGGTAATGAACTTTGATTCAAACCTTAATGTCTCGATTCCATAAAATCTGGGCTTATAAATTAAACTTGTCTACGTGACTAGGCCATTTGTGCTATTATTAACTTGTAAATTAGGATTAATGATAAAAATCCTGAATAAAATAAATATCTTCCCTTTTCTGCCAGTATACATATTAAAAAGAATCTTAAAGGTACCGCCTAGTCTATATGTCATTCCAGACGAGGCCAAGATGGTAGAACCTATTCAAAAGATTCAAATCCTTGTTAACATGTTAACATTCCTGGCAACAGTGATGCGATAAAATCACACTTGTCATCTTTATATTAGGAACTTCCAAACCCCTTATTTTAGCATAAGCGATCAATAGGAATCTTGGCTAATAAACGTCGAACATGATGTACACATCAAAACATCCATTTTGGGATGTATACCTACGGGCAAAGATGAATGCATGAAAAAGATAGTTTTATTTCATAACTTCTTGTCAAGACAATGAACTATGAAATTTTCCGATCAAAAGGAATCATCGATTATGTTTTTAATTTTTCCCTGGTGACAAGGCCCCTGTGCCATCAAAAGTCCTTGGGAACAAGCCCTTGTGCTATATAAAATGTCGGTACGACATTGACAGTCGTGACTTATGTCCCCTGTCTATAGATATGAAAGATTATATTCCGTTAAAACGCCAAAGATGGTTTATTTAAAAACCTAGGCAAAACATAATCAAATAAATTTAATACTATCTATTCGCCTATATGGCTTATTTGTACCATGGCTATTTAATCATCAAATTCGACAACTCACCATATAATTAAACCAATTATTACTACTTGGTTTGTAGCCTTCAAAGCTTCACCATGGCTGACTCCTCTGAAGCTCACAATCATCCAGTTAATCAGAATGATGATGCAAGCCTGAACTTAACGGGCGCCGAGTTACAGGCTATGTTAGATATAGCCGTAAACAACGTTGTGGACCGTGGTTAAAGGATCATAAGTGAAAGTACGATAATACCCCAAATAAAGGTTGTAAAAAGGGTAAGACCGGTTCGAACTATAACCCGTCCAAGCCAAAGGAGGCTAAACCCGAATGTAAGAATTGCGGGAAGGAGAGGCACTTCGGAAAATGTATATATGAACAGATCAGGGGATGTGGCATCTGTAAAGAGATGGATCACAAGACCCATGAATGCAAGGAATTGAAGGACAACCAGCAGTCAAGTAAAAAGACCAGATGCAAAACCTGCAGGAAATACCACCTCGGGAAATGCGGATTTGAATCTCAGCCTTCACCTTGTGGAATCTGCAAGTCCAAGGAGCATAAGACCTTGGATTGCAAGAAGATGGAAGATGCGACCTGCCATGGTTGTGGCGAAAAAGGGCACATAAAGACCCGCTGCCCAAAGAAGGCGACTAAAGGAAAAGGCACTTTAAATGCGCAAGATAAGCCTTGTGGAATTTGTAATATGGAAGGGCACAAGACTTTGGAGTGCCAAGATATAAAGGACGTAACCTGCTATGGTTGCAATGAAATAGGGCACATCAAAACTAATTGCCCTAATAAAACCAATAAGTCTAGCAAGGCTAAGAAGACCAAAACTGGAAGCTCTCAGAGGGATGCTCAAGAGGCTATTCAGGATGACAATGTAACAACAGGTACTTTCTTTATCAATAACGCTCATGCTAGAGTATTATTTAATTCAGGTTCAGATAAGTCTTTCGTAGACAATAGATTTTGTAAATCATTAAATCTGCCTGTTAAAACTCTAAGCGTTAAGTATAAAGTAGAATTGGTCGATAGTACCTCAGAGACTGTTTCATCAATATTAGATGGATGCTTCATAGCCATTAGGAATCATTCTTTTCCACTGTCCTTGTCTCCGTTGAAATAAAAGGACTCGATATAGTGATAGGAATGGATTGGTCGTCTGGTAACCAAGCTCATATTGTGGGTGATAAGAAGCAAGTAGTTATCAAGACTCCTTATGATAAGCCTTTAACACTTCAAGGAGACACATGATACGGATTGCCTAAGCACTTGTTGAATTTGGTATTTAACACCAAAGCTTCGAGTATGGAAAACTCAGATGAGACAAACAACAGTCGCGATGCTAGAGATGCGACAAATGTCAATGGTGCATCAAATGTGAACCTCATTGTTGAAGGAGTTAATCTCCAAAATTGTAATTAACGCAGCTGTTAGGAAGGCTATGAGAAAAGTCATGAAAAGGTTCAAGAAGCCGAATGATGTTCGCTTTAAAACACATGTCGCTGCTCATGAGAAGAGCTTTATTCATACTTCAAATGCGAAGAATAGACTAAACAAAATCATATATGGCAAGGAGCCCCATTTTAGGATGTACTTAAAAGTACTTTGCCTCTTGGAAGTCAAGAGACTTTAATAGTAAAAAGGGGGCCATTGATTGCAGGGAATTGTTGAAAGAAGTAGGAACCATGAAGTGTATCAGCGGTTGTGCTGGAAAGGACACGGTGATGTATGCATCACAATCATTCGATGGCAATACCCTTAATTAGTGAGAACATAAATGAAGTCCACAAGAAGGATCCCCTTATGCAATATGGGATGGTCCTAGTTTTTAGGGCCTTATTAGAAAAACCTATTGTCCGCATCACGAAAGGGATGGAATAAGAGTTTTCTGACTCTCACCATAAAAGTTCTAGACTGTCGACAGTATGTCGCAAATCTTAATTCATTGGCTGAAATAGTGCCCCATTCAATTTACCCAAAATCTAAGCTTCATACCAATGATTATTGGTGGTTAGCATCGGCATTAAGGAGGCACATTAAGGTTTCAAAGCCTGCTTGTTAAAAATCCATTATGGATCTACCTCAGCTACTCACGTTATATAGATTAAGAAAACGACAGTCAAAGCTGAGACTGCCCTAAATTTGTCATAGATTTTGCAGCTAAGTTTAAAAGGATTAAGAATGGAGGCGCTTAACCCTCCTGATGTATGATTAGAGGCAGTCCACATTATTAATGACACTAGACAAATCCCTTACTGTGATTTATTTGCTAAGAGTTACGTTTGGGTTCAGGTGCTGCTAAGTCTCTCATAAGACCATAAGCTTAGCAAACTTTTAGAAATTTTTCCCCTAAGAAACCCAGATATTAAGTATAAGGAAAAACTCACAGGCAAATCAAAAGAACCATTTCTTCTGTGCCTGTTAGAAACCTTCAGGCGTAGAATTTTAGAAGTATCCTCTCTCTAGGTGTAATGCGTCAGCATTTAGAGTTGATATCTCTTTGATCTCTAACGATTGCAAATACCAAACGGTATGATAAAAAGCGCCATATGAGGATTGGTATATCTTAATATGTTCCATAGATTGCTTCCATGCCTGATCAGTATGGAGGTTTAATGCATGGGACCACAAAGATATTCTGATGGTCATAGAGTACTAAAGTCAGCTAATGGTATTCAAAGGAGATATCCAGAATGGAATTGTCCAAGTAAATGTTCCAGATCAAGGAGTTCGTGGACTTGTAACATAAATGTGTCACTTATTTGACACAAGCAATGATGGATGAACTGGAGCCTAAGATATGGAAAATCGCTGTACCCTCCTTGTATCTTGATTATCTTCTCCTAAGATTTCCCTGTTTACCCTTGAGAGGCAGGTAGTGTTAAGGTTTATATCCCATTTAGGGCTGTATTATTATGAAATATCCAAGACGGCTAGTACCATCATTGGAAGAATCGAAACCCTAATTAACTAAGTTTTAAATAGAGGGTTCATATAGCCTAACTCAATATCCTGAGAATTCAGTATAGTTAATTATGAAAGACGGTTCAATTTGCTTATGCATTGTTACCGCAACCCTAATTAGGCAACGATTAAAAATTGCCATCAGCTGCCCAGGATCGTCGATTTGTTCGACTAACGACAAGGATTAGCTATTCTTTAAAAAATAGTTAAGCAGTGGTTGGAATAACCATCTCACCTTAAGATAAGCTTTTCTATAACAGTTGTTATATAAGTATCAAGGTGGCTCCTTTGGAGACCTTGTATAGATGAAATATCAAAACATCCGTTGGATGGACGAGACTTTGGGAAGTCCACTTATCAGGATCGGAAAGTTGCATTGGAAACAACAAAAAGATCATTCGAATTTATAATCATCTTAAATTTCCCGTAATCGGCAGAAAAAAAATTTAGGATTTATAAAAGTCGCAACCTTCTTAAGTCCTTAATAAGGAATAAGGTTCAATCGAAAGTATCGCTCTACGAAGGGTGTGCTAAATTTAAATTTCACAGGGTAAGTTAAGCCCTGGATATATAGGAACATTCGGGAAATCGAATGCAACAAAGGTCAATAGCCTAAAAGCTAAAACATATATAAGGAGCTTAGTGGAGCTCGCAATGCGACCCACACTGATGATTTAAGGATAGGTTTCGCCAATAAGTCGAAACACATTATCACGAAATAATAGTCAGATTAATAAAACTTTATGGTTGGATGAGAAACCTGTATAGACTAAAAATCGACAGGTTAAGGAGCTCCAAAAGAAAGTATGTACCTGTTATATAGGTCAACTGGGATACCCTTAGAGGCCCAAATATACTATGGAAGTTAAGTCCATGATACATCAGAAAATACTTCCATCATTTTAGCAAATCTCGAGGTCGAGATTTCTTTTAAGGGGGTGAGGATGTAACACCTCGAAAATTTGTGTTCAATAAAATAACGACACGTGTCATGTAAGACAAAAGTGTTATAAACCCGGATCTAGTTAAAGATGCATGGCAGGATTTAAAAGTGTCGACATGTTAATTAATACCCCTGAACGACCTCATTATGAATCCCAAGACCCTAACATATATTATAAACATCTGATATACTCAAATCCGGTAAATGCTAGCAATGATTGATTCATATTTGCAAGAGTGGAATCCTATGAGGATATGCACGATAAACCTTCGTTTATGGCTCTTCGTTAAAGTCCAAGACATTATTGCATAATGGAAGGGTGGACATAACTATTCAAGCATGATCTAAAGGCCCCATACTGATAATTCATGGCCCAAAATCGTATTACACTAGTTGCCTGTTCGAAGCTTGAAAGGGCAAAAATTTTTGCCTCTGATAAAGGGCTTACGGAACGTAAAGGACCCCCTTACGGTCCGTAAGGAGTCCCCAGCGACAGAAAGTTTGACAGTTGGCTGTTTTGAGCATGTAACCGACTTAGAAAGATATTTTCCATTTCCATGCGCGACCCCTACTGATTTTTAGGCTTAAGGGCACTTGTAAATGATCTGGGAACAATGCTAGACTTGTGTGGCATGATCATGAGCAACCTAAAGCACTATATAAGTCCCACAATGTTTGCAACATTCTTGCATTCATTCCATCTGCATTTTTGAAGACTTCTGGAGTTCAAAAGCAGACCCAAGTCATCCCTAGTCGAGGTTAGTACATTGGTAAGTATCCTTGACCTTCCTTAATCGAGTTTTGCTTAGTTATTAGCTTAAAAGTCAAACCGTCGTAATTAAGGATAGACTTATTGATTAATCACTAATGGTCCAGTGATTAGTCAAACTTAAGGTAGTTATAAGTTGGTAATTATGTGGGCATTAAACCCTTAAAAGGGCACCCGCTGATTCCCGCTCTAACTAGATCAAATGTCGGGTCAAAGTTGTTTATAAAAAGTCAACAGAATCATAATTTTCGAATTAACGCATAATTAGCAATGCAGAAGGCGTGTAACCTATTTTATCACTCATATAACATGGTAATAAGTGTAAGAACATGTCTAAGCATGTTCGACCCGACAATTTTCTGTTTAGACCCAGTTCGGAACCGAAAGTCGCAAAACTTTGACTTTTGCTTTGACTTCAGTTCTGACCCGATTTAGATGGGTTTAGAAATGCCTTAGAGCTTCCTTAGGACCAGGCTACATGATGGTATAACCCTATGTGATTGGTTCATTGATTGTCCGTTTCGTTTACAGGTTTCCGTTAAATGCCTAATGTTGACCATAATGCCCTTTTGACCATAAAACGAGAATATTGGATATGTGAGAGGACAATAATCTTTGTTGCTGAATTATAAACATGTCCCTAAAATTTCATATCAGTTAGAGGTCTAGATTAGGAGTTATGCTCAATAGCGCACTTAAAAAGCTTTTTGTTAATTAAACGGCGCAATTAGCATAAAGCCTATCTAAACCCAATTTTTGACACCAAGCCTTTTACCCACTGATGTAATATAATATTCTGGGATTTTTAAAGATTTTTAATTATTTTTAACCTGCTCATAACCTAAGGTTATGGCGTTGATTCGGTAAATACCGATTATACCCTTTTTGTTTATAAAATGAGTTCTACATAGTATTTTGACACCAATCCAATTGCTACTGATTTTATATAATAAATGAAGTATTTTGAACTTTATAACCTGATCAGAAAACTCAGATTTCCTGTATAACCCTGAAATCGCTTAAAATGGCTTTTTACGCGTATTAAACACCTAGTATGGGTTTAAAAACCATTTTGTCATATAAGACTTATTACCAACTGATATGACCTATTAAAATAAGTTATTTTACTGATGTATTCGGACCCGAATCTCAGAATTTCATTTAATCTCTTTTATAACCTTTAAAATGACCAAAATACCCATACGGGGCTTAAATTAAGATTAAACTCGTTTTGAGCATAATGGAGGGTATCCTACTGATATCACAACATATTTAAGGCATATTAGCTTAGGAAACCTGTATATGACTCTTTTGGTTACCCGTTACGCTTCTTGCGCGTTCGGTTCAGTTTATGTAACTAGTTTGCATAAATTAGCCGAAACGGGTCAAACCTTATCGTTTTTATCTCAAAATCCAGAATGTGGTTAGATTACCCATATTATACAAGTCTTCAAACTTGTCAGGTCTAAATCACATTCTATTCCGGTCTTCGCTTAAATCATGCGTTTGAACCGTATCTTTCCTTAAAACTAACCGGTCTAAGTTTAGGCTTAATTAAAGACCCATTAGGATTCTAATAGGTTATTATAAACCTTCGTTCCAGAATAGAAGACCCGGTAAAAGCTACACGCACTTGCTATTTGTGATTGATACTTGCAAAGGTAAATACTTTTAACTTATTTTCCCTATACGGGCTTGGGGTATGGTATATAAAATACCGCTTGGTCGGGCATTGAATCTTTAATCGAATAGAGGTTAATTCATTGAGATGTCCCGTTTGGAAATGTTTTGGTTGCTTAAAGCCTTTGGGGGGTTAATGACCATGTCCCGGATATCCTTGGCATCATCTTACGAGATGGCCACGACCTGAGCACGGGGTGTAGGCGTACACCCGTCAGTGCATAAATAAATAATGTGGTGTGTCTATTTATCTTTAACCCGGTCTACGGATCGGGCTACTGAACGCATAAGGAACATGTAATTCTTTTACAAGATTATATTCAAATAATTATCCCAAGTTATAAAAAGTTTGTGCCACGTGCATTCAAATCAATTTTAATAAAACTTTTCAAAATGAGTCAGTTAATTGTATTTACCAGTGTAAACTGACGTATTTTCCCAAAAAGGTTAAGTGCAGGTACTACGCGAACTATGTTGGCTTTCTCCTAGCGTCCACAATAAGTCTCGCAAGCTTGGATGTCAAAACTGTTGAACAATGTTTCCTTTTTATTTTGATCCACCTGTGGATTACTTTCAATTATTTGTGATACTTAATATTACAATATTATATTCGGTTGAAATATATCTATCTTTTGCTTCCGCTGTGCATTTAAATATTGTGTTGTTTGACTATAATGATATCAACTACGTCACGATACTCCCCTACCGGGCCCACCGGTAAAATGTGGAAATATCGGGGTGTGACAAGAATGGTGGAACACTATCCTCCAAACAAAAGGAAGTGATAGAACCTATAATATGGAATGAGAAGAATTTAAGGACAAGGTAGAAAGGAAATTCTGCCCTCCTAATGAAAAGGAACAGATAGCAACCAAATTCCTTAACCTTAGGATGACTGGTGTGGATAGTAAGGGATACACTAAAATATTCTTTGAATATGCTAGAATAGTGCCAACTCTTGCTTCACCAGAACCAGTGTTAATCTCCCGTTATATTTGGGGATTAATTGGGGAGATAAGACACGTAGTCAAGGCAGCTAGACCTCAAACCATAGAAGAAGCTGTAGAACTAGCAAATACCTTGACAGATGAATTAGTTCGTACTAGAGAAGAAGATCAGAGGAGGAACTTAACCCAAAGGCTTACACAAGAATTCCGTTCTGGAAATTACAATCGTAGGAATATGGGTTCTACCTCTGCACCATACTGCAAGGTCTGCAAGAAAAAGCATTCGGGAAAATGCTCCATTCTCTGCAATTATTGCAAGATGCCAGGACACAAGGAAGAAAATTGCAGGAAGAAATCAAGTAATGGATTGTGCTACAACTGCGGGGAAAAATGTCATATCAGGCCAAACTGTCCAAAATTGACCCCAGCTGCAAACAACAAGAATACCAAAAATGCTAGAGCATTTGTTCTGACTGCAGAGGAAGCCAAGATAATCCTAGACGTTATAGCTGGTACGTTTTTAGTTAATGATATATTTGCTAAAGTATTATTTGACTCTGGTGCAAACCAAAGTTTTATCAATACTTCGTTTTGCAAAATTCTAAATCAGTCATTAACTAAACTACCACAAGAATGTCTAGTAGAGACCGCTAATGAAGAAACTATTAGGATTTCTGAAATCTTGCAGGGAGCAAGAATAGAAATTTTTAATCAGAAATTTATAGCAAACCTATATCCCATGAATCTGGCAGGATTTGATGTTGTTTTAGGAATGGATTGGTTAATAGCCAATAAAGCCAGTATTTTATGTGATCAAAAGTCAATTCAAACAAATTCACCAAAAGGTAAAATGATCACAATTAAAGGAGATAAACCCTCTAGGTCCACAAAATTCATCTCTGTGATGAAAACTGCAAGTTCCATAAGAAAAGGTTCTACAGTGTATTTGATTTCTATAATCAGTAACACTAAAGAAAAAGAACTAAAAGATATTCCAGTAGTATCTCAGTTTTCAGATGTCTTTCCAGAAGAATTACCAGGACTACCTCCAGATAGAGAAGTTGAATTCAGGATTCATTTAATACCAGGAACATCACCGATTTCCAAAGCACCTTATCGGTTGGCACCTGTAGAAATGCAAGAATTGAAGAAACAATTAGATGAATTGTTAGAGAAGGAATTCATACAACCGAGTTCGTTGCCATGGGGAGCGCCGATATTGTTTGTTAAAAAGAAGGATGGATCAATGCGTATGTGCATTGACTACCGTGAATTAAACAAAGTCACGATTAAGAATCGGTACCCATTACTTAGAATCGATGATCTGTTTGATCAACTGCAAGGAGCTCGATTTTTCTCTAAAATCGATTTAAGGTCAGGATATCATCAATTAAAGGTACAGGAAGAGGACATTCCTAATACCGCATTTAGAACAAGGTATGGTCATTATGAATTTACCGTCATGCCATTTGGTTTAACCAATGCCCCAGCTGCATTTATGGACATGATGAACCGAACATGTAAGCCATATTTGGATAAATTCATAATTGTCTTCATAGATGATATTCTAATTTACTCTAAGAATAAAGAGGATCATGCAAAACATTTGCACGCACTTTTAAGTTTGTTAAGAAAGGAAAAGCTTTATGCTAAGTTTTCAAAGTGCGAATTTTGGTTAGAACAGGTACAATTCCTTGGACATTTAGTTAATCATGAAGGAATTCATGTAGATCCAACAAAGATTGAGGCAATTACTAAATGGAAAACCCCTGAGTCACCAACCGAGGTTAGAAGTTTCTTAGGATTGGCCGGGTATTATAGAAGATTTATTCAAGATTTTTCTAAAATAGCCATTCCTTTAACTAAGTTAACCTGTAAATCTGTTAAGTTTGAATGGGGAGTAAAACAAGAAGAAGCTTTTAAAATTCTTAAGCATAGATTAACCCATACACCCATATTAGCGTTACCAGAAGGAACTGAAGATTTTGTAGTCTACTGTGATGCTTCTAAATTAGGTTATGGATGTGTATTTATGCAACGCCAAACGGTTATAGCCTATGCATCTAGACAACTTAAGAATCATGAAGAGAATTATTCAACCCATGATTTAGAGTTAGGAGCTATAATCTTTGCTCTTAAGATTTAGAGACATTACCTTTATGGTAGTAAGTTTACCATATTCACTGATCATAAGAGTTTAAGGTATATCTTCAAGCAAAAGGAGTTGAATATGAGACAAAGACGTTGGATGGAAATGCTTAGTGATTATGATTGTGATATCCAGTATCATGAAGGAAAAACAAATGTAGTGGCAGATGCTTTAAGCCGAAAGTATCATGAAAAGTCAAGAAGGGTACGTTCTCTTAAATTAAATCTGCAAGTAGATTTAAATGATCAGATAAGAGAAGCACAAGAATCAGTAATCAAGGATGATTCTGAAAAATTAAAAGGTATGCTAAAAGAATTAAAACAAGGAACGGATGGAATTTGGAGATTCCATGAAAAGAGAATGTGGATACCTAAATTAGGAAACCTACGTCATCGTATATTAGAAGAATCCCATAAGTCTAAATATATGATGCATCCAGGAAGTGATAAAATGTACCAGGATTTAAGGAAAATTTTTTGGTGGATAGGAATGAAAAAGGACATAGCAGCCTATGTTTCTAAATGTTTAACTTGTTTACAAGTTAAGGCTGAACATCAGAAACCCTCAGGTTTGTTACAGCAATTAGAAATGCCGATGTGGAAATGGGAATTGATAACAATGGATTTTGTTACTAAATTACCTAAAACTAAGAAAGGAAATGATACAATCTGGGTGATTGTAGATAGACTAACCAAGTCAGCTCATTTCCTACCAATGAAGGAAACTTTCAGTATGGAACAATTAGCTAAACTATATGTAAATTAAATTATTTCTTTACATGGCATTCCTTTATCAATTGTTTCTGATAGGGATAGTCGATTTACCTCTCATTTTTTGTCAAGTTTCCAAAAGGCAATGGGAACCAAGTTAAAGTTAAGTACGGCTTATCATCCATAAACAGACGGACAAAGCGAACGGACAATTCAGACAATGGAAGACATGCTTAGAGCTTGTGTAATTTATTTCGGAGGTAATTGGGATGATCACTTACCTTTAATAGAATTTTCTTATAATAATAGTTATCACATAAGTATCAATGCTGCACCATTCGAAGCACTTTATGGACGAAAGTGCCGAACCCCAGTCTGTTGGGCAGAAATTGGGGAAAAGCAACTATCTGGACCAGAAATAGTGCAAGAAACAACTGACAAAATTATTCAAGTCAAGGAACGACTGAAAGCAGCACGTGATAGACAGAAAAGTTATGCTGATAACAGGCGAAAACCATTGGAGTTTCAAGTAGGAGATAAAGTATTATTGAAAGTCTCTCCTTGGAAAGGAATAGTAAGATTCATCAAACAGGGAAAGCTAAGTCCCAGGTATGTTGGACCTTTTGAGATTATTAGAAGAATAGGACCTGTAGCCTATCAGCTACAACTGCCAGAGGAGATGGCAGGAATACATGATGTGTTTCATGTATCTAATCTCAAAAAGTGTTTAGCTGATGAATCACTAATAGTACCTCTTAAAGATATAGAGGTAAATGAACAACTCAAGTTTGTAGAAAGGCCTCTACAGATTGAAGACAGGAAAATAAAGAATCTCAAGCATAAGAGACTAGTTCTAGTCAAAGTAAAGTGGGATTCCAAAAGAGGACCTGAGTATACATGGGAGCTTGAATTTGAAATGCAAAGGAAATATCCGCACTTGTGAGGACGAGTTCTAAAACAAGGTGGGGAGAATGTAACAACCCTCGGTAAAACCAACACTCTCATAATATTTCCGACACCCTATTATATCTTAAAATATCCTTATATGTCTGTAAATACACCCCGTATGTGAAAACCAAGCCCGGAATACGTTATAGTATTTAAATAAAATATAAAAGTTTAAATTTAGGGCTGAGGCGGGCCGCGTGAACCCACCTCAAACCCTTACGCGGGCGGTATGAAGGCTAGAATCAGAAATCGTTGATTTCTTTAGTTCAAGCGGGCCGCGTAAGCTTAAGCTTACATTGACGCGGGCCGCGAGAGATCATGAAACGCGGAAACATCCTGAGCTGACACGTGTCGACATCGTGGCGGATCTACTTGGTGAGCGGGTCAAGCTATGCGTTGACCATATGTTGACGCGGGCCGCGTAGCCCTATGGCTACTCTTACGTGGGCCGCGTGAGAATCGAATTCAGCAACTATATAAGCAGGCCATCGGGTTTCACTTTCCGTCGCTCACATCTTTCTTTCTAAATGAGTTTCTGAAGTTATAAGCATTATAGTCGGGTATTATACCCCTAATTAGCGAGGTTCTGCTCCGTTGTAAGTATTATAACCCTAGTTTCGTAATAGTTACGTTGCCCGATTGATTTAGGGTTCCGTAACAACTGTCGTGGTTCTGTCCGACGTAGTTGTTGGAATGCCGTCTCGGGGAGGGTATCATTAATATTTTCAAAGGGTTATGATACTAACCAATGTACATTTGTATAAATTATAGATTATATCCAGGAAACCCTTACAAGAAGTCTAAGATAGCAATGTGAGTAATCTTTCTTTTTGTGTAAACCTTTTTGTGAGTTTATCCTCTTTTTGTTAATCTTTTTGGTAATGTTTTACCAAACCTTAAATGTTTTACTATGAAATTTAGCAGTGATTGAGTCTTTGTAGTTCTTCAATTACTGCCGGTATGTTGGGGTTTTGTATACAAAATGTACTACACTGTGAGTAGTAAGTCGAGGATGACAATACGTTACCATTGGACAATGAGTTGGTCAATGGGTAATATGACCCACAAGTCATGATTGACAGTACTAATGGAGTAATTTTGTAGACATAAACAATGTGACCGCTCTCAATACTGTTCATTGTGACTTTTATTTAAACTTGATTAAACTGGGATTCACTCACCAGTATTTCCGACTGACAAATGTTTTTAAAACACGTTTCAGGTAACCCAATGTGACAGCCAATTAGTAAAAAGCCAGCTGGAGAGCACTGAAGGCTTGGGAAAATGTGGTTATAAAAGTTACCAAATAAACGATGTTTTAAAATTCAATAAAATAGGGTTTATCCCTATAAATGTATTGTACTAAGAAACTTGGGTTTTACCCATGTGATTATTAATATTAAATGAGGTGGTTTTACTCTGATAAACATTTCCTAACTACGGTCCTGATGTAAATTCCGCTGCAAGATTAAATAACTGATACTACCGAAACTCTGAGATCGCGTCCGCCCGTTTCCGGGAAACAGGGATCGGGGGTTGCGACAGTACCCGTTCGGTACCGGTACTGAAAAACGAGAAAAGTTGGTACCGGTACCGAATACACCGGCCGTAACATGGAGCTCATGTATAATGTTTAAGGGCGGTAACTTTTGAATGGTTAAGTGATGAATCAATAAGAGGTCTGAACTATTAAATGCTTAAGCAGTATGAGGTCTGAATTATTAAGAGACAGTATAATGTTTAACCGTTCAAAGACAAATGTCTAACCAATTCAGATTAGAGGTCTTAACCATTGAGACTCGGTATAATAATTAATCATTCAGATGCAAATGTCTGAACCATTCAGATGCAAATGTCTGAAACATTCAGACATTTACTCACGAAACAAACAGTATGAATCATTAGTGTTGAACCAGTAAGAAGTCTGAACCGTTTAAACCCTCATTAAAAGGTAAATAAACAGCCCCTTAATTATTAACTAACCCATGCCGGCTGAATTTGTAAGCCCCGACCGTAACGCGGCGGGGTCTTACATCTAGTTGTCAACAAAATACAAACCATAATTGTGGACAAAACCAAATCCTCAAACCATTTGGGATTTGATTCTTGATTAGAGACTCGATCCATCTTGACTTTAATAATATTCAATGGAACTTGATGATTATTTATTTCAAACTCTTGATCTCTAAAGTATTCAACGTAATGCACGCGACTCTCTTCACAAAATCCATGCCGCAAGATATACAAAAGATCATATATTTTATAAGACGAGTCTATGTAAAAAGATATTTTAGACTTACTCAATCTTTTATTAGTAATGTTTGGTTTAATTCTTTAGTATTGTAAGACACATGTTAGATCACACGTCGTACACATGTTTAGTAGTTGGCATGAGAAATCTTTGATCTTTGATTTTGAATGGATTGTTAAGTCTTTTTAAGGCCAACATCAACAATTCGTATTAGGGATGTTGATCGAATCGAATATCGAATTTTCGAGTTATTCGAATCGAATTATTCGAATAATTTTTATTTTTTCTTGAATTCGAATTCGATTAAAACCTACCCAATTCGATTCGAATTCGTATTCGAATAAAAAACCCAATTCGTATTTGATTAAGAATTCGAATCGAATTCGAATAAATTTGATTTGATTCAGTTTCTTTTAAAACATGTAAAAAAGTATGAAAATGAAACATAAGTTTTAAAACAGCCATAAAACATTACAAATAAAGTATCATAAGTCTAACATTCAAAACGATAATTCGGGAATAACCACTACAAGTTAATATTTTTAGGATTAGAATTCTACTGATAGATTTGCTACTTAGGTTTAGTTATGGGTCATGTAGTGGGTTTGGTAATGGGTAATTTTAATACTTGAAATAAATTTTGAAAATAATTTATAGTATAGCTCATTAAAAGGTATATATGTATTATATATAAAAATAATAAATAAAATGTATGATTTTTATTTGAATTTCGAATCGAATCGAATTTGAAATTATAAATTCGTATTCGATTCGTATTCGATTTACTTGACTCGAATTGAATCGAATTCGAATTCTTATAATCGAAACGAATTCCTGATAATCGAATCGAATTTAATCGAATTTCTAATTTTTCGAATTCGAAACGAATTTTGAACACCCCTAATTCGTATTAGGCTTGGAAGTTTTTTTTTAATGCAAATTTCTTAGCTAAAATACACCAAATTATCCTCATGCACAAGATTGAACCTTAGACTTTTCCCTCAAGAGGCATATGCTGATATGCCTCTACCATCGGAATGTGACCTTTAAAACTTATGAATCGGTGAGTGTTTTACTAACCTACATTTTTTAATATCTGAATAATAGATAATATATTTGTATATATAATTCTGTATTTATTATTGTTTCCTTATCATTGTAATATTCCCAAATTTATGGGATTGTAATTTTCTATATAATAGAAACCCCTAAGAGGGAGAGGATCAAAGGATCCATTCGTTTCATGGTATCACGAGACCAGGAACCCTAATCCCCCAATTTTTTCCTCCCTCCCTCTTCTCG
Source organism: Helianthus tuberosus (assembly GCA_030545235.1). Classification (NCBI taxonomy): domain Eukaryota; kingdom Viridiplantae; phylum Streptophyta; class Magnoliopsida; order Asterales; family Asteraceae; genus Helianthus; species Helianthus tuberosus. Next base: position 98,113,773 of record CM060426.1, read on the forward strand.
GTGGCGTTTCTTCTCAACAGCCGACCACCTGTTTCTTTTTGCTTCCCCCTCATTTTTTCCCTCACCTTCGCAGCCTCATACCTTCCCACCATGGACACGAAACTGCACCCCGCCGTCACCGTGTCCAGTATTACCAACCTCATCCCCATCAAACTCGAGATGGACACCGGTCACTGGCCCTCTTGGTCAGAACTCTTCAAAACCACCTGCAAAGCCTACCAAGTTCACGATCACCTCCTCCCTCGCCCACCACCCGCTACCCCTGCTGCCGCTGATAAAGATAAACAGTCGGACAATGACAAACAGTCGGACGCCGACGCCGCCTGGGAAAGGCTGGATTCCATTGTCCTTCAATGGATATATGGCACAATTTCTCAGGACCTTATACATACCATTGTTGAACCCGGCAAGAACCGCACCGCTCATCAAGCATGGACCACTCTTGAAAATCTTTTTCAAGACAACAAGAGTGCCTGTGCTCTCCACTTGCGCCACCACTTTACGAATACTCGTCTCGAGAACTACCAAAGCATCTCCGCGTACTGCCAAGAGCTTAAAACACTATCCGATTAGTTGGCCAGCGTCGGTCACCCGGTCGACAATGATGGACTCGTCCTACAACTTATTGCAGGACTCACTGAACAATATGAGAGCATCGGTACCCTTCTTCAAGCTCAGGAACCCCTACCACCGTTTTACACGGCTCGCTCAAAACTATGCATGGTTGAATCACGTAAACCCGAACACGCTCTCCATGCGTCTAGAACTGCTAGCATGGCTTTAAACACCTCTACTCGCTCCACCTCCTCCCAACAAGTCACTGAGCCCACCTATGACCGCTCCCGCGGACGCGGTCGCTCCCGAGGTCGCGGCCGCGGACGAGGCAGAAACCAATGGGGACGTGGACAGCCTTCTAACAATTCTTGGTCCAACCCTTTCCCACCCTATTGGCCACCCTACGGCCCTTGGCCCAACCCGCCTCAACATCCCACCTACACCAACTATTGGGCCTCTCCCCCTTGCCCCTACCCTACATCAAACCCTCGGCCCAACACCAGTTCGAATGGCGCAGGTATTCTCGGGTCGCGACCAGGCTAAGCTCATCACACCGCCTACATACCCACTGACATTGATCAAGCACTTCAGGCTATGTCACTAACTCCGCCACAGGTAACATGTTTAACACCTCGGTTAATTTTGATTCTTTTTCTGATAATAGCATGGGACAACAAATACTTGTTGGTGATGGCTCAACCATCCCGGTTCTTGGACATGGCAACCAAACTCTTCCACCACCTTTTCCCCCACTTGTTATTAAAAACGTCCTTTATGCACCCAAACTACTTAAAAACTTAATTTCAGTTCGTCGGTTCACAACCGATAATTCTGTTTCTATCGAATTTGACCCCTTTGGTTTTCTTGTGAAGGACTACAAGAGCCGGATCCCTATCCTCCGGTGCAACAGTAGCGGTGATCTATACCCACTTGTGCTCGGGCCCGGAACCACCACTTTTCCCACCACTTTTGCTGCTATCACTTCCAGCCTATGGCATCAACGTCTTGGACATCCTGGACGGGCACCTTTACATTCATTAAACTCATCTAGCTACATTAATTTTCCAAGTTTAAATAAAGACCTTTGTCAATCTTGTGTACTTGGTAAAAGTATTAGACTACCATTTGCTAGTTCTGATACTCGTATTTTCTTTCCTTTTGACCTTATTCATAGTGATTTATGGACTTCTCCTATTTTGAGTTCAAATGGTCATCGATATTACATATTATTTGTTGACGATGTTACAAATTTTTTATGGACCTACCCTTTGTCGCACAAATCACAAGTCTACACAATTTTTTGTCAATTTCACAAACAAATTACAACTCAATTTGAACGACCCATTAAAACATTCCAATGTGATAATGGCACCGAATACATAAATACATCCTTTCAAACATTCTTTTCCTCCCATGGCATCCTTTTTAGACGCTCGTGTCCACACACTTCGTCTCAAAACAGTAAAGCGAAACGTATGATTAGAACTATCAATAATATGGTCCGCACCATCCTCACCCATGCCTCACTACCAAACACTTTTTGGCATCATGCTCTCGAAACCGCCACTTACATCCTTAACATTTTACCCGTCAAACACCTTCAAAATCAAACACCCACCGAACTCCTCTACCGACGCACACCGTCCTATGAACACTTGCGTGTCTTCGGGTGCCTTTGTTATCCCTTGACCCCTACCATTACCATCCACAAACTCGACCCCAGATCCACACCTTGTGTCTTCTTGGGCTACCCGTCCACCCACCGCTGATACAAATGCTTTAATCTCAAAACAAAACAACTTATTATATCTCTGCATGTGGCGTTTGACGAGACGACCTTCCCCTTCGCTAATACTATTCACCCACCACCATCCTATGACTTCTTATCCGTTTTCTCACCTGCCACCCAACACCCCCTCACCTGCGGCCCAAACATCCCCACCTAATACCCCTTCACACTCGACCCAAACATCCCCGCCCAATAACCCCTTTCACTCGGCCCAAACATCACCACCAAACTACCCGTCCACCCATAACCCACAACCGAACCTCCACACTTCACCGACCCAGCCTACGACACCCTCACAACACTACATATCCCCTGCCCCTAACCATGTGCAATCATCCCAAACCGTCCCACCTCCCACAAGCACCATGCGCACACGCGCTATGGACGGCATAACCAAACCCAAAACTCGCCTAAACCTCAACGTCTCAACCATTGTCCCCATTCCTAAAAACCCGGCCGATGCCTTGTCCATACCGGTTTGGTATAAAGCCATGACTGATGAATACCATGCTCTTATCAAGAATGAGACATGGGAATTAACACCGAGGTTGCCAAACATGAATGTCATTCGAAGCATGTGGTTATTTAAACACAAGTTTAAATCTGATGGGTCATTAGAACGTTACAAGGCGAGGCTAGTATGTGACGGTCGCCTTCAGCAGGTTGGTATTGATTGTGGAGACACTTTTAGTCCGGTTGTTAAACCGGCAACCATATGTATGGTACTATCCATTGCTTTGTCACAAAATTGGAAAATACATCAGCTAGACGTTACGAATGCGTTTTTGCATGGTCACTTACATGAAACTGTATACATGTATCAACCCATGGGGTTTCGGAATAAGGATTTTCCGAATCATGTCTGTCGGCTTAAGAAGTCCTTATACGGTTTGCAACAGGCACCAGGGCGTGGTATCAACAGTTCACTGATTATGTTATCACCTTGGGGTTCGTGCAAAGTAAATGTGATGCGTCTCTTTTCATTTTTCATCAAGGTTCACAGGTGGCATATCTTCTTCTCTACGTGGATGATATCATTCTTGTCACTTCCACAGACACCTTACGGGCCACTCACTTGTCTCATCTAGCGTCCGAGTTTGCTATGAAAGACCTCGGGTGTCACACCCCAACCGATGGCGGAAACATCGGGGTGCGAGCACTAAGCGTTCAGATTGCTCATGAGATTTCCATAACACTAAATATTTCGATAGACATTAAATAGATTTCATACTATCTGTCTAAAAACAACCATTAACCATAATAACAAGTATCAATCATAACAGACATTGTTAAAATTGTTCAAAAGACTAAATTAACTAGGCGACGTTTCTAGGCATCTCCTAGCTTGATTTCCATGTGTTCCGAAGCAACCTATTAGCCTGCAACATGTATTAAAATATCAATACAAAAGTATTGGCGAGTATACAAGTTTGAATATATAGAATAATAGATTAAAACAACTCATATCCACAATGTAAGTAATAAAATAGTTTCAGCCGTGCTAGTGTCGCAGTCCACGCAGTGATAGCCCAAGTATCCCGATGCTTTAGTGTTTACCCAAGACTCAAGGTAAACTAGAATCCTCCTAACAATACCCCCCGAGAATAATGGGAGAGGTGCACCCCCTATAGCGTTACTATTGTTAAGGCGGAACTACACACCCTGGATTAAACGTAGCACAAAATAGAATACTAGAATGCACAAGTTTTCACATACATGTAGGATAGAGTTTAGTTTGCCAAGTCTCAAGTTTCGTAGTTTATAGAATACATGCTACATCCCAAAGTTTAAAACAAAAAGGGATCGAGTATACTCACAGTGATTGCTTAACAATATAACTGTTATTGGATCAAAGGGAGCTCGTTGGAATTAGCCTGATTAGAGTACAATGGATAAGTGTCGGACAGATTAATGAGATTGCGTCAAGCATAGGATCAGTCACCCGATCGGATGGCCATCCGTTCAGATGGTTATCCAGTCGAACGAAATATGTGCTACAGAGCGGTCCACCATCCGATCGGATGGTCATCCGTCCGGATGGCCATTCGATCGAATGATTACTCGCTCCAAGTGCTGAGATTCAAGTTTCAAAGTTCCAAGTTTCTGATTCAAAATAGTTTTAAGTTTAAGAGGCAAGTGTCATCTGATCAGATGGCTATCCGATCGAATGGCTATTCGATCGGATTACCACTCGATCGGGTGGTCCTTGTCTCGTTTCTAAATTTGTAAAGTTTCAAAACATTCGGGTTGACGGCAACGACTTGGTACGTCTTGAGACAATGGAAAACACCCTAACGTTCAGTCGGCCCAATCAGGTGGGAATCACCCCATTTCGATCAGTCGTCTGTTCGTGATGATGTCCGTGTCGAAATCCGTACTTTGGCCATCCTTTTCCGGTAACAATCCGTTGTCTTTGCTGACTCAAGACTAATCATCAAGTCTTTAGCCCGCTCAGACCTGGATTCCACTGTTTTTAAGTGAAATGTTAAGAAAAGATGAAGATGAACATAAGTTTTAGTTGAAATGTATAGATTTAATAAAGATTTAGTATAAAGCACATGAAATTCCTTAAATCCGAGTTAGATCTTGGCAGGAATGACATCATACTATAGTTTGTATAAACCACCATGATGACATCACCTTCAAGAGCTCAAATCTTAGAGATTTCATGGTGAAAAGTGAGATTTCAAAGGAGAATCTCGTAGAGAATTGTGTAATGATCAAAGATGTACAAGAATCTAGCGTGAAACATACCGAAATCGCCAAGAAAATGAAGAAAAGTAGTGTGCGTGCGTCTGATCGAGCAGGGCTGTCACATCAGGGAATAAAGTGATGTGACAAGCCTATTTATAGTGTCAGAAAGAGGAGTCAAGGCGGTGTGCACGGATCGGATGGTGGTCCGATCGAATGGCCATCCGATCGGATGGTCATCCGATCGGATTGCCATTCGGTCAATCCTATCCTTTCCGCGTTCCCGTCTTCGATTCGATGTGCGAGTTAGATTAAGCGTTGCGTTGCGTGTTATTGTGGAAAATAGCACAATTAGACTATATCATTAACACAAAAGTTTCCATAGTTTTATAGATTCCGCCAGTGACAAGGCTCTAGTATCTCGTTCAACCAAGAATCAAGTTTTACGAGTCTCGAGAGTCAAGCACCAAATAGATTTAGGCATTCCAACATAGTTTTAGACATTCCATCATAGGTTTAGACATTCCAAACTCATAGAATTAGGCATTCCAAGCATAGATTTAGACATTCCCAAGTATACAAATTTAGGCATTTCACAACGTAGATTTAGACATTTCAAATATAAATCATAGTTTAGGGACCCAAAGTGACAATAGTGAAACTCCAGGGACTATTCTTGACAAAGGCCTAAAGTTTAGGGACGCTGGGCGTTACAGTCTCCCCTCCTTTAGGAGATTTCGTCCTCGAAATCTAAGAAGGAGATTCAGGAAACAAGTGTGGATACTTGGTCTTCATCTCGCTTTTCAATTCCCAAGTGAACTCAGCTCCCCGCTTTCCTTCCCATCAAACCTTGACAATGGGAATTTTGCTGCGCCTTAGTCGCTTGACATTCTGGTCCACGATTTCGACCGGTTTCTCCACAATGTGCAGCGTCTCATTTATTTGTAAGTCTTCAAGGGGAACCTGCAGTTCCTCGTCTACTAGGCATTTACGTAGATTGGATATGTGGAACACTGGATGCACGTTGTTTAGTTCCTGTGGCAGGTCGAGTCAGTACGCCACCTTGCCAATCCTTTCGAGTATCTTGAAAGGACCCACAAAGCGAGGAGCGAGCTTTCCCTTCTTACCAAAACGAACTACCCCCTTCCAAGGAGATACCTTGAGAAGAACCCGATCACCAACATCAAATTCCAAAGGCTTGTGCCTTTTATCCGCATAGCTCTTTTGTCTGCTCCTGGCCTTGATCAAGTTATCACGGATCTGAAGAATCTTATCCGTTGTCTCTTGAATAATTTCAGGGCCAATAAACTGCTTGTCACCAACCTCATGCCAGCTGAGAGGAGATCGGCACTTGCGGCCATACAAAGCTTCGAAAGGAGCCATTTGGATACTGGAATGATAGCTGTTGTTGTACGAGAACTCAATCAATGGTAAATGTACATCCCAGTTACCACCAAAGTTGATGACACAAGAAATGAGCATATCCTCTAGGGTCTGGATAGTACGCTCGGTCTGTCCATCCGTTTGAGGATGAAAGGCCGTGCTAAGATTCAAATGAGAACCCATAGCGGATTGAAAAGTTTGCCAAATACGTGAAGTAAAACGACCATCACGGTCAGAGATTATGTCAAGAGGGATGCCATGACGACATATAATCTCATCAGTATAGATTTGAGCAAGTTTCTCCACTTTATAATCTTCGCGAATAGGAAGAAAGTAGGCTGATTTGGTCAAACGATCGACAATCACCCAGATATTGTCGTGACCAAACGGTGTACGAGGCAGTTTAGTAATAAAGTCCATAACAATGCTATCCCATTTCCAAACTAGGATTACGGGTTGTTCTAAGAGTCCAGAAGGACGTTGATGTTCAGCCTTAACCTTCGAGCAAGTAAGGCATTTAGAAACATATACCGCAATGTCCTTCTTCATACCAGGCCACCAATAAGTCATACGCAGATCGTGGTACATCTTGTCGGCACCCGGATGAATAGAGTAACGAGATTTGTGAGCCTCATTCATAATGAGCTCACAAATATTATCACGATCTGGCACCTAGATGCGATTAAGATAGTATTGAAGACCATCGGGTTTAGTTTCGAGTTGATTCCAGTTAGCACCAAGAACTTCAACGAATAGACTACCTTCATTAGCTGACGAGTACTGAGCTTCACGGATACAAGCATGCAGGTCACTAGAGATACGAATAGCCTTAACATGGGTTTTACGACTAAGAGCATCGGCCACAACATTCGCCTTGCCAGGATGATAGCGAATTTCGCAGTCGTAGTCGTTGAGCAATTACACCCAACGTCTCTGTCGCATGTTCAGTTCCTTTTGGTCAAAGATATGTTGAAGGCTCCTATGGTCAGTGAAAACCACACACTTAGTACCATATAGGTAGTGTCGCCAGATCTTTAACGCAAACACGACTGCACCAAGCTCCAAATCATGAGTAGTGTAGTTTTTCTCATATACTTTGAGTTGATGAGAGGCATAAGCAATAACCTTTTCCCGCTGCATGAGCACACAGCCCAATCCACGGTTCGAGGCATCGCAATACACCACAAAATCGTCATTCCCTTCGGGCATAGTTAGAACAGGTGCGTTACACAAAAGGTTCTTAAGAGTCTGGAAAGATTCCTCTTGCTCGGGACCCCAAGCAAAAGGTTTCTCTTTTTGTGTCAATGAAGTGAGAGGAACGGCAATCTTAGAAAAGTCCAAGATGAATCGGCGGTAATAACCAGCCAATCCTAGAAAAGAACGAATCTCAGATGCAGATTTAGGCGTACTCCAATTCTTCAAAGCTTCGATTTTAAACGGGTCGACGTGAATACCTTGCTTACTAACGACATGTCCAAGAAATTGCACTTCATCAATCCAAAACTCACATTTAGAGAATTTAGCATACAACCGTTCCCCACGTAAAAGTTCAAGCATCAAGCGTAAATGACGAGCATGATCGGCCTTAGACTTAGAATAAATGAGAATATCATCAATAAAGACTATCACGAAACGATCCAAATATGGTTTACACACACGGTTCATAAGATCCATGAACACAGCGGGTGCGTTGGTCAATCTAAAAGGCATGACCACGAACTCGTAGTGTCCATAATGAGTACGAAAAGCGGTTTTGGGTACATCATCTTCGAGTACACGAAGCTGATAATAACCAGAACGAAGATCGATTTTCGAGAAACAGGACGCGCCTTGTAGTTGGTCAAATAGATCATCAATGCGAGGAAGAGGATAACGGTTCTTAATCGTAAGCTTGTTAAGTTCACGGTAGTCGATACACATACAAAACGAACCATCTTTCTTCTTGACGAATAGCATAGGAGCACCCCAAGGAGAGGTACTTGGACGAATGAATCCCTTGTCGATTAGTTCTTGTAGTTGGCTAGACAGCTCTTGCATCTCAAAAGGTGCAAGTCGATAGGGAGCTTTGGCGACAGGAGTCGCACCAGTTATGAGATCAATACGAAAATCAACGGATCTAAGAGGAGGAAGACCAGGAAGATCTTCAGGAAAGACATCAGGGAAATCACACACTACCGGAACGTCACTTATGCTTTTTCCCTTTGCCCTTTTGTTCCACTACGTGGGCCAAGAAGGCAAAGTTCTGTTTACGTAAGCATCTGCTCGCCTGAGTGCATGAGATCAGCTTCAGTCCTCGTGAAGGTCGGTCTCCATAAACATGCAAAACATCACCGGACGGTAAAGGTAGACGAACAAACTTCTCATGACAAGTAATCTAGGCATGGTTCTTACACAACCAGTCCATGCCGATAATGACATCAAAACTACCCAATTGCATGGGTATTAGATCAATAGTGAACACGTGGTCGTTAAGAGTCAAAGAACAACCACTGAGGATAGAATCCACTAGAATAGACTTTCCGTCGGCAATCTCCACCGAGAACGACTTAGGTAACATAGAGCGTGTACAGTTTAACAAAGATTCAAATTCAACAGACCCAAAGCTTCTGTCGGCACTAGTATCAAATAGAATCGAAGCATAAAGGTTATTAACGAGAAACGTACCATTCACAACATCATTGTCATTACGAGCCTGGTTAGCATTGAGGTTGAACGCTCGTCCATGAGCAGCTGGCTGTTGGTCCTGGTTCAGCTGAGGACACTGATTACGAAGATGAGTAGTATCTCCACACTTGTAGCATGCACGAACAACATTGATCGGCTTAGGATTCTGCGGAGGAGCTGGGAGTGCTGGTAGAGCTGCCTGAGCTGGGGCTTGCTGAGCTGGTTGAGCATGGTTAGCTTGACGACAATAGGGAGTCGTGTGACCATAGAGATTGCAGTTGGTGCACAAACGACATGCAGACGCAACAGGATGATGATAGTTACAAGTTGCACACTTGGGGTAAGACCCAGTGTACTACTTCTTGACTTCTGGGGTAGCGGGGTTCTGAACAGTAGCAGCAGTAGCAGGCTTAGCAGCAGTGTTAGCAGCAGGGTTTGCAGCAGGGACAATCGCATTGCACCCTGAACCCTGAGACTTTCTCTTCTTGTTCTTGCTGCCACTTGGCTGCTGGGTAACTTGATGTGCAGACTTCGAGGGAGCAGAGTTTCCAAACTATTTATCACGAACACGATTGTTGTTGAGACTAGCTGTAAGACGGTAGACTTCCTCAATAGTTCCCAGTTGAGCTGCTTTGATAGAATCACGCATAGCATGAGGTAGGTCATTGATGTACTTGGTTATCATTCGCTTAGGAGTAGAAACTAATTGAGGAACAATCAAGCTGAGCTGCTTGAATCGAGTAGTATAAACCAGATTATCATCACCAATCTGCTTCAAGTGCCAGAACTCTTCTTCAAGCTTCAATTACTCATGGGGAGGACAGAACTCAAGCATCATTAGTTCTCGCACCTCGGCCCATGGAAAAGCATAGGCTTCTTCATTCGAACGGATGTTTCTCTCATTTGTCCACCACTCCAACGCTCTTCCTTGAAACATTCCAGTCGCACTCCTAGTCTTTAGCTGATCAGGGCACTCGCTGTTGATAAAGGTAACCTCGATGCTGTCAAACCACTCGAGCATAGCAGTCACCCCATCACTGCCCGTGAAAGGCTTAGGGTTGCAGGAGATGAAATGTTTGTAGCTGAACTTTGTAGGCTTTACTTTCTCCGTCTTAGAATCAGCAAAAGATGGAGGAGTGGTTGATCCTTGGATCTCAGAGACGATCTTTGGCATGACTCGGGCAATCTGGTCAGCCATGAATGACATCATCTTTTTCTGAGACTTTTCCCTGGATCTCTTGAGAGTATCAGACATCTTACGGGAAGACATCTAAAGAAAAGAATCGTATGAGTCTTAGATTCACAAGCCTCACAACACAGATTCATTCATGATAGATTTAGACTCAAGATTCAACTAGTTTCATATAGATTCCAATAGACTCAACATCGCAACCCACGACCTTCGCATGGCACGTTGTACGAAGTTTGGAAACATGTCAGAAACGCTTATATATAGGAAGTACCAGCGGCGTATCCACCACGCTTCGGGCACATTGTTTTTGCCTCGTACTCAGTGTCATGTTACGTGTCGCAAAACACGCTTATTATCATTACATAGATTCACATAGACTGTCATAGACTCCAATAGGTTCACATAGATTACCATAGATTTCCATAGATTCACATAGATTACCATGGACTCCAATTGATTTCGATAGATTCACATAGATTACCATAGACTCCAATAGATTCATATAGATTACCATAGACTCCAATAGTTTCCCATAGACAATCCACAACCAACGAAATCCCGCATGGCACGTTCTACGAAAGTTCGGCAACATGACGGAAGCACTTATATATAGGAAGTACCAGCGGCGTATCCACCATGCTTCAATCATGCCACGTTCGTCTCGTCGTCGGTGTCATGCTTCGTTAACCACGGCATTATGTTCCATCATGGATTAACCAAATAGATTCGACCACGTAGACTACCCAAATAGGTTCAACCACATAGATTAATCAAATAGATTCAGTAACATAGATTAACCATATAGATACATTAGCGTAGATTAACCAAATAGATTCAACAACATCAACTCGAGTCCACAAAACTACGAACTTCGCTTAGCGCGTGGTACGAAGGTTTGGCAACACGCCAGAAACATGAATATATAGGAAGTACCAGCGGCGTATCCACCATGTTTCGGACGTGCCACCTCCGCCTCGTCTTTGGCGCTAGGCTACGCTTCGTTATTTTGTTCCTCAACACCACATATTCATAGATTACACATAGATTCTACATAGATTCCTCATAGATTACACAAGTAGTTTCCCATAGTTTAGTCTGCATCTTCTCATCGCCGGTCGACACAACACTAAGTTTTGCATGGCACTCAGTACGAAAGTTAGTAACATGTCTGAAACACTTATATATAGGAAGTACCAGCGGCGTATCCACCATGCTTCAGACACGTCACTTATGTCTCGTATTTTATGTCATGTTGCATTTAGTGCCTCACGACCACATAATACACATAGGTTCATTAGATAGTCAATTCAGATCCCACTACTAGATTAGCATGATAGAATAAAGCTTCATAAATTTAGTCTGACCCTGATATTAGAATTTACGTTTTTAGATTGCGGACATACGTGCGTTTCATGCAAAGCCTCAAATAAACGGAGTATCATGATAATCGAAGAACCAAGTTTAAAACCACACATAAAATTGAGATAACATAAAAGATAGGCTCATAAAACATAGAGTGTTCCGGGTAGAAGAACGGTGACTAACCAAAGTGATTCGAACCCTTTTCGAATTGAGGTAACGTGTCTTGACTTACTTAGACAAATATGTCATCGATGTTAGGCCTACGATATTCGTCCTTTTGGTCAATTCACGCTCCTAATTGATTGGGAATTCCGATACTTTGGCGAGACATAAAATCAAGAGTGGGACTAATTATCAAGGTCTGAGTTTCACCTCTATCTTGACAACATCGTACCCTAATAACGTCGGTACTCATCCGCAGACAAGACCTACTAGAGTTTAATAATGAAATTTCCCATCAAGGTTCGGACGTCACTCCTGTCTTGAGGGCAAATTTCGTGCAAAAATGTAAACACTGATTAACAACGTTTTCAATGTATCAAGTGTATATTATGTCAACCTTAGGAAAGGCATGTAAGTTTAACAGGAGAATGTGCTGCTAGGAAGCAGGTACGATAGAATGCATAAGTCTTAAACAACAGATAAGAGTCAAGATTTCTAGAACTATAGACTAGGGCAAGTATTCCTACTTATCCTAATTCCCTATAGTTATGGCTCTGATACCAATCTGTCACACCCCAACCGATGGCGGAAACATCGGGGTGCGAGCACTAAGCGTTCAGATTGCTCATGAGATTTCCATAACACTAAATATTTCGATAGACATTAAATAGATTTCATACTATCTGTCTAAAAACAACCATTAACCATAATAACAAGTATCAATCATAACAGACATTGTTCAAATTGTTCAAAAGACTAAATTAACTAGGCGACGTTTCTAGGCATCTCCTAGCTTGATTTCCATGTGTTCCGAAGCAACCTATTAGCCTGCAACATGTATTAAAATATCAATACAAAATTATTGGCGAGTATACAAGTTTGAATATATAGAATAATAGATTAAAACAACTCATATCCACAATGTAAGTAATAAAATAGTTTCAGCCGTGCTAGTGTCGCAGTCCACGCAGTGATAGCCCAAGTATCCCAATGCTTTAGTGTTTACCCAAGACTCAAGGTAAACTAGAATCCTCCTAACAATACCCCCCGAGAATAATGGGAGAGGTGCACCCCCTATAGCGCTACTATTGTTAAGGCGGAACTACACACCCTGGATTAAACGTAGCACAAAATAGAATACTAGAATGCAAAAGTTTTCACATGCATGTAGGATAGAGTTTAGTTTGCCAAGTCTCAAGTTTCGTAGTTTATAGAATACATGCTACATCTCAAAGTTTAAAACAAAAAGGGATCGAGTATACTCACAGTGATTGCTTAACAGTATAACTGTTATTGGATCAAAGGGAGCTCGTTGGAATTAGCCTGATTAGAGTACATTGGATAAGTGTCGAACAGATTAACGAGATTGCGTGAAGCATAGGATCAGTCCGGATGGTCATCCGGTCGAACAACATATGTGCTACAGAGCGGTCCGCCATCCGGTTGGATGGTCATCCGTCCGGATGGCCATTCGATCGAATGATTACTCGCTCCAAGTGCTGAGATTCAAGTTTCAAAGTTCCAAGTTTCTGATTCAAAATAATTTTAAGTTTAAGAGGCAAGTGTCATCTGATCAGATGGCTATCCGGTCGAATGGCTATTCGATCGGATTACCACTCGATCGGGTGGTCCTTGTCTCGTTTCTAAATTTGTAAAGTTTCAAAACATTCGGGTTGACGGAAACGACATGGTACGTCTTGAGACAATGGCAAACACCCTAACGTTCAGTCAGCCCAATCAGGTGGGAATCACCCCATTCCGATCAGTCGTCTGTTCGTGACGATGTTCGTGTCGGAATCCATACTCTGACCATCCTTTTCCGGTAACAATCCGTTGTCCTTACTGACTCAAGACTAATCATCAAGTCTTTAGCCCGCTCAGACCTGGATTCCACCGTTTTTAAGTGAAATGTTAAGAAAATATGAAGATGAACATAAGTTTTAGTCGAAAAGTATAGATTTAATAAAGATTTAGTATAAAGCACATGAAATTCCTTAAATCCGAGCTAGATCTTGGCAGGAATGACATCATACTATAGTTTGTACAAACCACCATGATGACATCACCTTCAAGAGCTCAAATCTTAGAGATTTCATGGTGAAAAGTGAGATTTCAAAGGAGAATCTTGTAGAGAATTGTGTAATGATCAAAGATGTACAAGAATCTAGCGTGAAACATACCGAAATCGCCAAGAAAATGAAGAAAAGTAGTGTGCGTGCTTCTGATCGAGCAGGGCTTTCACATCAGGGAATAAAGTGATGTGACAGGCCTATTTATAGTGTCAGAAAGGGGAGTCAAGGCGGTGTGGCACGGATCGGATGGTGGTTCGATCGAATGGCCATCCGATCGGATGGTCATCCGATCGGATTGCCATTCGGTCAATCCTATCCTTTCCGTGTTCCCGTCTTTGATTCGATGTGCGAGTTAGATTAAGCGTTGCGTTGCGTGTTATTGGGGGAAAATAGCACAATTAGACTATATCATTAACACAAAAGTTTCCATAGTTTAATAGATTCCGCCAGTGACAAGGCTCTAGTCTCTCGTTCAACCAAGAATCAAGTTTTACGAGTCTCGAGAGTCAAGCACCAAATAGATTTAGGCATTCCAACATAGTTTTAGACATTCCATCATAGGTTTAGACATTCCAAACTCATAGAATTAGGCATTCCTAGCATAGATTTAGACATTCCCAAGTATACAAATTTAGGCATTTCACAATGTAGATTTAGACATTTCAAATATAAATCATAGTTTAGGGACCCAAAGTGACAATAGTGAAACTCCAGGGACTATTCTTGACAAAGGCCTAAAGTTTAGGGACGCTGGGCGTTACGTCGGGCCCCTTAGCTTCTTTCTTGGCCTCTCAATAAAGAGATACAAAAACACCATGTTCCTCTCACAGCAAGCATATGCACAGGAAATCATTGAACGAGCAGGCATGTCCTCCTGTAACCCAGTACACACACCTGTTGACACCCACTCCAAGCTTAGTACGGCCTCTGGCACCGATTTTCACGACCCCACTCTATATCGTAGTCTCGCAGGTGCCCTTTAGTATCTGACGTTCACCAGGCCAGACATCAGTTATGCGGTCTAGCAAATCTGTATCCACATGCATGCCCCAAAAACCGGTCATTGGAACGCCCTCAAACGTATAATTCGGTACATTCGTGGCACTACTACCTTCGGCCTGACACTTGGTCCTTCTAAGGACCCACACTTAATTGCTTATACTGATGCCGATTGGGCCGGTTGCCCTGACACCCGACGTTCTACTAGTGGGTTATGTGTTTATTATGGTGATAATCTGCTATCGTGGTCTTCGAAACGCCAAGCAACGATCTCTCGTTCTAGTGCAGAGGCTGAATACCGTGGCGTTGCCAATGTTGTTGCCGAAGTTTGTTGGCTTCGGAACCTTCTTCTCGAGCTCCAGCGACCCGTATCCACTGCCACCCTGATTTACTGTGACAATGTCAGCGCGATCTATTTATCGGGTAACCCAGTTCAGCATCAACGCACCAAACACATCGAGCTCTACATACACTTCGTTCGGGAAAAAGTTCAGAAACGTCAAGTTCGTGTTCTCCATGTTCCATCTCGCTACCAAATCGCTGACATCTTCACCAAAGGCTTGCCACGGATACTCTTTGAGAATTTTCGATCCAGTCTAAGCCTTCGCACACCTCCGGCTTCGACTGCGGGGGTGTAATAGATAATATATTTGTATATATAATTCTGTATTTATTATTGTTTCATTATCATTGTAATATTCCCAAATTTATGGGATTGTAATTTTCTATATAATGGAAACCCCTAAGGCTACACGGTATGGGGGTCGTCCCCATACCGTCTAGGTTCGTCGCTGTTTGCTACACCGGCCCGCCCCCTCCGTCCCCGTCCTCTCCGGCACCAAAAGGACGTTGGCGACGCGCAAAAAAAGACAAAAAAAGTGGGGACCATGTTGAAGATGACCGTTTAAAAAAAAATCAAAATCAGAATTATTAATTAATAATAACGGTCTAAAACTGATGATGATCCACAGCAGATCTAAACAATCTAAAACTGATGATGATCCACAGCAGATCTAAACAATACAACGAGAATGAACAATACAACGAGAATGGAACAATACAACCTGAAATACGTAGATCTAAACAATCTAAAACTGATGATGATCCACAGCAGATCAACAACAAACAAGATCCATACAGGATCAAAACAGCAGATCTATAAATCTTTGAACAACCGGAGCTCTTGAGTGGTAGGTGAGGAGAGAGTGAAAAATGAGTTAAAGAATCATCTGGAAACCCTAACTCCCTTTATATACCTGCAACAAAAACTAACAAACACTTTGCCCCTTTTAACTTGAATAATAGTACACTTTGCACCCTTGAGCAACAATAACCTGTAACAAATTTGTTACAACTGAATGAACCACCAGACTTATTTAAGCCCAATAAATAAACCAGCCCAACTAATGACCCATTTCAATATATTAACCTAGAACTTGTATAGCAGATGAATGACAATTTTATTTCAACATGAAAAGTAGCCGTTAATAAAAAAAACATAAAAGTGGTGGGGGAGGACTATGACTAGGACCATCCTCCATACCCTCTACTTTTGAGGGATGGAGCATTCTTGGGAGGACTATGACGTGACGCCTACGTGTCGGATCTTCCTCCCTTGGAGGACCATCACCATACCCTCTAGCCTAAGAGGGAGAGGATCAAAGGATCCATTCGTTTCATTGAATCTGTGGAAACTTAAGATGATTGACTAATTTTTTAGATACTCAAGTCACCAGTATACTGTCACAACATTTTTTAGGTAAATCTAAACATATTATTACAAACTTTTTCAGTGACAAAGCTCGGCGGTTGCAAAACTCAGCTAGCACAAATCTAGTCATGGCACTAGCCGGTTGCAAAATCGGTCATAAACATATACAATGTTTAATTAAACATATAGTAAAATGATATTCATCGTAAAAAGGGGCACAAATCGTCACAAGCGACCCCTAATGATGGATTTGGCGTTTTCAATCAATCATCGATCTTGTATAGAAATGAATATGTATTATAGGTGTTTTGAGCTTACTTTAAACTTTTTTTTTTATTATTATTTTCTTACTCGTTAAAGTATTATATGTGTATAATATAAGTATTTTTTAATTGTATCTCAATTTACAATGTTATCTATGTTATATCACAAACGCCTTTTTACATTTAATAATCAAAACGTGTTTATTTAAATACACATCAAATGAAACGTGATTAAGCAACAAAAGAATCTTAAATTTCGTTTATATTACAAATAATTGACAGGTATTACATAGATTAAATCATTAAATAGTTAATTTATATATAGAATAAAAAATCAAAGAATTCTATAATGAATCAATTCCATAGTTGAAGCTCAAACAAAATCCAGTTCAAAGCTTGAACTCAACCAATCTTGAATTCGTTTCATCTGAGCAACGTATGAGAATGCCTGAGAAGATTATTCAATGGCGTGTTTCGTGCATCTCGCAACATGTTTTTCACCTTTTCCGTCATCTGTTTCGATCAACAAGCAATGGGAAATGAGAAAAGATTATAACGGTGAATATTGTACTTTTTTAGGGTGGAAATTGGTGAAATCCAGTTATGCGTTGGTTGGATTTCACCAGTTTGACCCTAGAAAAACCAAATGTGGTTTGTAATAACTATTGAACCTGTCCTAGGCTTCCGGTTGGATAGGGGACAACTCGACGACGGTTGAGTACCGAAGGTGATTTACGGCTTGTTTCGTCGTTGTTTGGTTTGCTCCTACTTCTTGTTGTCATCATCGATATCGGTGGTGCCTCTTGATGCGATTTTTTATTCATTATGTTTGATATGCTTGGTGGTGCCTCTTGATGCAATTTTTTGTTCATTGTGCTTGATATGCTCGGTTCCTTGTATTACCACATATATAACAAGTAGAAAATGAAATATATTTAATGAAGGAACATTTTTTTTTTTTTGGAATGTGACTTTCTATGTACTGACCAGTGGTCACCGGGTTCATGTCGAAGACAATCCCCCGTCAGCCCCGCATCTGAGGACGCGATGTTCGATTGGGCCCCGGCCCCCGCGTGAGCTGACTTCCGCCCGGAAACCATACTGCCCCCACACGAGAGACTCGCTGGGGTAACAGCTGGGTAAAACCGGGTTGCCCTCAGGACCGCACCATGCCTCGGTAGGATACGATCCATCATTGCCATACATAATATATATTTGTCAGAGTTTATTGTAATTATTTTTTTCATATTCAGAAAATATGCTTTCATTAGTTTCCTTTATAGTTTATTTCATTATCCTTTGTAATTATTTATTATCGTATAATTATTGATATTTTATCCATATATATAATTGATTAATAATACATAATACCTTACGAATTTTCAATATTCTATACATACCATTACATTGCCTCTACTTCTGGTTGTGATGTTAGGTGATATATCTTGCTTCCATTGATCCTTAAGAACGCTAGGAATCGCGGACTCCTAGATTTATTCATGTTAAAAACATCAAACAAGGTTAAAATCTGACATTCCCAGACATAATTAACTCAAAAACACGTTTTTCGATTCGTTACCAGAAACAACACCGTCGCGCAATGCTTGACAACTTCAAGATTCATCCGAACATCATCAAGACTCCTAAATATCAACAAAGCATTTATCTTTATTAACTCTTTCATTTCTCTTCAATGTCACGACAAAAATAAAAATATGATATGATATAATATAGTACCTGTGTTTTTGTTCACCAAGGCCAAAATAATTAGCCAAAGAGGCCATCTTCATGTCACCAGCTCGTCTCCCAAATTTATCCGACAAAACCGGTAAAGAATCAATCAACGCAACAGGCTCAGGCGCAGGCCGCCCTATCTCCTTAAACGCTTCTCGAATCCTAACACAATCGAACCGTCGAATATTATGTCCCGCCCATATCCTACCATCCAAAATCTTGAATATTTTATCAGCAACTTCTTCAAAAGAAGGCGCTTCTAAAACCGTCCCTCTAGATATCCCATGACACCTTGCGGGATTCACCCCGACCGCAGATAAGTCACCTGGCCTGATCAACGTGCAATAGCTCTCTAGCTCGACTAGCTTTCGCGGACACATCACCATCGCTCCAAACTCCAGGATCCAGAATTTTTGTGTAGGATTTTTTGGAACATTTGTTTCTAAATCGAAGAATACAATCTCGTTAGACATTTCGGATTTCATTGGATCTAATTTATGAACTTTGTTTGATATTAGTATTGGTATTGGTATTGATATTGAAATATGAACAGTATGTATTTGATATATGGTGTATATGTATACATCACGTGGGTGTATGTACATATATATATACATGAAGAGATGAAATGCATGAATGGATGGTTGATTGACTTGTAGTTCAAGTTAAACAATAGTTTGAAACAATTGAGGTTTTCCAGGTAAGAAGGAACAGGAAACCTCCGATTGTGTATTTAAGAATTAAGATGACGAGGAGAATGTTTTTTTTTTTTTTGTTTTGTTTTTTTACTAGCAAGTTTCAAATTCAGATGCCGCGATACAATTGTATACTTATATAATTACACGTATAATACTGTGTAACTGAAAATAAGTCGTGATTCGCCCAAAAGAATATTAGCATGCATTTTATATCAATCGAAACTAAAAAGTGAGAATATCGATACCGATTCTGATAACACCAATATATTTATTCATTTAATTATGCGTGTTATTTGGGAAAAATAAAATAATGAAAATTAAATGACTTAAAGGTGCATATATTATTTACAGTATAAGATGTGAAATTAAAACTAAAAAAACCAAAAAGTTATAAATTCTTTAGGCGGTTTTGATATGCCCAAACCGGGTGTTGTAGTTCTGATAATACGGATATGTTTACTCATTTAGTCTCAGAGTTATTAGAGATAACTAAAATAATTAAAATTATTAAATGGTTTAAAAGTGTATATATATTTTACGGTTTAATTAAAACTTAAAAAAACAAATAAAAAAAAGTTACGAATTCTTTTTGTATGTTTTTAATTATTTTTATGTCTAAAGTTACAAAAGTAGCCCTAAATAGAAGCAAAGTGTATTCATGCAAGAAACTGGTTAACTCTTGTCTTACGTAAGTTTGAACCCAATTGGTTTACCCAAAGGAGCGGCTCACGTTTTTTATGTTGCTTTGAAACATTCTTTAACCCATATATTCTTTGTTCAGACTTCAGAACTTTTAAAATAAAAGTAATTTTATATTACACTAGTTATAAAAATTGTCGCCGCGTTGCGACGAACTTCTTTTGTTATTTAGTCTGTGTTTATATGTGTTTGAAATCACTAAGAACGCGTTGCACATGGAACTGCTGACAAGAATAAAAAGGAAATGTAGAAAAAAACACTAAAAAATAATCGAAAGAAAATCAACTAAAAAGTTGTATGGTAATGATGTTGTTCGGTAGAAACTCGTAGTCAGAGATGAGCAAATAGTAATGGGTACCGGTACCGAATTTCCTGAACCGAAAGATCCTAAGTACCAGTTCGATACTGACGTTTGGCGTTCCTGCTACCGGTTCGCTACAGGTTTTTACCTTCATATACCGAAACCGTAACCGGGGTATCAGTTGGCACTGAGCTCATCCCTACCCCTAAAACTAAAAAAAAAGTTGTACGATACTGTTGTTGTTCGTATGGTACCCGTGATCAGGGAGGAGCAAATAGTACTGGGTAGCAGTACCAAATTTCTCGAACTAAACGACTATAAAACTCAATCCGGTACCAACTTTTTGCGTTTTATGTACCAGGCTGGTGCTGGTTTTTACATTCATGTACCGATAACGAACACGTATTTTTGATACAAGTACCGGTTGAAACTAAACTTATCAAACTTAAAAAGTAAAGAAAATAACAATTATTATAATATTAAAATAATAAAGGAAAACTGAATATATAGATAATATTAAAATAATAAAGAAAAACTGAATATAATATTTTATTATATTATAATATGTTAAAAGTACTGTTCAAATGCATTTGGTTTTTAATATATAGATAATATATAGATAATATATAATTGTAACATATACAATAAGGATGACAACGAACATGTTTATAAATAAATGTAACTTTTTTTTATTAAAGTGTAAACATATACAATAAGGATGACAACGAACATGTTTATGAGGCTTCTTGGTTTTTTTAAACCCTAACTTAGCTTGAGTATTAAACCTATTTCCAAACCCAATTTCATCCTCGTCGGATCCATGATTTGTAAAAATCAAAATAACAAAACTAAAAAGTACGTACAAAACCTTGAACATTTGTAATCTCCTACCTTTTTTTAGTAGGATGGAGACTTTCTTTGTATTAGGTTACCTAACTCCGTAAATTGGAGAGTTTCGTTACCCCACTCCAGCCAGATTTTGTTATTTTTACCAGACCCATGCTTACTTCAAAGTTTGACTTGGGCGTTCCCTGGGAAACCATACCGTCAACTGCCACTTGACAGCCGTTGTGCCACCCCAAGAGCTAAGCACTCTCTGATGTAATACACGGGGGGACGAAAACCCGGGTGGGCTCAGGATAGAACCTGGCATCTGTGCAAGAAGGCTAGACTCTATCCATTATTGCCTAATTTATCAAAGTGACAAAAGTAAGGATTGAACTTGGGTCTCGATCGGAAAACCCAAACCTCCCTACTACTAGGCCACAAAATAAAAATCTTAGTCTAATAGATAAAAATAATTGTTCACATGACTGTTTTTAAATAAAAATAATTGTTCACATGACTTGCTTTAAATATCATAGTCTATATGACGTGTTTAATTCACTCGCTTTTAGACCCTCGGCTATGGCTCAGTGGTCATGGAAATGAAGGAAAGACTCCTGACCGAATGGTCTCGAGTTCGATTCTCGATCCATCCGGGGTTTACCGGCTCTGCATTGTCGTGTCCTCGGGCGGGTGCAGGGTCGGGTTTTCCCCGGAACTGGTGGCATGGCGGGCTAGGGGTTCTTTGCGTGCAGATTTGGCTGTCGCGGGCTACCTTTCGGCCAATGGGTACCGCGTACAGAGTACCCGACGATTCTTATGTTGGACGTTAAAAAAAATTCACTCGCTTTTAAATTTTAGGAATATAAGAGGGACCTTGTATTTAGACATGTGTCATGTTGTGGTTGAAATGTTTATTGTTTAGAAAAAAAACTAATTTAAGTTTGTGTGTTATACGAGTGGTCTCAAAGTAAATTATATTATTTAACAATATTAACATAAACTTTTAAATGAAAATAAAAACATCACATTACTTAGGTAAATATTAAATTACAATAAATTGAAAGAAATGAATACTAAAAAAAATCAAAAGTCATTAATTTTTTTATACACCACATTTGTTTTTCTATATTGTTGGCCCATGTGATCATTCTCTGAAGAACAGGTGATTCAAAAGCCAAAACTGGTTCCCAAACAGTTGATCCACAATAAGCAGTGCATGATCTATGTTCACTCCAATGACAGTGTTTCTATCAGCTGATCATCCTAAAGTCTGATCTACTCAACAACTGTTCCCTTAATGTAACACCCATGTTATAAATTTAAACTTATAATATTTAAACAACACATTTCATACAAAATGCGTCTTTACAAAACTTTTTAAGTTGATAAACCTACATAACCAAAGTATCCAAGTCGACTACCCGACTAATTTAAAACATTCAAACGAAATATTAAGTATTCACAGGATTCATATAAACTGAAACAAAATAGATCATAGCGGAAGCTTCAAAAGATGTGTGTTCGGTTCTTGGAACTTGCTTGATCTTCATCTGTGTGCTTAATTCGATCACCTATATTCAAAACCAACATAAAAGTTAGTTTTGATAAGTTAATTACATGTTAAAACAAGTTTTATGAGTCAAAACAACAAAATTCAAACAATTTTCGGAATTTAGGGGCGTCGCGCTACGCCACGCCCTATTTTCGACAGAAGGTTCCTTTATTTGCTGCTGCACTTGCCCAGCTCAACCTTAAACCAAAATCCAAACTTTGAAACTTCATAACTCTCATTCTACAAGTCCGTTTTCGCGATTCTTTTTCCTACGTGTCCGTAATTTAAATACGGACCCGTTTATTATCATTACTTGCATAAAATCTCGTTTATAGGCTGATCGCCTAAGAATTCCCCTTTTACTTATTCGACCCGTTTGGTTATTTGTCAAACCATACAAACTTTACTCATAATGGTTTCTAAATAAAATTACCCTTTTTCCCGGGCTTGTCAACGTTGGTGTCACTACCATACCCAAAACTTATGCACACAATATGTCGTGCTTGTTATGAACAATTTCAATAAAAAACGTTGTTACTAATCGACAAAATATGATACTTTTCCTTTTGACCCGTATCATGGGATTCTTTTAGGAAAAGCTACGCTCTTGGCATGTCCGTTCAATGGACTATGCTTTCATAATTCAAAATCAACTAGTGATTATCATATCACTTCAACGCTACCATTTTATCCATTATTTGACCCGTTTGATTGTCTAATAGAATCCACCACTTCACGACACACCACACTTATTTTAACCAATATTTGTCCCGTTCTCTATGATACACCTAACGATTCTAACCGTTCATTTCAACCCGTATGGTTTATTCCCACCATACTTTAACCATTTACTTTGACCCATTTGGTTTGCCGAGTGAACTTCGTCACTTCCATGGTTTACCAATGTAAGACCCTTACTATTATTTAACAGTTTGTGTACAATTATCGACAATTAAATGTATATTTACGTATAACATTCATATAAAAATACGGGTTTATTAAAACTTTTACAAAAGTTAATGGTACAGTGTAATGTAATTAAGTTCGTCGTTTAAAAGTGACGACGAAACAACTTGCGGAAGCTTGTTTCTTGATCGTGTCTGGTTCTTCGATAAGCTTGATTGTCCTCCGGTTCTATAGTTATACCTGCAACTCATAAAACATGAGTTGGATTAGTTATACGTAACTTAAAACGTATTTAAATGGGCTCGCAATACATAAATTGCTAAAAAGAAACAATTTTCGCACAACAAGACCCTCGTCACGTCGCGCGACGGCCTAAGGCCTGTCTTGTCGTGTGGCGCGACGCCTTACATATTCCAGAATGTTGCAGCTTTGCTGCTGCATTTGCCCAGCTCCGATTTCGATCAAAATTCTAACTTCAAAGCTTCATAACTTTTGATCTAGATGTCTGTTTTGCGTGATTCTTTTTCCTACGCGATCGTAATTAGATTCTCCATCACATGGAGTTAAAATCCAACGTCTGAATTCGCAAATTTTTAGATTTTAAGCTCTCGGCTTGAAATTCAAATATAACACCTTTTTGACCCGTTCATGATTTTATCAAACAAACTTGCTTGGCACTTTTGGTTTCTCATGAACATATTTTGTCACACCCCGATATTTCCACGTTTGACCGGTGGGCCCGGTAGGGGAGTATCGTGACGTAGTTGATATCATCATAGTCAAACAACACAATATATAAATGCACAGCGGAAGAAAAAGATAAATATATTACAATCCGAATATAAAGTAATATCAAGTATTACAACGGAAAGTAAAGGATCCACAGGCGGATCTTAAAACATAAATATTGTTCAACAGACTTTAGACGCCTAGAACTTGCAAGATTCCTTATTAACGTCCTGAGCAGCTTCCAGCCTATTACGTACTTGTACCTGTCACTTAGACTTTTGAAAATACGTCAGTTTTCACTGGTAAATACACTCAACCGACTCATTTGAAAATGTCTATGAAAATTGGTTTAGGTGCTCAAGGCACGAAGATGTTTTGACACTTTGATTAAAATGCACAAGGCAAAATTTAATCTTTTATACTTGGGACAAACCATATCTCATGTTATCAGTTTTACATAACTTGCTCTACATATGGGGCCCGATTCTATGCCGGTTCTGTCAGGTGTATGCCTACACCGTGTGCTTAGGTCGTGGCCATTGCATTTAATGAGTCAAGGATATCCAGGACACGGTCGCATTAATCCCCAATGTTTCAGTCAAGCAATATGAATTAAAAACAGGTTATTTGGATTTCCGACTTATTGGTCTTTGAATCCCATACCTGACCATGCGGTATTTATATTACCGTATCCCAAGCCCGTAATAGGGAAAATAAGTTAAGAGTATTTACCTGAGCTAGCTCCTGTCTTAAATAGCAAGAATTATAATAACTCAGCTGTATTCACTTAAGTAAGCGTAGGTACAATTTACCGGAAGGCTCTAGTCTGGAATGATGGTATAAATAACCAATTAGAATGCTAACGAGTCTTTAATTAAGCCTAAGCTTAGACCGGTTAATTATACGGTTCAAACGCACGATTAGGCGAAGACCGGAATAGAATGTGATTTAGACCCAACAAGTTCGGAGACTTGCTTAATATGGGTATTTCATACACATTCTGGATTTTGAGATAAAACCGATAAGGTTTGACCCGTTTCGGCTAATTTATGCAAACTAGTTACATAAACCGAACCGAACGCGTAATAAGCGTAACGGGTATTCATAAGAGCCATATACAGGTTTCCTAAGTTAATATGCTTCAAATATGTTGTGACATCAGTAAGATGTCTTTTATTATGCCCGAAACGAATTTAAACACAAACTATGCCTCGTAGGGGTAGTTTGGTCATTTTCAAGGTTATAAAAGAGTCTAAGTATTAACCTGAGTTACAGGTCTGATATAATCAGCAAAAATACTTAGTTTACTAAGTTATAATAGTAGGGTAAAGTATATATGTGAAATTTATCAATTATAACCAAACTATGCACCGTAGGGGCATTTTGGTAATTTCACATAAGCCGTAAAGCTCAAAACTGAAGTCTGAATTAAACAACTTTTGCTTACTGTTAAAATATTATAATTTGCCCAAAATATCAGTAGGTATCAACCCTTGTATGTTTAAAATAGTTCTAGTACATACTATGCGTTAAAAACGCTTAAAAAGGCGATTAGAAGCCATTTCCGGGTTCTATACATAAAGCTGATATTTTTATTATTCCAGGGGGCTTAAAATAATTTATTTATCATATGTAATCAGTAGCAAAAGGTTTGGAGTCAATTAGATATGTAAAACTCATTTTATAGCCCGTAAGGGCAAAACCGACAATTACCGGATTAAGCCTACGACTATAAGTTATGCTCAGCCTAAAATTAATTAAAAATCTTCAAAAATCCCAAAATAATATATTACATCAGTGGGTAATAAGTTTGATATCAAAAAGTAGGCTTAGATAGGCCATACGCTAATTATGTCGTTTAATTAACAAAAAGCTTTCAATTTACGCTAATGAGCATAACTCTCAAACTACACCTCAAACTGATGTCAAACTTTGGGTACAAGTTTATATATCAGTGACTAAGGTTTCTACTCTTTTACATTTTCAAAAATCACGTTTTAAGGTGAAAAGGGCATAATGGTCAACATATGGGCAATTAACGGAATCATGCGTATTAATTGGTTAACTAATGAACCATGGTGTATAATCACAGAGGGTTATACTAGCATGTAACCTGGTCCAAATAGAGCTCTTAGGCATTTCTAAAACATACCAAAACGGGTCAGAACTGAAGTCAAAGCAAAAGTCAAAGCTTTGCGACTTTCGGTTCCGAACCGGGTCTCTACTGAAAATTGTCGGGTTAAACATGTTTAGACATGTTCTTACACTAATTACTAAGTTATATTAATGATCAAACAGGTTGTATGTGTTCTACATTGCTAATTATGCATAAATTAGAAAATAAACATTCTGTTGACTTTTTAATAACAAGTTTGACCCGACTTTTGACCTAGTTAGAGTGGGAATCAGGGGGAACCCTTTTAAGGGTTTATTACCCACATAATTACCAACTTATAACTACTTTCAATTCGACTAATCACTGGACCATTAGTGATTAATCGTTAAGTCAACCGTTAATTACGACGGTTTGACTTTTAAGCTTAAACTAAGCAAAAAACTTAACTAAGAAAGGTTAAGCATACTTACTGAAGTCCTATGCTTGATTAGTGATCACTTGAGCCTGCTTTGGAGCTCCAGAAATGATCAGAAAGCTGAAGGAAGGTGTGAAGAACTTGTTGCAACCTTGCCCCTTTATATAGTGCTCAAATCTTCATGGATTGTTGACAACAAGGTCTACCATTGATGTTTGATCACTAACAAGTGTCCCTAAATGTCTAGGGGTTGTTTAGGGGTCAAGCAAGATGAGGAAAATCATTCATAAGGCTTTTACAAGGGCTAGGGCAGACAAGAATCCAAGAAAATCCAAGAAAATAGGAAATCTGTCCAGATAAGGCCGTCGCGTAGCGCGACGGCATATGTAGTTAGTGCTTGCGCTACGCGAGCGTGTGTGATCCAGCCAAACCAATTTTCCATTAATTGTAGTTTTGGTCCCCGGTCCTTCTAAAGGTAGCTTTCACATCTTGTTTTGCACAATGAGCCCTCTAAATTGACTTATAAGGGCTTTAAGACATTTACCCACTTTGTTTAGCCCTCGGTTAACTTTATTGTTACCCGAAAAGTCGTAAACTTCAACGTTGACGCTTTAACCCCTTGTATACGAATTTGATCATAACTTTCTCATATGATAACGAAACTTTATGAAATTTATACCGTGTATTCTAGTGAGCATAATTAACCGTTACAAAGCTTCGGGTTTGTCAAAAGGTCACTCAGAGGTATAACTTAAACATGTTGACACATTTAACCCCTGTAGTTTGTAATCTCTCACTTTCTTTCATATTTAGCTTCGTATGATCCATGATTTATTCGTCTAAAGGTATGAGAATCATGTAGGGTTAATGTACAATATATTTATTCACTGTTGACATTTAGAACTCGCATATTCACATTCTTTCCATGATTGTCAACTTTAGTCCTTCCAGAGTATTCTTTTACACGTTCAAGCTTATGACACGTGTCAATACATTATAGGACGTGAATTTTCGAGGTGTTACATATTTCTATAATCATTTCCTATGGTACAAGGTTTGAATCACGGGTTTTCACGCATCCTTAACCTGTTTTAGCTTATAATCTTATTTTGACCCGTTAAGGGTATTTATGCACTTCTAAGCTAAATTTGCGCTCATTCCTTGCATGTATTATAATTCCACACATCCTTATTGATTAATCTTCCACCACAATCATAGTTGTGGTGGATTTAACGTAGTAGACTATTTATTCCGAGTTCTATCCCTCGAATATGTCAATTTACGGCAAGGACGCATTTAAGGCATTTAACCCTTTAAAATTCATGCCTACAACTTCTATACGCATCTAAGGGTTACAAATCATAATATAAGTTTCTAAACAACCTCTAAGGGTTGTTTACCCGGTTTACCCATCAAGGGCTTTTTGGTCAATTTTAAATCTTTCATTTTTGCGATGAGGGATTTCACTAAATATTTGGCCCTCATTGCACTTTTAACTATAAGTCCATATATGCGTACCTGGCTCGGGTCAACAAATAGACCCGATTAATACCTAGATTTAATCATCCCATATTCTATAGCGACGCAATTATCTGAATTGCTAATCGCTCCTGTTGACATAAGACTTAACAACCACATTAGTCAATTTTGTCAAATGATGTTATCATCACCATTTGACCCGTTTGGCCTATATGACCAAACATTTACTTATGTATCAAAACATGGTTTGTAATTACCAATTTGCCTATCCGACCCATTTCGGATTTTTCTTTCAATAGATCCATTTCCTTACTTATTTAGCCCATTTTGGCTTACGCCATGAGTATCCTTTTAGCTTCGGTTTACATAAGTTGACACTTGACTAAATTTCCATTTTTACCCATTTTCGCATTATTAGTTACACTATAAGGTAACCTTAACGAAATTTCATTATTTCTTAGTCATTACATGACTAAATTACCGTTTCGCCCCTTTTACCATAAACCATGGTTTTTATCAATTTTGTATATGTTCCGACTCGTATCAATCACGTCGGAATCCATATTTCCAACATTATCTCTATCGAGTTTATGACTTATAAAATAAATAACTATTCTACAAAAAGGTGTAAGTTTCACTTACCTTGCGTCTATGCCACGCTTTTCTTTACGTACTTGCTCCGTTTAACCCGCTTCATCCACAAGCTTCCACCTAGCTTGTTAGGCGTCAAACTAGCATCATATTTCGTAAGATAGTTAGTTTAGTCATTGTCAATCATGACTATTCCATCTTACGTATTTTCTATCAAAATTACCATTCGATCTTATTAATGGTCGGTTTGACTTTTAAAAATTCAATTGTCTATTAGTATATAAAATGCACATTCAAGTTTACCAACTAGTTTTGGCATTTCTCAATTCACCCGGTAGGCGTTCTTTTAAGACACCGTTTAACAAATCTTTTAACCCGGTTCCATATATTTCCAATACTTCAACTAGTTCAAGTGATTACTAAATCTAACTTATTTATTCATTTTCACAAGAACTAAGGGTTCCCCTCTATTAGTGAGACCCATTTCATCTTACTATTTAGCATTCATCCGAACGCCTAATAAAACCAAGTTCTTTATATGAACAAGTATATGACGAAATTTCATACATCTATTTACGTGAATCAAAATTACCAAATTTTATCATAACATATTATAACCCATTTCAAGTCATGCATAAGCTTTCATCCGAACTTATAATTTGTTCAAATATCTCGCTTCAACTATGAATTATGATGATTTTTAAACACCAATATATCATCCTCCTCACTTTTAGTCAAACCCACTTCCTAGTTTACTTGTTAATCTTTTACAAGTAATATTACACCAAGTTTCTCATAATTTCATCATGACTAACGAAATTAAACATACATAAACATTCAATTTCAATTTTGGATCATAATCCAACAATCTATTCGCAAGTGACCTACTTGTCTCAAAATTCAACTTTAACCAATCTTGGTTTTATGACATACCTTATGATCCCCATAACTAGGTGATCGTTTATACGCGTTTATGCTTCGATTTGGTCTTGAATTGATCCTCAAATTGGAAGATTTTGTTGAGTTAGGGTTTCACCCCCTTTCTCCTGCTCCTGGTGGATCGACCACACACACCCATGTGTGTGTTTTTGTATTATTTTTTATAAGCTTTTAATTAAACATCTTTCCAATTACCCACTTTTAGTCCCTCAAAGTTTAAGGGTTTTATAAATGGGTTAGTTATTACAAGTTCCTTCATTGTTTTAAGGAATATATTTAACTGGGTTGATATTCCTAGTTACTTGATGAGTTTCGGGGAAGTTATAACCCATGTTATTTTAAGTCCCGTTAACTCGGGCCTTTTGCATACTTTGTTTTCTCAAAGTATTTATCCTCCTTTTTAATTAACATCAAGTTTATTTATTTATTTCCTAATATTTACCGGGTTAATAATTTTTTTACCACTAACGGCGTTTTACCCGTCATTACTATTAACGTGGTTTGATCACGAAACCCGTTTTTGGGGTGTTACAAGTCTACCCCCCTTAAAGAGGTTTCGTCCCCGAAACCTTTCTCATGTACTTTCTTAGTTTAGATCACCTGAACCTTAGTTTCGGTGATTACTTGAGCATTGCTCTCATATAATAATCTTACCAAAAAGTATGGTAATGTGTTTTTGGTTTTAAGGCGTATGCGCCTTTCACGTGTAAGGCCATTACTTTCAGCTTGTATTTCTTATTCTGGTCACTTATTTGACCGAGTTGTCATCTGATTACTCGGTCGTATTTATTATTCAACATGTTTACTTCTAGCTAATTTTTATATTGACAAGCGCTTTGCATAAGTCGTAACACTATTTTGACTTTAAATATTTTTTTTATACCGGCTAGACTAATTTGTCGCCGTCACTTTATACCCCGTCACTCGGGTATATCATATTGACATCTCGACATTTTGCGTGCTTCTGATTTTATATCTCGTAACTCACGCTACGACGTGGTTACATTCTATGTGTAACATCCCGAAAATGCGAGTTCATAAATTTGCAATTTGGTTGCAATTAAACTAGTAAAATAAACTAACTAGGAATGACACTAACCAAGTTAGTTGGTCACCTACAAGTAGTTAGAAGATAAAACAAATAAAGAATGAAAAATGAGGGACTAAAATTGTCTAAATGAAAACTATTTTAATAAAATAACAAAGTTAAAACACAAACACACTTGTCTGTGTGTTGTGGAGATCGACCAGGAGACAGGGGCGACCCGAAGCTCCATCAAAACCCTAGTTCATCACCAAACTCACAAATTGAGGGCTCAAACCAAGTCAAAATCGAAAATCGAGCATAGATTAGTGATCCTCATTGCAAGAGGATTATCAGGTATGTAAAATTTGATGAAAATTCCCCAACTTGAAATTCTCATAAATTCGGGAAATCTGAAATTTATGGTTGCATGTTTGTTTTATGATGGATTAGGAACAATATAGTGTCTAGGGACAAACCCTAGACAAATAAAAGTTGAAATCATGTGAATTTTTAGTGAAATCTATGAACACCATTGTAGGTGATTAGTGGGTTATGTATAATTTGATAAACACTAGGATATTGGGTGTTGTTCTAGTGTAATTTGACAATTGTGAAGTGACTTCAGAATTTTAGAAGCTAACAATTATGTAAAATGGGTTGATTGATGTGAAATTCGGGCTAAATGATAAGCTAGGGACTTGCTATATAATCATGTAAAAATCTGCCCTTAAAGTGTTTGTGAAAATGCCTCAAAGAAGGCTTAAAACTGAAATTTAAAGTTGAAACGCATAATTATGATGTTTAGGTTTACTACGCGATATATGGTTTAAAGGGAGTTCTAAACATGTTATAAATGAACTCTATAAGAAAGGACGCAGGAGCGTCAAGCGGACAAGCAGGTGGCGAATCGCGTTTGAAAGGCTTACTTTGAAGGTATGTAACTTGCCCCGTTACATTAAGTGAAATTTTATTAAGTTATGCATAGTCGTATTGTAGAATGGAAGTTGCGTAAATTTTAAAAGCGATGATGTTCGCTAAATTGAATAATAGGTCAAGGATTGATAAGATCTCGTTGGTAGTCATCATATTGGAGGATTCCGTAGATGAGCCAAACGGGTCGAATAATCAATTAAAGCATGGATATTGCTTCGTAATATGATTGATTGGTCTTTTGTTATCGATTAATAATTGACATATCAAAATACGAGAATTTAGTATGTTGGTTTATTAGAATGAAAAATCCAAGAATTTGGGTTTGGCTGAAATAAATAAAGAAGACAAAACATAACCTTTCAGGGACTATCGTAAATTACGGTAGTACCGTAATTTACGGTAGAGGCCAAAAAGGTTACGGTAAGATTCTACTGATTTACGGTAGACCAATATTTCCCAGGATCTACCGTAACTTACAGTGTCTATCGTAAGTTACGGTAGAGTCCTGTAACATTTGTCGAATTTTGTAAATCCACGTTAATCGAACCCGCTTTGATCGTAGTTTCGATTATGTAACATTTCTAAGTACTCTAATACTAATGTTTAATGTAAACATTTCAGTTTCTAGGTATTCAAGGAATACGAATGGCGGTCAAGCAAGTTTTCAAAGAACCGAACACGAACTTTTGAAGCTTCCGCATAAATTAACTTTGCTTAGACAATGTTTATGATGTAACTAATTTGCTAAACAACTTATGAATGTTGAATTAGTCGGTAGTTGACTAATGTTTGTTTCCTTAGAACTTTACTTTTGGAACTTATGTTTTAAATGGGATATCTATTATATAAAATCTTAGGAATTATTGTTAAATTTGAGTAGTAATTAAGATGGGTGTTACAAGTTGTTAATCAGAGCTTAAGGTTGTCAACAAAGTGTTCGGTTCAAGCTTGATCGATCGTCCGGTAAGAATTAACTTATTATTTTAATAGATTATATCTTATGTAAGAAACGAGAAGTGAATTAACGTGCATGGGAAGAGTGTGTTAATTCACTCAAACCGGGAAAGTGCACCAAATGCGAACGGTTAAAGCAAGTTAGGAACTTGGCTAAACCGAAACAAATGAAGCAACGTTATAAATGAAATGTTTAACGTTTAATGTAAACATTTCAGTTTCAAGATGTCTGAAAGAAACGATGATGATCCGGTGCAGACAAGCACCGAACAAATGAAAGAGATAATTGCCGAAGAGGTAGGAAAGGCAATTGAAGGAAGTCTATCCGGGTTTATAGACAAAATTCAAAGCACGGTGTTGTCACTTGTCGAAGAGCGAGTCAAAAGGTTGGAGGATAGTGTCAACCTTATGAAGGAGAAATCGGGAGAACGTAAAGGGTGTTCATATAAAGAATTTATGGCGTGTAAACCGCCAATCTACAACGGGGAGGTTGACCCAATAATTTGCCAAAGATGGTTGGGCGACATTGAAGAGGTGTTTGAAAGAACCCATTGTGATGAAAGTGACTTTGTGGCTTACGGAACGGGCCAGTTGAGAGGTCAAGCCAAAGACTGGTGGGACAACAAAAAGAATGAAATAGGAGCCGAAGCGGCGAGAACCATGACATGGGAAGAGTTTAAGACACCGTTTCTTAAACATCATAGTCCCAAGGCGGTTATCAATAAAATCAAGGAAGAGTTCATGCAACTTAGGCACAAGGGCGAGACCATAGACAAGATTACAGCGATGTTTATGGATAAGATGAAGTTTAGCAGTGAATTGGTGACAAACGAAGAACAGAAGATATACTACTACTATAACATGTTGAGCGCTGAATATAGGGAGTTTATGACTCCTTCAAAATACGAGACCCTTACCGAAATCATAAACGTTGCTCGGGAACGAGAAATCGAGTTGAAGAAACAAGTTGAAAGGGGTGAGCGAAGGGTGCAAGATGTGAATCCAAGCCCTACAAAGAAAGCTCGAACTGGAGAGTCGGGAAAGAAAGTGGATGCTAAAGGTGGGTCGCCAAGTTGTAAAGTGTGCGGGAAAGGACACAAGGGAGAATGTCGGTTCAAAGACAAACCATGCCCTATATGTAGTAAGACGCGGCACACGGCGTCGCTATACCCGGGTAAAGTCTCAGTTTGCTACAAATGTTATCAACCCGGCCACAAAAAGTCCGAATGCCCGGACTTAGTTGGAAAGAGAGACGTTAGAGAATCTCCAGCAGAAGCTCCTAAGGCGAAGGCTAGATCCTTCCAACTTACCGCGGCTGAAGCAAAAACAGAACCCGATGTGGTCTCAGGTATATTCACAATTAACTCAATTCCCGCACGTGTATTGTTTGATACGGGTGCGAATAAATCCTTCATTTCGCATGGATTTATTCGACATCCTTCATTTGTATTGACGAAATTATCTGTGCCCTTAGAAGTTGAAATAGGGGACAACAAAAGTTTATAGTTTGTGATGTTTGTCGAGGCTGTAAATTAAGCATCGACGATGAAGAATACTTGATAGACCTAATCCCGATGTCAATGGGGGAATTTCAAGTAGTCGTTGGGATGGATTGGCTATCTCAACACCACGCAAAGGTCGTGTGTTTTCGTAAGGAGATAAAGCTAACATCTCCGAGCGGGAAACACGTCACTATCTATGGCGAAAAAGGAGGTAACCCTATAATATGCTCGATGTTGAAAGCTCACAAGCTTATGAAGCAAGGATGCAAGGCGTTTATGATATACGCGAATGAGCCCGAGAAGGGATCACTGAAGATTGAAAATGTACCAGTAGTACGGAACTACGAAGATGTGTTTCCGGAAGATTTACCGGGGATACTGCTTGAACGGGAAGTAGAGTTCGGGATCGAATTGTTTCCCGGCGCAAAACTCGTAGCTAGAGCACCGTACCGACTTGCGCCGTCGGAGTTACAAGAGTTGATGTCCCAGATTCAAGACCTGCTTGACAAAGGATTCATAAGGCCGAGTGTGTCTCCTTGGGGCGCACCGGTACTGTTCGTGAAAAAGAAAGACGGAAGCATGTGCATGTGTATCGATTACCGGGAGTTAAACAAACTCACGGTAAAGAACCGATACCCGCTTCCGAGGATAGATGATCTATTTGACCAACTACAAGGTTCGAACTGGTTTTAAAAAATTGACCTTAGATCGGGATATCACCAACTAAAGGTCAAAGAGGAAGATGTGCCGTAGACGGCTTTCCGCATGCGATACGGACATTACGAGTTCCTCGTGATGTCATTTGGACTAACAAATGCACCCGCCGCTTTCATGGATCTCATGAACCGGGTTTGTAAGCCAATGTTGGATAAATCAGTCATTGTGTTTATCGATGATATTCTGGTATATTCAAAAAGTGAAGCTGAACATGCACACCACTTACGAGAGGTGTTAGAGACACTTAGACGAGAGAGGTTGTATGCGAAATTCTCTAAGTGTGCCTTTTGGTTACGAGAGGTGCAATTTCTCGGCCACATCATAAGTGCCGATGGAGTATTGGTAGATCCGTCCAAGATCGAGGCCGTGTCGAAATGGAATTCCCCGAAGAGCCCTTCAGAAATTAGAAACTTCTTAGGGCTTGCGGGATACTATAGGAGATTCATTCAAGATTTCTCCAAGATCGCGTCGCCACTAACCAAGTTAACCCGAAAAGAGGAGAAGTTCATTTGGGGTGTTGAGCAAGAAAGGGCATTTCAGACGCTAAAAGAGAAGTTAACTCAAGCTCCGGTATTAACATTGCTGGACGAAGTTGAAGACTTAGTGGTTTATTCGGATGCCTCATTATCGGGGCTCGGATGTGTTCTGATGCAACGGGGCAAAGTTATAGCTTATGCCTCGAGACAATTGAAGATACATGAGAAGAAATATCCCACGCACGATCTTGAATTGGCTGCGGTGGTATTTGCGTTAAAAATATGGAGGCACTATTTATATGGGGTAAAGTGCACCATATTCACCGATCACAAAAGCTTAAAATACTTCTTCGATCAGAAGGAGTTAAATATGCGTCAGAGACGATGGTTGGAAATGGTGAAGGATTTTGATTGCGAAATACACTACCACCCCGGAAAGGCGAATGTGGTGGCGGATGCTTTGAGCAGAAAAGCGGACTGTGTCCCAATACGAGTAAGATCAATGCAACTTGTGGTGACCTCGGGTTTACTTGAACGTATCCGAGAGGCGCAAGTGAAAGAGGAAAACTGGAAAAAGGAAAGGATTGTTGGCCAAGTTAAAGATCTCGAAGTAGGCAATCACGATTTGAAAACACGTTTCAATAGAATTTGGGTTCCTAACACATGTGGAGTTAAAAAGCTTCTACTAGATGAAGCTCACAAGTCCCGTTATTCCATCCATCCGGGGGCGACCAAGATGTATAATGATTTAAAACAAAACTATTGGTGACCCGGGATGAAAAGAGATATTGTGAAATATGCGGAGAAGTGTTTGACCTGCTTGCAAGTCAAAGCGGAGCACCAGAAGCCATATGGTAAGTTGCAACCATTGGACATCCTAGTTTGGAAATGGGAACAAATCACCATGGATTTGTTGACCAAATTGCCCAAAACCAATCGCGGGTTTGATGCTATATGGGTAGTCGTGGATAGATTGACGAAAAGTGCTCACTTCATTTCGATTCGTGAGACTTATACATCCGAGAAGATGTCGGAGGTGTACACCAATGAAATCATAGCATGTCATGGGGTACCGATATCCATTGTGTCAGACAGAGATACTCGGTTTACTTCGAATTTTTGGCGTGAATTCCAAGAACAAATGGGAACTAAACTGTTCATTAGCACCGCTTACCATCCACAAACGGATGGGTAGAGTGAAAGAACAATACAAACGTTGGAGGATATGTTGCGGGCTTGCATTATTGACTTCGGGGGTAGTTGGGATGTCTATCTACCCTTGGTCGAATTCTCATATAACAATAGCTATCACGCGAGCATTAGAATGGCCCCATATGAAATGTTATATGGTAGAAAGTGTCGAACCCCGGTATGTTGGGGAGAAGTGGGTCCACGAGGACTAGCACCTACTGATGTAATCCGAACTACGAATGAGAAGATCGACATGGTCCGAACTCACCTAAAAGCGGCTCAGGATCGACAAAAGTCGTACGCGGATAAACGAAGGAGGCCGATTGAATTTCAAGTGGGCGATAAAGTAATGCTGAAAGTATCGCCGTGGAAGGGAATAATACGGTTCAGAAAAAGAGGAAAGTTGAGCCCAAGATTTATTGGGCCATTTAAAATCATCGAGCGGATTGGCAAGGTGGCTTATCGCCTTGAGCTACCGGAAGAATTGAGTGGAATACATGGCACGTTTCACGTGTCGCAATTGCGGATGTGTCTAGCGGACGAAACAACTTATATCTATTACGATGATATCGAAGTGGATAATAGCCTGAATTATGCGGTGAGACTAGTGGAGATTTTAGATTGAAAGGTCAAGCACTTACGAAGCAAACAAATCGATCAAGTCAAGATCAAGTGGGAGCATAGGAAAGGCTCGGACACTACGTGGGAGTCCGAAGAGAAGATGCGACGTCTCTACCCTACTTTATTTGGTACGTACTTTGGTTTCGGGGACGAAACCCTTTTTAAGGGGGGTGGACTTGTAACATCCCGAAAATGCGAGTTCATAAATTTGCAATTTGGTTGCAATTAAATTAGTAAAATAAACTAACTAGGAATGACACTAACCAAGTTAGTTGGTCACTTATAAGTAGTTAGAAGATAAAACAAATAAAGAATGAAAAATGAGGGACTAAAAGTGTCTAAATGAAAACTATTTTAATAGAATAACAAAGTTAAAACACAAACATACTTGTCTGTGTGTTGTGGAGATCGACCAGGAGACAGGGGCGACCCGAAGCTCCATCAAAACCCTAGTTCATCACAAAACTCACAAATTGAGGGCTCAAACCAAGTCAAAATCGAAAATCGAGCATAGATTAGTGATCCTCATTGCAAGGGGATTATCAGGTATGTAAAATTTGATGAAAATTCCCCAACTTGAAATTCTCATAAATTCGGGAAATCTGAAATTTATGGTTGCATGTTTGTTTTATGATGAATTAGGAACAATATAGTGTCTAGGGACAAACCCTAGACAAATACAAGTTGAAATCATGTGAATTTTTAGTGAAATCTATGAACACCATTGTAGGTGATTAGTGGGTTATGTATAATTTGATAAACACTAGGATATTGGGTGTTGTTCTAGTGTAATTTGACAATTGTGAAGTGACTTCAGAATTTTAGAAGCTAACAATTATGTAAAATGGGTTGATTGATGTGAAATTCGGGCTAAATGATAAGCTAGGGACTTACTATATAATCATGTAAAAATCTGCCCTTAAAGTGTTTGTGAAAATGCCTCAAAGAAGGCTTAAAACTGAAATTTAAAGTTGAAATGCATAATTATGACGTTTCGGTTTACTACGCGATATATGGTTTAAAGGGAGTTCTAAACATGTTATAAATGAACTCTATAGGAAAGGACGCATGAGCGTCAAGCGGACAAGCAGGTGGCGAATCGCGTTTGAAAGGCTTACTTTGAAGGTATGTAACTTGCCCCGTTACATTAAGTGAAATTTTATTAAGTTATGCATAGTCGTATTGTAGAATGGAAGTTGCGTAAATTTTAAAAGCGATGATGTTCGCTAAATTGAATAATAGGTCAAGGATTGATAAGATCTCGTTGGTAGTCATCATATTGGAGGATTCCGTAGATGAGCCAAACGGGTCGAATAATCAATTAAAGCATGGATATTGCTTCGTAATATGATTGATTGGTCTTTTGTTATCGATTAATAATTGACATATCAAAATACGAGAATTTAGTATGTTGGTTTATTAGAATGAAAAATCCAAGAATTTGGGTTTGGCTGAAATAAATAAAGAAGACAAAACATAACCTTTCAGGGACTATCGTAAATTACGGTAGTACCGTAATTTACGGTAGAGGCCAAAAAGGTTACGGTAAGATTCTACTGATTTACGGTAGACCAATATTTCCCAGGATCTACCGTAACTTACGGTGTCTACCGTAAGTTACGGTAGAGTCCTGTAACATTTGTCGAATTTTGTAAATGCACGTTAATCGAACCCGCTTTGATCGTAGTTTCGATTATGTAACATATCTAAGTACTCTAATACTAATGTTTAATGTAAACATTTCAGTTTCTAGGTATTCAAGGAATACGAATGGCGGTCAAGCAAGTTTTCAAAGAACCGAACACGAACTTTTGAAGTTTCCGCATAAATTAACTTTGCTTAGACAATGTTTATGATGTAACTAATTTGCTAAACAACTTATGAATGTTGAATTAGTCGGTAGTTGACTAATGTTTGTTTCCTTAGAACTTTACTTTTGGAACTTATGTTTTAAATGGGATATCTATTATATAAAATCTTAGGAATTATTGTTAAATTCGAGTAGTAATTAAGATGGGTGTTACACTATGTCACTTTTAGCAATCGTAATCACATCACATCTTGTTTAAGTTTATGTCGATTTTTCATTGTCGAAAATCTTTCTTTCGAATGTATCGTTTTACACCCATCGGTGTTAAAACCTATATCCTTTAATATTAACCATTTCTGAGTTCGCCTGATAATATTCATATCTGTTAAAACGTTGTTTCTTACTAGAACTGAATTTTAGTTTAACGTTTTTCTCTTTCGCTTATGTCAATTTACTCACATCAAGGAAATTGGCAACCAATAATTTATTCCTTTTCGTTCTCGTTTTACACGGGGAATCGTAACAAGTTCCCTCGCTTTATGCTATTGACCCGTAGGTCCTTTCACTTGGCCTCATAGGCTATTTCTTTAGATTTTCACATTTTTATTGTGAAACTCTAACAGTTCGTTTCTTCTTATTTATGACCCAAGGGTCTTCTTGGTCCCGTAGGTCTTAACACTACTTTTATTTCCGTAGGTTATGATGATTCCCGTAGTTCATCTTTTATTCGTGTCTTTATTCACATGTATATATATCCATATATAGCGTTAAGGCATCCCTTGTTATGTTTGGAATCATTTATTTTCGCTTTTTAACTTTACTTAACCTCGGCCGTAGTCTAAGGCTTCATTCGTTTACTTTCGGACAAATTTTCCGACCTTATGACTTCTTACGTCATTCATACATCATTTTATTCTACGCTTACCATTATCTGGTTCTCGCCTATATTTCCTTGCAACCCACTACCCGGGTTCTTTTACCTTAAGGTTTTTAGTGCCCATAACCCCTTTGCATAGGTTTATTAATATTTCGCGCTTTTATTTATTCAGTTCGCGCTTACTTACATTAGCAATGTTATTCTTTATTTAATTCATTTGACTTATTCGTGTGAAATTTTATCACTTATGAATGTCAAACTTCATTCTTTGTTTGTCCCGTTCAACTTTAAAATAATTGAACGTAATTTATCAAAATTTCTATTTACAGTACCTTATCGTCTTTTAGTCATGACTCGAAACCCGAGTCTTTTGACTTTCCATCCGAGTTCCCGTTTCTCGGTCTATGCATGTGTTTAAATCCTTACCCATCAACCGGGTGTTTTACCGAAGCCGTTATCATTGCAACCCTTCCGGTATGCATTAAGACTTCGCTTCGATTTATTTGGTTGTCTTAGCGAAATCCATCGCTTTTATTCGACCATGTCTTTTATTCTTTATGTGACCACCCTTGACGGCCTTATAGATTATGAGTGACGATTATCATCGTCATCCTTTCTTTACTACGACCAAAATTAACATCCTTAGTTATCTTTTTTTTTGTGGGCAATACCTTCGTTTTTATGACCCTGCGTATCATCTATACTTTGGTTTCACTTGCCCATTTTTGTCACCCCTGGTTCTTTCGTCCAAAATGACTTATTTTCGTGAATTTTCCTTAAGTCATTCATTTATATCATCATTCACATTAATCTTTGTCCCTTCTCTCGGGCTCATTATCCTAATGTAATACGCTTCCGTCACCCGGCTGTGCGTTTACATTATTATCAATTGTTTTGCTCATTTGATTCATTTGGGTATTTTTTAATTTGTCCCACTCACCCCGTCCTTACTACATCAGATGTAAGTATGTCCATCATAAAAGTTCATGACATCATGTGTTCACTACTTACTTGGCCAGAGTAAGCGATCAACACATGACACACATGACCTTTTATAATTTTCACACTACACCCCATGTAAGTAACACCTCTAATCTTTCTATATCACTGACTTAATTTGGCAAAACTTTATTCACTTATTAATTAACAATTAATAGTTTTACCTGTTTCATTCTTAAACATATACAATGTTTTCCTTTTTAAGAAACTATTGTTTAATCACATTCGTAATGTGATCGTTACTTTTCTCAATAATATAATATTGAGAATTATTCACTTGGATAATTACTCCCGTCCAAGTTTTCACACAATCTAACTCTATTATTGTCTCGTTATTCACAATCGTGAATAACATATATTTCTACTAAATTTTCCTCTTGGAAACATCATCCTGAATAGGTGTCTTATTTAGGTTTTCCAAGTTTTATTCTATGTATGCAACAGTCATTCTTTGCATGTTTGTTGTATATTTCTATATGTGCGATTAAATTTAAAACGTGCACCTGGTAATGCTTGCCCTAACAGGCTTCTCTTGCCGTTAACCTTGTTCGCGATCGCTACGCGATTTAGGTCCTTGACGAGTATGCTCTGCTTGTCATCCCTCGGACTGTTCCTCCGTCATACCCGCAATTTATTCAATTCTCGCCATCTTCAGATGCGAGTGTCCTTCAATTAAAATATTTACAAAAGTTAGTAATTTTGACATTAATAAACGCCCATGTAGTAATACAAGGCTTTTTACTATACGTGTCAACACACGTGATTTCGTTAACTATACCAATCAGTTTCATTGGGGTAACGTGTATTACACAATAACTCTATGTGTTGTTCACAACACTTTAATCATACTAAACCATCTACATACTTGTACTTACCGGATTTGCGATCAAGCCTCGAACCGAACACCAATCTTTATCAAGAGCATAAGGTTTAGGTCCAAGCATAGTTTTTCCCCACCATACTTGAATCTCTTAAACCAGGGCTCTGATACCAACTTGTAAGACCCTTACTATTATTTAACAGTTTGTGTACAATTATCGACAATTAAATGTATATTTACGTATAACATTCATATAAAAATGCGGGTTTATTAAAACTTTTACAAAAGTTAATGGTACAGTGTAATGTAATTAAGTTCGTCGTTTAAAAGTGACGAAGAAACAACTTGCGGAAGCTTGTTTCTTGATCGTGTCCGGTTCTTCGATAAGCTTGATTGTCCTCCGGTTCTATAGTTATACCTGCAACTCATAAAACATGAGTTGGATTAGTTATACGTAACTTAAAACAAATTTAAATGGGTTCGCAATACATAAATTGCTAAAAAAAACGTTTTTCGCACAATAGGTCCCCCGTCGCGTCGCGTCGCGCGACGGCCTAAGGCCTGTCTTGTCGCGTGGCGCGACGCCTTACATTTTCCAGAATGTTGCAGCTTTGCTGCTTGTAACAACTCTCACCAAAACTATTATTTCTTATTAAATGTTACCCAATAGGAAACCCTAATTGAGACCCCCAAGTGATACTGTATGACCCCTAAAATTTTCAGAACAATCGGAATCTGGATCAGGGCCCCTAAAACTCAGGGGGGGGGGTATTTCCTAGTCAGTATTATCCAAAAAGTTTTTGATAGGAATTGAATTTTAACGAACGGTCGACTCACCCAGGCTACTGAGACACGTGGCTACCCTATGCTAAAAGTGACCTCTCGCGCCACACGAGAGCCTCTCGTGACACGCGGGCGCGCCGTTTTTCCAGTATAAATTCAGGGGTTTGGCACTTGAAGTTTGGCGTTGTTTCGACGTTAAAATTCGTTTTCTACACCGAGATATCGTCTGTTTACTCCAAAAAACACACACAATCACGAAATTCTGCCGCGATAACAGGGTAATAACTCGATCACTGCTACGATTTAATGTCCGATCGATAGAAACTAATCCGATGGATGTTTAAGTGCTGCCCAAACTCGGGTTATGCTTTGCCATTCGTCGTGAATTCAATGGATGTTTAAGTATCGCACTTTGTCATTCATTGTGAAGGTTTTGATCTCGTGAGTTGTCGTAAAAGTTGGATTAAAGTTACTAACCTAGTTTTCGTGTGCATTGTTATTTGAATTAGGTTAACAGGCTTATCAGTAGGCTAAACTCTGCCCGTTTAAATCTGCAATGTGAGTCATTCTCTTTTTATCAAATTGTTTTCTTAAAACTCTACTTGTTTTCAAAGTTATAATTACAGGGATTAAGTCTTTGTAGTCTTCAATTACAGCCGGTATGTGGGGTTTTGTATACATTACTTGATAACCGTCACCATTGGACAACGAGTTAGCCAATGGGTGATATGACCATAGTC
This sequence comes from Helianthus tuberosus, assembly GCA_030545235.1. Lineage (NCBI taxonomy): Eukaryota > Viridiplantae > Streptophyta > Magnoliopsida > Asterales > Asteraceae > Helianthus > Helianthus tuberosus. The sequence continues at coordinate 98,157,053 of CM060426.1, forward strand.
ACAGAAACAGGTCAACTGACATATACCGTTGGGTAATTGGTTGATATATAAACATTGTAACCGCTCTTAATACTGCATATTATAACAATATGTCGTTTTGTGCAAAATGAGTGACTCGCCAGTATTTCCCTGCTGATAAAACCTTTTTAAAACATGTTTCAGGTGATCTGCTGTGATCCAGGAAAAATTGTCGTGTAGCACTACACGCTTGAAGAAGTGGCTCGATTAAATAAAGAAACATGTTTTTGTAAAATAGGGATTTCCCAGTGAAATTCCCTTATTGTAAATTAAGGGGTTTGTCCCTAATTATGAAATAAAATAAACGGGTATTTTCAAGTTTTAATCGATCCTGTTAATAATTCCGCTGCCAAATTAAATAAATACCACGGGGTTTCTGTCCCGCGGCTCCCGAAACGGGTCAAACCGGGTCGGGGGCCATGACAGAAAAATGTGGTATTAGAGCCACTGATTTAAGCCAATTAAGTATTTAGAAATACTTAATTTTTCTAATTGCCATTCTGTGATTATGTGTTTTTGTGTTATTTGACTATTTGTTAGTTTACAGTATGGGTAAGCAAAGAATTTCGGACATCTATCGTCAATTAGATAGTTCACCAAAAGATTAGGGAACCTCATTTCAATCAAATTCCTCAAGATACTCAGCAGATACTGAGGAAGGAATATTTGTTCGTAAGGCACAGTTTGAGAAACCACTTACCATTAAGAAAAGAAGTTAGATTATTAGAAAAAGTCAAGAGAAAATAAAGAAGTCACAACCAAAAGGAGTGATGGTTAATAAGGAAACTCAGGAAATAGGCAATAAACCACCATGGGAAAATGAATTAGATGAACAATGGGCAAATCTCTATATGTTAGCCACTACAGCAGTAAATGTTAACTTTTAGTTAAGTTAAACTGCCAAAACCGGACCAACCAATGAAATTAGATCTCAACACCCTGACCCAGTACTATCACCCATATCATCTATAAGCCAGAAACTTTAAAGGAACTTTGCCCATTAGATAAACAACTTAGTAAGAGAAGATAGAATAAACCTTATATAAAAGCATGTTAAACATAATATTCCTAGATAGATTAAAATAAAATTATGAATGTACAAACCCTAGTATATTTTGAATTTTAGTGTAATTTGTAATAGACATGTATATATATATATAAAAGTCGCAATGTTTGCCATTTTTCTGTCTGTACAGTAATACTTGAATGGTTGTACGAAATATTAGCATGTGATAATTAATAATTGATAAAAATTCAGATGGAACACGCTGGTAATGAACAAGTTAACGAGGGTAACCAATCCGCGCAAAACCATGAAGATCAATTTCTGAATAGACAAGATATAGAAAACATCGTTGCTCAGGGAATAGCCAATGCTATTCCAACAATTCTTGCTGCTGCGCGAAATCCAGTTGAACCTCAACAAATTATTCCTAGCAAACGTACTCATGAAGACAACGTCAGTAATAGCGTAAATGGAGGCGGTAACATTAATAATAATGATAATGATGTACCGCAAGCCCCAATTCTCAAAAGAATGAAAGCTGCAACGCCTGGTTGCACTTACAAGGAGTTTCTTGCCTGTAAACCCGTTGAATTCGCAGGCAACGAAGGGGCGACTACTGCACTGCGTTGGTTGGAGAAAACCGAGGCAGTAATTAAGATAAGTAAATGTGCTAAGGAGGATAAAGTCATGTATGTTTCTCACCTTTTCAAGGAAGAAGCATTAGAATGGTGGAATACGGTGTTGCAAGCTAAGGGAAGTGACATGGCCTATGCCATGAGTTGGGAGGAGTTTAAGCGTCTGGTGGAAAGAAAATTCTGCCCAGAATATGAGAAAGAGCAAATGGCGAACAAATTCCTAAGCCACCGGATGGTGGATGTTGATTGCCGAGGGTATACTTCGAAGTTTTTTGAATATGCCAGAATTATGCCTACTCTGGCTTCGCCAGAGCCGGTACTTATTTCTCGCTACATTTGGGGTTTAATTAGCGAGATCCGTGACATTGTCAAAGCTGCGAGACCCCTCACGATCGATGATGCGGTGGAACTAGCCAACACTTTGATTGATGGACTGGTGTGTACGCGAGAAGAAAATAGGAAGAAGGAATTAGCTCAGAAAATTTCCCAAGGATTTTGTATGGGTAATAATAGCAATTTCAAGAAAAGAGGAACTGGACAATCTTCCACTCCGCCGTTCTGCAGGAACTGCAGAAAGAAACATTTCGGAAAGTGTAATGAAACCTGCAACTTCTGCAAAGTTGTAGGACATCGTGAAGAAGATTGCAGAAAGAAAACAAGGGTTTGCTTCAACTGTGGAGAAGCTGGGCATTTCAGACCAGAATGCCCCAAATTGGTCAAACCAGCAGACAACAAAGCCAAACCGGCAGACGGAGCTACCAAGAAGAATGCAAGAGCATTCCAACTAACCACGCAGGAAGCCGAACTAATTCCTGAAGTAATAGCTGGTACGTTCTTAGTTCACAACGTGTATGCAAAAGTATTATTTGACTCTGGTGCAAACCAAAGTTTTATAAATACTTCATTTTGCCAAGCTCTTAAGTTACCCTTAATGAAACTTAGGCAAGTTTTTACAATAGAAACGGCAGATGGGAACTCTGTTAATATAGATACGGTTTTGCAAAAAGAAAATATAGAACTTTCAGGTCATAAATTTTCTGCAAACCTATTACCCATGAATTTAGCTGGATTCGACGTCGTGTTAGGAATGGATTGGTTAGTAGCCAACCATGCTCGAATCCTTTGTGATAAGAACTCCATAGAAATTCGTGCACCCACCGGAGAAGTAATCATGGTTACAGGAGATAAGCCGCGAAAATCCATGAAGTTCACTTCAGTAATGAAAGTTGCTAGTTATGAACGAAAGCAAGGGGTAGTGTATATGATTTCGATGATCATTAGCACTAAGGGTAAGGAACTTAAAGAAATTCCTGTAGTCTCAGAATACTCGGATGTATTCCCAGAAGAGTTACCAGGATTACCACCAGATAAGGAGGTAGAATTTAGAATTCATTTAATTCCTGGAACTACACCCGTAGCTAAGGCACCTTATCGTCTAGCACCCACCGAAATGTTAGAAATGAAAAAGCAATTAGATGAGTTGCTAAGTAAAGGATTCATACAACCTAGTTCATCCCCTTGGGGAGCACCAATGTTGTTCGTAAAGAAAAATGATGGTTCGATGCGAATGTGTATCGATTATAGGGAACTGAATAAGGTTACAATTAAGAATCGATACCCATTACCAAGAATTGATGATCTCTTTGATCAACTCTAAGGAGCTAGATATTTTTCTAAGATAGATTTACGCTCCGGATATCATCAGTTGAAGGTGCAAGAAGAAGACATACCTAAAACTGCTTTCAGAACTAGGTATGGTCATTACGAGTTTACAGTCATGCCATTTGGACTAACAAATGCTCCTGCAGCATTTATGGACATGATGAATAGGATCTGTAAACCCTACTTAGATAAATTCGTAATTGTCTTCATCGACGATATACTTATTTATTCCAAAAGCCAGGATGAACACTGTCAGCACCTGCATGCACTCTTAACTTTGTTAAGAAAGGAGAAGCTTTACGCCAAATTCTCGAAGTGTGAATTTTGGCTACAGGAGGTCCAATTTTTAGGACACGTGGTGAATCACGAAGGTATTCACGTAGATCCCTCCAAAATAGAAGCGATCACCAAATGGAAGGTCCCACAATCAGCTACAGAAGTTAGAAGTTTTCTAGGATTAGTTGGGTACTATAGGCGCTTTATTAAGAATTTCTCTAAGATAGCGGTACCATTAACTAAGCTAACCTGTAAAACAGTTAAGTTTGAATGGGGACCTAAGCAAGAAGAGGCTTTTAGGATTTTGAAACAAAAATTAACAAATACCCCAATTCTCGCCTTACCAGAAGGAACAGAAGATTTTGAAGTATAATGTGATGCTTCTAGGATAAGATTAGGATGTGTACTAATGCAACGCAAGAAGGTAATTGCGTATGCCTCAAGGCAATTGAAAAAGCATGAAGAAAATTATACGACACATGACTTAGAATTAGGAGCAATAATTTTTGCCCTTAAGATTTGGAGACATTATCTGTATGGAAGTAAGTTTACAGTTTATACAGATCATAAAAGCTTAAGATACATATTTGGGCAAAAAGAATTAAACATGAGGCAAAGAAGGTGGATGGAAATTCTAAGTGACTACGACTGTGATATTCAATATCACGAAGGAAAGGCAAACGTAGTTGCAGATGCCTTAAGTAGTAAGTATCATGAAAAGCAAAAGCGAATTAGTGCTCTTAGATTAAGTTTACAATTAGACTTAATGGAACAACTGAAGAATGTTCAGGAAACAGCAATCAAGGATGATGTTGAAGGAATGAAAGGACGAATAAAGGAATTAGAGCAAGGAGCTGATGGAATTTGGAGATTCCATAAGAAAAGGATCTGGGTACCTAAACAAGGAGAATTAAGAAATAAGATCTTAGAGGAAGCCCATAAATCTAGGTATACCATGCACCCGGGAAATAATAAGATGTACCAAGATTTAAGAAATAATTTCTGGTGGATTGGTATGAAAAAGGATATAGCTAAATATGTATCTAAGTGTCTTACTTGTTCACAAGTCAAGGCAGAACACCAGAAACCTTCAGGGCTACTTCAACAATTAGAAATGCCTGTTTGGAAATGGGAACTTATAACAATGGATTTTGTTACTAAGTTACCCAAAACCAGAAAAGGTAATGATGCGATTTGGGTAATTGTGGATCGATTAACCAAATCAGCTCATTTTCTACCCATGAAAGAAACCTTTATTATGGAAAGGTTATCCAAGTTATACGTAGACGGAGTAGTATCCTTACATGGAGTTCCACTCTCCATTGTATCGGATAGAGATAGTCGTTTCACTTCGCATTTTTGGACAAGTTTCCAAGAAGCCATGGGAACGCGCTTAAATTTAAGTACAGCTTACCATCCTCAAACAGAGGGACAAAGTGAAAGGACGATCCAAACCCTGGAGGACATGCTTAGGGCATGTGTGATAGATTTTGGTGGAAATTGGGATGACCACCTACCCTTAATTGAATTCTCCTATAATAATAGTTATCATGCAAGCATTGAAACTGCCCCATTCGAAGCACTGTATGGACGAAAGTGCAGAACTCCAGCTTGTTGGGCAGAAATAGGAGAAAGTCAATTATCAGGTCCCGAGATTGTGCAAGAAACCACCGACAAGATCACTCAAATCAAGGAAAGACTGAAAACGGCTCGTGGTCGTCAGAAAAGTTATGCTGATAATAGACGCAAGCCGCTAGAATTTCAAGTCGGAGATAAGGTACTCTTGAAAGTTTCTCCTTGGAAAGGAGTAGTTCAGTTCGGGAAGAAGGGAAAGCTAAGTCCAAGGTACGTAGGACCATTCCCAATAATCCAGCGAATAGGACCAGTTACCTATCGTTTACAGCTACCAAAAGAGCTAGCCGGGGTACATGACGTATTTCATGTATCCAACCTCAAGAAATGTCTATCTGATGAATCCCTGGTAGTACCTCTTCAAGATGTAGAGGTAAATGAAAAGTTAAAATTTGTTGAGAAGCCACTACAAATAGAAGACATAAAGGTCAAGTTTCTCAAACACAAAAGACTCGTACTGGTCAAAGTCAAATGGGATTCGAAGAGAGGACCTGAGTACACTTGGGAGCTGGAATCAGAGATGAAGCGAAAGTATCCCTACTTGTTCCAGTAAATCTCGAGGACGAGATTTTTATTAAGGTGAGGAGGATGTAACAACTCTCACCAAAACTATTATTTCTTATTATATTTTACCCAATAGAAAACCCTAATTGAGACCCCCAAGTGATACTGTATGACCCCTAAAATTTTTAGAACAATCGAAATCAGGATCAGGGCCCCTAAAACTCAGGGGAGGGGGGTATTTCCTAGTCAGTATTATCCAAACAGTTTTTGATAGGAATCGAATTTTAACGAACGGTCGACTCACCCAAGCTACTGAGACCCGTGGCTACCCTATGCTAAAAGTGACCTCTCGCGCCACGCGAGAGCCTCTCGTGACACGCAGGCGCGCCGTTTTTCCAGTATAAATTCAGGGGTTTGGCACTTGAAGTTTGGCGTTGGTTCGACGTTAAAATTCGTTTTCTACACCGAGATATCGTCTGTTTACTCCAAAAACACACACAATCACGAAATTCTGCCGCGATAACAGGGTAATAACTTGATCACTGCTACTATTTAATGTCTGATCGATAGAAACCAATCCGATGGATGTTTAAGTGCTGCCCAAACTCGGGTTATGCTTTGTCATTCGTCGTGAATTCGATGGATGTTTAAGTATCGCACTTTGTCATTCATAGTGAAGGTTTTGATCTCGTGAGTTGTCGTAAAAGTTGGATTAAAGTTACTAACCTAGTTTTTGTGTGCATTGTTATTTGAATTAGGTTAACAGGCTTATCAGTAGGCTAAACTCTGCCCGTTTAAATCTGCAATGTGAGTCATTCTCTTTTTATCAAATTGTTTTCTTAAAACTCTACTTGTTTTCAAAGTTATAATTACAGGGATTAAGTCTTTGTAGTCTTCAATTACAGCCGGTATGTGGGGTCTTGTATACATTACTTGATAACCGTCACCATTGGACAACGAGTTAGCCAATGGGTGATATGACCATAGTCACAGAAACAGGTCGAGTGACAAATACCGTTGGGTAATTGGTTGATATATAAACATTGTAATCGCTCTTAATACTGTATATTATAACAATGTGTCATTTTGTGCAAAATGAGTGACTCGCCAGTATTTCCCTGCTGATAAAACCTTTTTAAAACATGTTTCAGGTGATCTGCTGTGATCTAGGAAAAAGTGTCGTGTAGCACTACACGCTTGAAGAAGTGGCTCGATTAAATAAAGAAACATGTTTTTGTAAAATAGGGATTTCCCAGTAAAATTCTCTTATTGTAAATTAAGGGGTTTGTCCCTAATTATGAAATAAAATAAACGGGTATTTTCAAGTTTTAATCGATCCTGTTAATAATTCCGCTGTCAAATTAAATAAATACCACGGGGTTTTTGTCCCGCGGCTCCCGAAACGGGTCAAACCGGGTCGGGGGCCGTGACACTACTGCATTTGCCCAACTCCGATTTCGATCGAAATTCTAACTTCAAAGCTTCATAACTTTTGATCTAGATGTCCGTTTTGCGTGATTCTTTTCCTACACGATCGTAATTAGATTCTCCATCACATGGAGTTAAAATCCAACGCCAGAATTCGCAAATTTATAGATTTAAAGCTCTCGGCTTGAAATTCAAATATAACACCTTTTTGACCCGTTCATGATTTTATCAAACAAACTTGCTTGGCGCTTTTGGTTTCTCATAAACATATTTCTATAATCATTTCCTATGGTACAAGGTTCGAATCACGGGTTTTCACGAATCCTTAACCCGTTTTAGCTTATAATCTTATTTTGACCCGTTAAGGGTATTTATGCACTTCTAAGCTAAATTTGCGCTCATTCCTTGCATGTATTATAATTCCACACATCCTTATTGATTAATCTTCCACCACAATCATAGTTGTGGTGGATTTAACGTAGTAGACTATTTATTCCGAGTTCTATCCCTCGGATATGTCAATTTACGACAAGGACGCATTTAAGGCATTTAACCCTTTAAAATTCATGCCTACAACTTCTATACGCATCTAAGGGTTACAAAATCATAATATAAGTTTCTAAACAACCTCTAAGGGTTGTTTACCCGGTTTACCCATCAAGGGCTTTTTGGTCAATTTTAAATCTTTCATTTTTGCAATGAGGGATTTTACTAAATATTTGGCCCTCATTGCACTTTTAACTATAAGTCTATATATGCGTACCTGGCTCAGGTCAACAAATAGACCCGATCAATACCTCGCTTTAATCATCCCATATTCTATGGCGACACAATTATCTGAATTGCTAATCGCTCCTGTTGACATAAGACTTAACAACCACATTAGTCGATTTTGTCAAATGGTGTTATCACCACCATTTGACCCGTTTGGCCTATATGACCAAACATTTACTTATGTATCAAAACATGGTTTCTAATTACCAATTTGCCTATCCGACCCATTTCGGATTTTTCTTTCAATAGGTCCCTTTCCTTACTTATTTAGCCCATTTTGGCTTACGCTATGAGTATCCTTTTAGCTTCGGTTTACATTAGTTGACACTTGACTAAATTTCTATTTTTTTACCCCCTTTCTCATTGTTAGTTACACTATAAGGTAACCTTAACGAAATTTCATCATTTCTTAGTCATTACATGACTAAATTACCGTTTCGCCCCTTTTACCATAAACCATGGTTTTTATTAATTTTGTATATGTTCCGACTCGTATCAATCGCGTCGGAATCCATATTTCCAACATTATCTCTATCGAGTTTATAACTTATAAAATAAATAAGTATTCTACAAAAAGGAGTAAGTCTCACTTACCTTGCGTCCATGCCACGCTTTTCTTTCCGTACTTGCTCCTTTTGACCCGCTTCATCCACAAGTTTCCACCTAGCTTCTTAGGCGTCAAACTATCATCATATTTCGTAAGATAGTTAGTTTAGTCATTGTCAATCATGACTATTCCATCTTACGTATTTTCTATCAAAATTATCATTCGATCTTATTAATGGTCGGTTTGACTTTTAAAAAGTCAATTGCCTATTAGTATATAAAATGCACATTCAAGTTTACCAACTAGTTTTGGCATTTCTCAATTCACCCGGTAGGCGTTCTTTTAAGACACCGTTTAACAAATCTTTTAACCCGGTTCCATATATTTCCAATACTTCAACTAGTTCAAGTGATTACTAATCTAACTTATTTATTCATTTTCACAAGAACTAAGGGTTACCCTCTATTAGTGAGACCCATTTCATCTTACTATTTAGCATTCATCCGAACGCCTAATAAAACCAAGTTCTTTATATGAACAAGTATATGACGAAATTTCATACATCTATTTACGTGAATCAAAATTACCAAATTTTATCATAACATATTATAACCCATTTCAAGTCATGCATAAGCTTTCATCCGAACTTATAATTTGTTCAAATATCTGGCTTCAACTATGAATTATGATGATTTTTAAACACCAATATATCATCCTCCTCACTTTTAGTCAAACCACTTCCTAGTTTACTTGTTAATCTTTTACAAGTAATATTACACCAAGTTTCTCATAATGTCATCATGACTAGCGAAATTAAACATACATAAACATTCAATTTCAATTTTGGATCATAATCCAACAATCTATTCGCAAGTGACCTACTTGTCTCAAAATTCAACTTTAACCAATCTAGGTTTTATGACATACCTTATGATCCCCATAACTAGGTGATCGTTTATACGCATTTATGCTTCGATTTGTTCTTGAATTGATCCTCAAATTGGAAGATTTTGTTGAGTTAGGGTTTCACCCCCTTCTCCTGCTCCTGGTTGATCGACCACACACACCCATGTGTGTGTTTTGTATTATTTTTTATAAGCTTTTAATTAAACATCTTTCCAATTGCCCACTTTTAGTCTCTCAAAGTTTAAGGGTTTTATAAATGGGTAATTTATTACAAGTTCCATCATTGTTTTAAGGCATATATTTAACTAGGTTGATATTCCTAGTTACTTGATGGGTTTCGGGGAAGTTATAACCCATGTTATTTTAAGTCCCGGTAACTCGGGCCTTTTGCATACTTTGTTTTCTCAAAGTATTTATCCTCCTTTTTAATTAACATCAAGTTTATTTATTTATTTCCTAATATTTACCGGGTTAATAATTTTTTTACCACTAACAGCGTTTTACCCGTCATTACTATTAACGTGGTTTGATTACCAAACCCGTTTTTGGGGTGTTACAACCAAACATACTCTAATCATTATATTTGACCCGTTTGATCTATCGAGTGAACTTCGTCACTTCAATGACACATCAAACGCACATATCACACCACGATACTATTAACAAGCTATAACTAAACATTTTTGCATAATGTAACGAAACTAATAGTCACGTACCTTCAAAGTGTTCCTTTCAAACGTGTATCACCACCGGCTTGTCCGCTTGACGATCCGGATTCCTTGCCTAAAGAGTTCAATCCACAACTGTTTTAGAACCCTTTTTATAAGTATTAACGCATAATTTTCCATATAAATCAAACACGCGTTTTTGTCCGATTTTCAACATTTTATTTTTCACCTAGGCATTTTAACGAACACCTAACGGGTATAATTTTTACATAATTAAAATCAAGTTCACAACTTGCTATTTTTGCCAAATATCAACATACATTTCAATTCTGTTATGTCAAGCATGCATACTAACATCAGAATCATCTCATAGAAATCAAGTAACACCACTTTTGGTAGTCACAATTCTTGTGTTTATCATATTTCTACAAAACTCATTTAACCTATAAATGGATTATCATGAATTTCATAATTTGAACACAAATTCAGCAAGTTATCAACTAGGATTTACTCCTAGACATGTTTTCATTACAAACTTCATCTAAACATCAAATAATCAAGCTCCGATTTCGATTTCACAAATCATCAAGAATTTGAGATGGAACTAAATGATGAAATTTAGCATACCTTATGATCCCTTCACCGAGGTGATCACGAATTCGTGCTTGGATTTCGATTTGGGTTAGATTTACCCCTTCAATTTATTGATTTTATGCTTGTTAGGGTTTGAGCTAGAGAGCTTCTGGCTTCTCCGGAGAGTTCGACCAGAACACACACTTAAAGTGTGTGTTTTGACGTCTAATGTTTTAATTAAAAAACAAACTTGTTTCAAGTTTGCTACAATTGGTCCCTATACTTTACCAAGTTGCATTTAATGTGTTTTTAACAAATTTCCTTATTACTACAAGACTTGTAACTAACTAGGTTATTTATTCCTAGTTAGTTTATTTTGTTTATTACCAGCATTGAATTTTTAATATAAAAATTTGTATTTTTGGGGTGTTACACCTAAAGACTGCTGATTACAAAGATTATTGAAGACCTATCAACTGCTGATTATCAAAGCCATGTTGAAGTCCAAGTACTGCTGATTCAAAGGCCTGATCAACCTATGAGGAAAGCACTGCTCGGCTACGTCAGTGCTTAAGCATCAACAACGGATATGAGCATCAGTGTTTAGTGTATCAGTCTTTCAATGTAACAGTGTTTGTTTGTATAAGTGTTTAGAGGTTGTTAGTCTGTTAGATGTCACTGTCTAGGTGACGTCAACTTAGATGCTTAGTGGTTAGATTTGTACTATAAATAGAACAGTACCAGTACTGTTCTATTAGCTCTTTTGCACCAATCATCTTGTACGAACAAACTAGTGAGCTCAGGCTGAGGGGGAGTTTAGTATACATGCATGCATAGTTGAACTTTTATAATTGATTCAATCTTCCGACTAATGAAATCATGTGTGTTGAAAACTATTCTTCTTTGATTGTGTTATAAAGTTTACTTTCAATTTCCGCTACAATTATCCTCTAATCTATCTTCTTTCATTATTTATTTTGTTAAACAACACAATCAAACAAACACAGATCCTAACAATTGGCATCAGAGCTTAGGACAGTCAAATTCGATCTAACAATCAATTTGACATAAAAGTTCAGCTCAAATCCATTGATACTAAAGTTGTTTGTATCAGTTGAAAAACAGAGTAAAGTATAATCATGTATAAAGTTGATTATTCAAAAACTTCTATAAAACAACCAAGATGACTTCACACTCACAGGATCCTCATAACACCGGAACGCTATTCAAGCCACCTATGCTTGTTAGACCAGAATACAATATATGGCAACGTAGGATGGGCCATGTGTTAGCTCAGCAAAACACCGGCTGCTGGAAGTCAGTCATATTTGGACTACATGTTCCAATGGTGCCTAGCAGAGAAGATCCCAAGGCCCAAGTGCCTAAAAGCCTTGAAAATTACTCAGACCAGGATTTTCAAAAATTGAATTAAATGCAAAGGCTTTTAGCATTGTGGTTTCAGCTCTTCCAAACGACATATATGCTGGACTGTTACACTGAAACAGTGCCAAAGAACTTTGGGATGCACTGAAATAGCAGTTCAGTGGAACAGAGGAGGTTATAGAAAACAACAGGGAGGTTTTGAATTAGCAATATGAAACGTTTTGTCATGTCAAAGGAGAGTGACTAACTTAACAGTTTGAAAGATTTAGCTGTCTCATTAGTGAACTTAAACTGGTTAATGTTGAATTTGCAAAGTCCACTTTAAATAGTAGGTTTCTAAGATCATTACCAGACAAATGGGATACTATAGCTTTTGTGACCAGAAATTCTGTGGGTTTCAAAGAATTAAGTCTGACCCAACTTCATGGTAGTCTCCTCACTTATGAGAGAGAGCTGAACCAGAAAAAGAAGTTACAGGAATCTGGGAAAGTTGCTGATGATTACACCTTTGGTAACACAACACTTTTGGGTCAAGAAGAATATGGTGGTAGTAAGGACCAGAGTTATGATCATTACATTGACATGAGGATAGAAAACGTACAAGGAAAATATGTTGAACACAAAGAAGATTCAATGGTTTCATTATAGAAATCTATAATATTCGCTTCTAAATCGGTGTGTTTAGTCTCATCTGTGACATTCGCCAATTTTCCGTATTCGTAATCCGACCCGCTTTCTTCAATGTAACTCAAAATTTTAATTAAACAATAAAACTTCAAAAATCCTATATTTTGTCATTTATTTTGAATATTAGTACTCTATTATTAATTTATGAGGATCCCGACTTTCGATATTAATTTCCAGACCTTTAAACATTATGTTATAAGTCAACTTAATTTAAATCATATTTCGTGTATTGTCTTTATAGTAATATGAAGTTAAAAAAAAAAAAGATAAACCTTGATTTATTAGAAAAGTATAGATATGTATTCTTGTATGGAAATAAATGAATTCTTGCATGAATATATTATTATCAATAAAATCGTCAGTTATGATATTTGTTGTATGAAACTAACATATATTGAAGTACATTTACACCATACGTAATGGGGCTTTATAGGGGCGTGAAAGGTTTTAATAATGCCCTTACACCATCCCCTATGGGAATTATAGAGGCATGAAAAGGGAGAGACATTTCTATAATAATGCCCAATAAATGAAAATGCATTAAGAAACTTTAACCATTACATGAAGCATTATGATAGTGATGTGGTAAAAAATGCCTCTTAAGGTGCATTAACCATTACCCATATTCTTACTACTAAAAGGGTACGTAATAAAAGCATATGAATCAATTAATATAATTATTATTAGTATTTGGTGCTAGACCAATCAAATTAAGAGATAACAAAAAGGTTCTTTGAAACAGACCATTTAATTTCAATTAACATAACACTAGTCTATCTATATTCCATACATTTTTTATTCACTATTTCTACCATGTCTCGAAAAAAATCTCTGAATCCTTTCCTACAAAACAAATAAGATAATAAACTTCTTCATGATCTCCAAAACTTCAGTTGTCAACCTACTCTGCAATTTTATGTCTCTTGATCTCGCATCTTTGGTGATTTGTAGCACTCGAAAGACCATAGTTCCAACTTCTTCTATTCATAGTTTTCAAATCCCTTCTGGAGATAATTCTTGAGCCTAACTCATTTTATTTTTCGTTCTCCACAAAAGCGCTCTATCAATTTCTATTGATAGAAAGACAATTGTTGTTCGTTTAGAATTGCATGATTCTAGAGTTCTTAGCATTATGGGGATTTTTATATTTTTCACAAGTTAAAATCAATTAAATTGTTCCATGTTGATTTTAGACTTATTTTATGACGTAATTTTAGTAGTTATCATATAAATCATGTTTGCCTATTTCACTAGAATTTATCTTGTCATAATCTTAATATATGTTCTTTATATCTTATTGGATGATAATCGTAGAAATTCATGTTAATTAGTTGAGATTAGTAAAGTTACTAATTTTTCAGAATATTATTGGAGAATTCTTGAATATTATATTAACTAATTTAAATATAGATTATTATATTAAGATGTGTATCTCTATCCAATATATATGAAATGCTAGAATCTATTTTTTGTAATCTTAATTTGTGCTTTTAGGCTAGAGGGTGTGGGATGGAGCCCCTTGGGCCTTATAAGGACACCTCAGCGCCACCTAGGCGCCACATCAGCCAAAGGGCTTTATAACCCCCCCACTTAATTTGCTGGGTGTGGGATGGAGCCCCGTCATCATTACCTAATTATTTTTTACTTTTACATTTTACCTTTTTAAATTAAATGACCATTTTATATAACTAGAAAATAAAAAAAAAAACATAATTTCATCCTAAAAAAATAAAAAACATCACAAAGTCATTAAAAAAAATAAGAAGGTACTAGAAAAAAAAAACTACATATATTTCGCCCTAATTTGATTCTTGCGAGCCTCCATAATGCGTTGATCCGTCTCCGGTAGATGTGAGAAATCTTTCGCTAGAAAATCCAAGTCTTTCTGAATTTGTTTCTCCCTCTTCATTTCTTGGTCCTTTTCCCTGATCGAGATCATTTTGTTGAGACTTGTATGGAACTCTCCCAACTTTGACGGCTCATCCGATGACGTTGAAGTACCCTTTCCTCGTGCCGCTGCCTTACTTTTATCCCGACCCCTTGGTCGAGGCAGCTCCTCATGTTGTTCGAACTCCTCATCATCGTCGTTAAGATTAATTGTCGTACGAGCATCGGACCCAGATGGTTCCGTTGTGGATGTTGATTTGGACCGTTTTGACCGAGGGCGGGTTGGGTCGAACGGTGGCACAAGATGCCACTTGGGAGATTTGCGAAGAAGCTCCCACGCATTTACAAGCGTAAAGTGATGACCATGGTACACCCTATAATCGGAGTGGGCTTGGGTCATCACATCCACATCGCTCGAACCGCTTTTCCTTCGAGTGTTGTTGACGAGATTAGTATGTATGTTGTTAAAGTTGCTAACCTTCGTCCTCATTGCGCCCCATTTTCCCGAAATAGAGTCGGCCCGTCGATATACGCCGCGACCCATGGCGGTGAAAAACTTGTCACGAATACGGTTCCAAAAAACCTTTATGTCTTGGTCGTCACCTATAAAAAAATATATTTATAAATGTATATGTTTAATTTAAAAAATAAGTTTACAAAACTATATATTTACCAACAACCGAGTCCTCCGATACGTCGAGCCATGCTTTTGCCAACTCGAACTCTTCCGTAGGCGTCCAATATTCGACCTGTTTGGTAGTACGTTTCTCGGACTCATCCTTCTTTTTATGGTTTCTTTTTTTTCTAGAAGAGGGTTCGACTTGGGTTTCGGGAACGGATTGGGTTTCGGGAACGGATTGGGTTTCGGGTATGTTATGAGGAATGTGTTGGGGTATGTTTGAGGGAAAAAACTGGGGTTGAGAATAATACCCAAAAAAACTGGCCATCGGTTGAGTGATGGGATGAGGAGAAGTTGGGGTTGTTGGTGGCATTGGGTAATATCCAACCTCACCCGTACGCGAGTCTCGGCGATACCGGTCCTCTTGCTCGTTGTTTTGCCAGTACGGATTGTTCGGGTCCCATGGGTTTAGGTTGTTGGGAAACATTGTAGATAGGGGTTTAAAAAAAATTCACCAAATTTATAAAAAGTTGAGAGAAAATGGGTGGATATAGATGGAGAAAATGGAGGAAGTGAAGAGAATTTATAAAACTTTGAAAAATAATTTTTTTTTTTTTTTAAAACATGACCGTTCAACGGTCAAAAGAATTAAAAGCTCCTCGATCAGTGTGATGTTTGCTCGTTATCATGTTCGCGAGGATGCTATAGCGCCCCAACTTAATTTCGCCGGTGTGGGTGTATGGCGCCCACGGCGCTATAGACGCTGACAGGGCGAGGGTGGCGCCCCCCACACCCTCCGGCCTTAGAAGTAGGCAATTTAGAAATATTATTTTGACCATAGACTTAATGTTAGACTTTAAACTAGTTGGTTAAAATGGTTAAACTAGAAATAAGTATATTTTTGACACAAATTGGACTATAAGTATATATTTATGCCTTAGACAATATTATGGACTATTATATATATTTTGGCCACTAAATTTAGTCTCGTCCATTAAAAATATATATTTGAAAAATAAGCATTTTGGTCACATCGTATCAACTATATATATATACACATACACACACTTTGTCAGTAAATTGATAAATTACGTATATTATGCTTGTAGCTAAAATCCGTTGTTATGAAAACTATAAATCTATATGTTTATTCATTTTAGACTCATATTCATGATCGAAAGCAATAAAAATATATGTTTAGAATAAATCATTATTTGATGATATTCTTAATCAATCTTGAAATATATATATATATATAGGTAGAGGATCCTGTACATTAATTCAGAAGTGTGAGAAGTGTATTATAACACTATATAACACCATATAAATACAGTATAACACTATGTAACACTATATAACAAATATAACACTATATTTTGTCTGATAGCATGTCTATGATGTATAGTGTTATATAGTGTTATATAGGGTTACTAGTGTTATATGGTGTTACATAGTGTTATACGGTGTTTATATGGTGTTATATATAGTGCTATAGTACACTTCTCACACTTCTGAATTAATGTACATTATCCCTACCCTATATATATATATATATTAACAAATGTAATATATTTAATTATGTCGAACTTGAAGATGCTATATATTTGTTTTTAGAGAAAAATATATATAGTATCTTTTTAGTCGAGATCGTACAACTACGTCATATTTTTACTATTATATAAAAATACGAATTAAATTATATTTTAGTCATTTATATCGTTTTATTATTTAAACAAGAAAAATCCTTAAATCATGCGAACCAAGAAATAATCATATCATCATATTTGCTTATTCGTTTGGTTCATTTATTCATACTTGTTTTTATATGTATGTTGTTAGGGTAATTTTTGGAATATTATTTTCAAAACTACAACTTCTCTTAAGTTGTATTTTGATCATATCTTCGCAGCCAGTGAGTAGATCTATTTCTCTTCCCTTTTTAGTTATTAAATATTTTTGGGATGTATCATGTGTTATGTTTTCTACTTGATTAAATAACATGCAAAGTCAATGTGTCACTATGTGTATCGCGTTCATTTTTTCTATTATTTCTAGTATCTATCATTGCATATATGCATTGGCGAAGCTTGAGATTATTGACGCGAGGTGGGGGGGGGGGGGGGCGAAAGCGTATATACCCCAAAAAATTTATACGAAAGCTACATAAATAACACTACTGAGCGAAAAGTTCAGGGGTCGGGCACCCCGACCCCTTCTAACCTACGCCCTGCATATATGTGCATCTATGTGTTTGCTCGCTTTGTGTCACAGGTTTCGCGTGGATCCATCTGGCTGACTAGGTTTCCCACTGTTATGGGTTGTAGCCTAGTATCGCCACCTGTATTAGACTCGCTATTCGGGGCTTGAGACTAATGCAGACTATAGTCTTTGAGTCTTATTGTTTCTATTGTATCTATATTGTGATTGTGGTGATTTGTTTATTGTTGTTGTGGTGATTTTGGATGTTTCTACAACATATGGTATTGCATGTTAAATATATTTTAAAAAAATTTCTAAATAAAATAAATCAATTAATAAAGCAAAACATTACCCTATATATTATTCCATATATAAAGAAGCAAGTTTTTTATGCATAACCACTTGTACCTTGTGCTTTGAGACTTTTTCAAAAAAAAAAAACTTGATTTTTAACACAAAGGTTTTTAGCTTTTGCATTTTTAACCCTACATAATTTGTTTTTTTAATTTTAACCCAAAACTTTTCATTATTTGCAATTAAACTTCACAACTTTTGTCACTTATACTTTTCATCTTTGGCAAATTTTTGTTTTACGTATAGTTCTAAATTTTTCGAGTTAATACGACGCAACGTACGAGTGTGGTTCAACTTTTTTATGTTTTGTTTAAAATTTTTCATGTTAACACAGCGCAACATGCATATGTGGTTCAACGTTTTTTACTTCTATTTTTTCAGGTTTGACAGGTTCGTCGCAACACGTAGATCCTAGGTAGAGTCAGTGTTGGTGGTCGATGACGGTTGTGTGACATTAGTACTATTTGACATCGTTTTACGCCCTGCCGGGGTGTGCTTTGGGGGTTTTCCAAATAAAAAACGGTTATTCATATGGTTGTCGTAACCTTGTCTTTGAGGGTTTTCCAAAAAAAATTGATTTTTTTACTTTTCATCCAAAAGTATTTCATAAATTACTTTTAACCCAAAACTATTTGTTTTTTGACTTTTAACCCAAAACTTTTTATCTTTGCAATCTATCCTCACAACTTTTTTTACTTTCAACTTTGGTCCTTTATAGTTTTCATACTCCGCAAATTTTATGCTTTATGCTTGGTTCTAAATTTTGTGACTTAACACATCGCAACGTGCGTTTTTGGTTTAACGTTTTTACGTTTCGTTCTAAATTTTGCGAGTTAACACGACGCAACGTGCGTGTGTGGGTGAACGTTTTTTACATCGTCTATTTTTTCCCGTTTGACAGGTTTAACATAACGTGCGTGTCCTAGATCGACTAAGTTATAACTAAAGAATCCCCGCCGCATTGCGGCGGGTCTCAATTCTAGTTAATAATAAGATGAAATGAACAATATTTTTTAAATATTTAATATAATTTATATATTACCTATATATTAAAAAGTAAACTGAATGAACAGTATTCAATAAAAAATATTTATATTGTAATAAAAATAGAATTGAAATTCGGTACCGGTACCAGTACCTAATATACCAAACCGGGTGTGCCTATATATTAATAATAAGATGAAATGAAAAGTATTTTTTAAATATTTAATATAATAGTATTTTTAAAATATTTAATATAATTTATATATTACCTATATATTAAAAAGTAAACTGAATGAACAGTATTCAATAAAAAATATATATATTGTAATAAAAATAGAATTGAAATTCGGTACCGGTACCAGTACCTAATATACCAAACCGGGTGTATTTTTTGTGTCGGTTCGGTACCGGTATTCATCGGTTTTTACCTTCAAATACCGGTGTCGTACCAGTACCGAGCCGTACCGTACCAGGTATATTCGGTACCGGTACCCACTTTCGGGGATTTTGGTAACAGTATTTTGGGTACCGGTTGGTACGGAGCTCATCAAATCCTGTAGCAATTTAGCAATGCAAGTAATTGCACCGTTAAGATTACTTTTCATACAATCGAATTGAATGAATAGTAACATCACTAAGGAATGGGCAAATGGTATCGGGTACCGGTACCAGTGTCAAATTTACCAAACCGGGTATATTTTCGGTGCCGGTTCGGCACCGGTATTCATCGGTTTTTACCCTCAAATACCGGTGCCGTACCAGTACCGACCGGTACCGAGCCGTATCGTACCAGGTATATTCGGTACCGGTACCCACTTTTGGGGATTTCGTTAACGGTATTTTCGGTACCGGTTGGTACCGAGCTCATCAAATCCTGTATTTGAATGGGGTTTTATATACACAACAACTATTTTGCTTTATTTTTTGTCTTTTTCTGTAATAAATGAATTGTAGCATGTAAATTAACTTGGATATTTAGATGATTGATGAACAAATCGTATCAAATCCTGTCATCAAACAGGTATCGTATCGGTACCAAATTTACTATACCAAATCATTTTCGGTACCAATTTGGTACCCACCTTTTGGCGTTTTCAGAATCGTTACTTTCGGTTCGACACCGGTCTAGCACCATACCTGTATTTATTGATTTTTACCTTCAAATACCATACTGTATCGTACCGAGCATTTTTGGTGCCGGTACCTATTTTCGATGATTTTCCGGATCGGTACTTTCGGTGCCGTTGCCGGTACCGAGCTCATTCATATGTTAACGTGTTAGCACCGTAATAACTGAACTGAAAACAACCGAATTTCCAACGTGTAGGACGTGTGGGTCCTATTATTATATATTATGTTATTTAAAATCGTTTTTTAGGACGGAGTGACTATCATTTTCACGACATTTTTATTTATGTTTTGATATTCGGTATTTGCTTGCCGTTACTGACAAACGTTTTGCAGTCATTGGGTCACCGTCGCAACGCGCGGATGAAAAATCAACTAGTTTTATTTAAAATTTAGATCTATTAACCAACATTATGTTGACCAAAAACCTTTTTACGCATGATAGATGTACATGACTTGAGAGGGTTTGAAGTTGAAGACACATAGGATGTGCCTTAATAATAAATGGGATTATTGTTCATGATTTATTTATATTATGGATATTGTATGAAAGTTATGTTGGATATATTCTATGATTATGTGTGACAAATCTAAATTTGGTGTCTTTAAATATTTTAACTTATAATATTGTCATAAGCTATGGACAATAATCATGCCCCATACCATTCTGCTACGGGTCAGGGTGTGACATTATCAACTTCCATCGACACTCATGCCGCAAGCATTTGATAAAGTCGATTCACAAAAGAGAAACAAAATCAAATACCTTGGATAATCTTGATCACCTGCATCCACGTAAACCATTTCAGTTCAAGATATATCCATGCAAACTCCTTACTTCATGGACCGTCTCCTGCGTCGAGTACGGGTTAAGGTCTAATTTAACCAGAGGCTTGTGCACTCCTCGGGTTAAAAGAAAACCTAACCTCGAGTTTTTCACAAACTTGAAAACACAAATCCAGACCGAAGCCACCTATATCAAAGAAACATCAACCCTATTCCTAACTCCTAAACATTTCAACTACACGGGTTGTCTTACCTGACTGTACCAAACCAAGACCGAACTGAACAATATTGATACCGATATTCATTTTTTTCGGTTCTGATGATATTAATTTTATCAATGAATTTGACTTTTCTTTAATAACTTACATTCGTTAACTTTTCTTAATAATCGAAATACACGATTATGTTCTTTTTTAAATCAAAACTCCGATATAAATTTTATTGAAAACAAAGTTATATTCAAAATAAAGTAGTTTTTACTGAATTGAACCACTACTGGCCGAACAACATTGGTACCGATATTCATTGTTATTGTTTTATAGTTTGATACAAGTCGTTTCGGTATTTTCCAGTAATTTTACACGACATGTACTGTACTTCCATAACTGACATGGTGTTTGGTTTGTGTTTCTACTCATTTTCAGTTTCCGAATTTTCGGTATCAATTCAAATTTTTTTAGTTAACATTCCCATAGAAAGTTTATTGAAACGAAGTTTTATCCAAAATAAATTATATTTTAGTATCAGTAGCTATATCGAGTAACGGTATATCATACAGATACCATACAATGCCGTAACGAACTAAACCGATACCGATAAAACAAAATTAATGCCGGTAATAATATTTATTTTTATGATTTTTGATCGATTTAAAATTCTTGTCTATATTCTTTTAATAGACAACTTTTATTAAATTAAACCCAATACACTTATAAATAAACTTTTTATATAAAATAAATATATGTTACTGTATCACAAAGAAAAATTTCTCCAAGTTTAGTGACATTTTGTGAGATTTTTTAATCTAGTTTAATTTCTTTTAAATAAGAGAAGAAATGGGTTAATTATTTAAATGTCAGTAAATAAAATTTGGAGAAAATTACCAATTTAGCCAAGAATAAAGTCAATTTACCAATTTAGCCAAGTCATGCGTCTTTGGAAGGACCGTCCCTAATCCTATGCCTCTTCTTGTTCCTTTTTTGCGTCTACCACTCACCAATCGACACATGTAGCCTTGTCATGCGTCCTTGTCAGGCCTCCCATTCCTCCTCATGCGTCTACCAACTACAAATTGACACGTGGACTTCTCTTCTATCTAATGAGTTTGGCACATGTTTTGATGAGTTTGGAACCTATCTAATGAGTTTGGCACAATTTTTTAGGGAATATAGAGGCATCTTGGGATGAGTTTGGCACATGTTTTGATGAGTTTGGAACCTATCTAATGCGTCGCTACAGTAAAAGTACGTTTTTTTTTTTTTTTTTTTTTTGTAAACAAATAATTTGGATTAAAATATACAAATCTTAAGGGGCCTTCCAAAGACGCATCCCAAACCTTAAGGGCCTTCCAAAGACGCATGACTTGGCTAAATTGGTAAATTGACTTTATTCTTGGCTAAATTGGTAATTTTCTTGAAGTTTCTTGGTTCACACATAAGCTTCACGTGTAGACACAGACGCACATGTTGTAGTGCATTAAAGTATTATACGCGTACGACGTACCAACCGCATTTATGTCTAACGACCACATGTAGGAACTTTCGCAGAACCTTAACTTGGATCGGATCCTACACAGTTGACCCTTTTGCTTGATCGGTTGACTCCTCTCTATATAAAGAAATCTATTACATGTATTTTTCGAACCCGGTTGACTCCTCTCTGTAAGGTTGAAGTGTAACTATAAAGGTCATTTTATAAGGACACAAGTGTCATAAGTTCAGGAAGAAGATGACGATGGGGGATCATATGACTCAGTTGGGGTCTGTGATGGCTGGTGCTATGTTCATTTGGGCTATATTCAAGCAATGGTTTCCAGAAGATCTTGGTAACCACATAGAAAAATACTTCCAAAGACTTGTAACCTATTTCTACCCTTATATCACCATCACTTTCCATGAATACCAAGGAGACGAGTTCGAGCGAAGCCAGGCCTATATGGCCATCGAACGCTACCTCAGCACCAACTCATCCAACCGCGCTAAACGGCTCAAGGCCAACGTCATCAAGGACTGCAAATCCGTTGTTCTAAGCATGGACGACTATGAAGAGGTCATAGATGAGTTCAAAGGCATCAAGATGTGGTGGACATCGACTAAAAGCATCCCTCAACAGCGGGCCATCTTTTCGTATCATGCGGATGATGAGAAGTGGTATTATAAGCTAACTTCGCATCGAAAGCACCGCGATGTTGTTGTTGGAGATTATGTTCAGCATGTGCTTGACGAAGGTAACGCCATTGCTACAAAAACTAGACAACGTAAGCTTTATACCAATAGCAAAAGTGAGAATTGGTATGGGAACAAAAGGACCATGTGGAGTCACATCATGTTCGAGCACCCGTCTACCTTTGATACGCTTGCGATGGATCCAAACAAGAAGAAGGAGATTTTGAACGATCTATTAACGTTCAGCAAGTCAAAAGACTACTATAAGAAGGTGTGTTAGCCAAGTTTATTATGTACTATAGTTATTATTATTTTACCTAATAGTTATGTTTAGTTTATTTCTTAGTTATTATTCTTTTTATAGTTTGAATAAGTACATATATTTATATATGTTAGCTTTATCATTATCTTTACATTATAGATCAGTTATTCAGTACACAAAATATTATTCACCAATATCGTTTCGTTTTGTGTTCATAATTCTTTCAAGGTGGGCAAGTCGTGGAAACGAGGATATCTTCTTTATGGTCCACCAGGAACCGGGAAGTCTAGCATGATCGCGGCCATGGCTAACCTTCTTGATTACGATATCTATGATCTTGAACTAACTTCAGTGAACGATAACACGGATTTGAGGAAGCTACTCATCGACACGTCAAGTAAGTCCATCATTGTGATCGAGGACATCGATTGTTCGCTAGATCTCACGGGTCAGAGAAAGAAGAAAAAGGAAGATAACAAACCGGATCAAAAGGACCCGATTCGCAAAAAGGAAAAGGATAAGAACAAAAAGAAAACTGAAGTGACTTTGTCTGGGCTTTTAAACTTCATTGATGGATTATGGTCAGCTTGTGGAAGTGAGAGATTGATCATATTCACCACTAATCATGTCGAAAAGCTTGATCCGGCTCTCATTCGTAGAGGAAGGATGGATAAACATATCGAGATGTCGTACTGTTGTTTTGAAACGTTTAAGGTTCTTGCAAAGAACTACTTGGATGTTGAATCACATGACTTGTTTGCAACCATCGACCGGATGTTGGGGGAGACGAAGATGACCCCGGCTGATGTTGCGGAATGTTTGATGCCAAAGTCGGCTGAAGAAGATGCTGAGAGTTGCTTGAACGAGTTGATCAAGTCTCTAGAAAATGCAAAAGAAGAAGCAAGACTTAAAGTTGTGGAAAGTGAAGACAATGGTGGTCAAAAGGTACAAGAATGTGATGAATCAAGCGATTCAGAGGACGATTAACTGGTATTGGTGGGAGCTTTGAGTTTAACGAATTTTCATTGGTATTATTATATTAACATGAAACGATGTTTTGTTACATGTTTATCGTTAGTATCTGTTGGTAACATTGATATATTGGGATTGAGTTCATCTTGTAACAGAGAATAAAGGACCTAGTATTTGTTTTCTTACCTTTTTGTATAAATTAAAAAAAAATTACTATGTTGATTAACATATAAAACTTTTTAGACATCTCATAACAAATTTCATCTCGTTATAACAAGACGAAATTAGATCACCCTGCGTGACGCTCTTTTGAGAGTCATTCCTTTGTTAGGGTGCCGTTAGCAAGCATTCGAGAACTAGTTGATTTTAGACAACCGATATTTCTCATCCCAAGTTATGCAATAAGAGAGAAGAAATCAACTAGTTCCATTCAATAATTCTCTATTATTTATAATTTATTATTATTATTTACATATTATTATTATTGTTGTTGTTATTATTAGTATTTCAATTATTTTCACAAAATTATATAAAATAAATAGAGTTTAACACACTAACAAATGCTCAAATAATTTGCCAAATCTCTTCCTAATTAATCAACCACGAGTTTTGCGAGGATGAATAGTTTGTATGCATATCCATTTGTTGTGAGGTCGACTTGTGTAAAATTATTTTTGTCAACTGTAACACCTGTATGGTTATTCACCCACTTACATTTGAACATAGGTATCTCGAAGGAATGGTAATTCAATTCCTAAATTTCTTGTATGACACCGTAATAAGAATCCTTGGTGATTCTTATCCTTGTAGAATGATTATTCTTCTCAAACTCCATCCTTGATGCTATCATTGTAACTCTACTATTTTGCATTGTACTTTTTGCATCTTGATCTTTTGTGTAAAACGTATAAGCCTTAAAGTCGTACCCTTGATAAGATTTTACTCTAGCATCTGCACCCCGCCCTAACCTTTCCACGGTTTTATCAACATTTGTTTGGCCATAATATGTGGTTACCTTAGGTTCAATGTAATCAACAAACTCTTTGTTATGCTTGTTTTCATACCACATTTCGCTCTTACCATGGTCTGTTGACCGTAATGTTCCTTGTGTTCAGTAATGTATGGAGCAATACAAGCCATGTATTTTAGGACCTCAAAATGTGCAAGTTTTAAATTATCGTGGTTTGGGAGGATTGTTTTCATACCAACACCTCATTTCCCTTCAACTCTACATGTGTGATGAGATTGAGAAACACTAATATTTTTGACACCATCTAAATAACCTGTGAATAAACTAGTTATTACATTGTAAGTTTAAAAAAAAAAAAACTAACATATGTTACTATAAATATTATAAATGTTATGATATTATTACCTGTGCAGAACTCAGTCACCTCCTCAAAAGTATATCCTTCAACAATACTACCTTCAGGTTGATTATGTCACACCCCCAAACTACCACATGCGGGTTTCACTGCCGGGTGTATGACGTACCAGGATCTAGCCACTAATCATGTCGAACTTATAGTAAATAATATTAAACACAATCATCATGTCCAACATGAATAGTGTATTTCAAAATAAACGTTTCAAACAAAGTATATGTTCAGCGGAAGCAAAAGTAACTGTTTCAAAACAATCAAAACCATATCGTTTAAAAACGCATAACATCAAATGTTCTCATCAAATAGCACGCCCCATGACACTTCCAACTCCCCAGACTGCAAGTTCCAATGCACTGATGTATGTAACGACCTACAAGAATGCAGAAAAGTGTGTCAACATAAAGTTGGCGAGTTCAGAGTTTTGTTCAACGAAAATCATGAAAATATTTAGTTTTAAAGACATGTCAAGAAATAATAAACTCGGTACCGATATGACTGATAATGTTTGTTGTGCCCTCATCAATGTCTATCAGCATTGATCCAAATGTTTAAGGTCCTTAGTTCAAGCCTGGCTCCCAGCACGGTGTAAGGTTTGTCAAACCTAATAGCGCTATCAACTAATACCCCGTTGCCTCCCAGGAAAATAGCTCGATAATAAGTAGGGACTTAAATAATAGAGATTGAGTTTATTAACTGACATCGAAATTAAACTACAACATTTAAAAAGTATTCCACCTAGGAATAATAGTTTGTCCCCCCTGGGACGCATGCTTGTGAAAGAGTAGTGAACTCACCTTAGTTTGCTCAGTATGTGTTAACGTGCTTCTACGTGTTAAATAAGTGTTAGCTCCGTTACACGCGACCTAATGTACAACAAGTGTAAGTATGTATACATGTAGGGTTATGCAAGCCAAGTGTTCAAAGTGATCAGATAGTTTACACACAATGGGTTTTTCTAGTTGGTGACATTAGTTGTGGTTTTGAGAAACATAGACATCACATAATGACATAATCTTCATAAACACTTGGATATATGGTTTAACATATATATACCTGGAACAATCATACATGTAACCCAGAGTCAACATATATAATCGGGACATATACACCAAACTCAGGCCATTATACATCTACTAACTCGGGTCATGTATTACGAAACTCGAAATTCATGTGTGTTTACTCGGAACAAGTAACAATCTCGGAACAAGTAACACACATACTCAGACTCATCAACCTCAGACTCACATAAGAAAAACTCGGTCTCCCTTGACTCCCCCGTATAACCTCGGACCATCATTTAAATCCGGAAACCCTTTCTTTGGTTTAATAAATTTGGACCATCATGATTCCACATATACTCGGAAACATATAAGAAACTCGGAACCATGGAGACCCGGACTCACAAAAGGAAACCCGAAATAACCGATCATCATCATACATCTTCGGACTCTAAATACATTCGGAACTATCATACAAACTCGGATCATTCATGCATAACTCGGACCATGTATACACAAGAAAACTCAGATTCAATATATATACTAACTTGGAAACTCATAGATTTTATAAATAAATTCGGAAATCATCTATTATATATAATAAAAGAAAGTGATTTGGGCCACGTGTCACTTAATTAGGGCATCGTTTTCCCCTTTTCCCGCCCAACAGTAACCACTGCCACTGCCCTTTATCCTCACATTTTCACAAACCCTATTTCATTCTTCTCCTTCACCTTTCCATACAAGATCCCCTTTCTCTCTGATGTTCATCCTTCTCCTTCTTCACATTTTCATCTCCTCAACAACGTCCGGCAGAGGTTACTTCTATTGGATACATCTGCTTTTGAAACCCTAAATCATGTACCGTCGAGTGGTTGAAGAAGAGAATAATCATGTAAGATCTATTTTTTCATTCAGAAATTTTATTTCGTTTTATCTATTTTTTCATACTGAACACGATGAGCCCTTTTGTACCCTCAGAAGAAGAAGCAGATCTCCTAGGGTTTCTTATCGTACTCGATGAACCCTTTTGTACAAGGTCTTGTTAATCGGTGACACTGGTATGTTCTAATAATGTTTTTATTATTGTATATATATGAAATTTATGAATAACTCTGTTTGTAGCTTTTGATTTTGTCTTTCCTTTGTTATTGTTTATTCAGATGCTTGCTTTGTTGTATCATGTGATTACGAGTAGACTGATTTTGATATGTTTGTAGTTTATGTCTTTCACAATCTTTTTTGTTGATTTATTCACCCATGTTAGTAATTTTTGATGCTCCTATGTTTCTTGATCCTCTGTTTTTATTTCAACTTTCATACTATTATTCTAGCAATCCAAGCAGAATATATAGATTTTATGCTTATTTTTTTATTATTATTATTTTATAGAGTTTGTTGATTAGAAGCAACCTCTGCCGGACGATTGTTGAGGAGATGGAAATGTGAAAGAGAAGGAGAAGGACGGTAAATTCATTGTTGCATTGTTTATGTAGTTAACTAAATTGAGTAGCTTAACTACTTAATTACAGAGAAGTTTTTGAGATTGTTTTTACACTTTATTATTTTTGCAGCAAGTTGTACTTCATTTGTTCATGTTGCAATTTTATATTTGCAGGCTTTTGAATTAAGGTTGGTTGTTACTTAATTTGTGTTTGCTTTAATGATTTTCAGTTTCATGAAGTCATTGTTTAGAAACTGATTTTGTTTTCAGGTCTGTTGATAGGTGATACCAGCCCAAAAGTTTAGGGTTCATCCCTTTTTGTTATTCGGTATGGTACTCATTTACAGCCCCACTTTCAATTAGGTTGTCTTAGTCATGTATTTGATTTTTGCCCTTTTCTTTACAATTGAAGTTGTAGAGAGACGAATTAAGATGGGGAGCGGAAGACAATCTCAGATGAGTATAGGAATTTTAGTGCATGATTGAGATCATTTGGACCCATCTACTGTAAGTCATTGAATGTTTTAATCTTACAATCAGTTTTACTTTGTTTTTTATGAAGGTGCTGTTGTTATGGACATCAAATTGATTGCACAACACCAAGGTAACCTCAATTGGTCTGATTTATTTTTTGGTATTTGTAACCTTTTGATTTACCGTTTATTGATGCATTGATTCATTTGTAATCGCTTACAGATCACCCGTCTTCTCAATTTGAGCATTTAAACAGAGTTTTCTTAATCAGCACCGTAAGTTTCCTTCATTAATCTATGCATTGTTAATTCCACATGTTTTTTGATTCTTAATCGATGATTCTGTTTCAGGTGTACTTTTTGCTGTTAGTTCCACGTGTTTTTTTAGATGAATTGTTTTGATGAAAAGGGAAATCGTTCGAGATGTTTGATCCAAGAACTGAATAAAACATAGTGGATATTGCTGAAGGAGATAAAGATGATGTTGATTTGGCTGTTGAAGCTGCACGTTGATCCACAATAAGCACTGCCCAGCTAAGTTTCCTACAATGACAGTGGTTTTAACAAGTTAATAAGGCAAAACACTGATCTGCCTAACAACTGTTGGATATAATGACGGTTATACACAAAGTCTGATGAACATCATCCACTGTTCAATGACCAAACCACTGATGAAGACCAAAGTCCTGTTGAAGACAAGCACTGATGAACCAAAGGCCTGATCAACCAAAGGTGAAACACTGTCCAACAACAACAGTGATTCAGCATCAACATTAGTTATTCTATCTTTGTTTATGTTAACAGTGTTTATATGTAACAGTGTTTTTCACATCAGTGTTTTATAGTCTGTTAGGTTATTAGATGTCAACACCTCAGGGCTGTTCGTGCATAAATTGATGGTGATCCACAAGTACAGATTGATTGCTACTGTGATTTGTTTAATAAAGAATGTCCATTGGAATATGTTTTGTTTTGAATTGGATTGTAGGTTTTATGAATGTTATATGATGATTAGGTGCCTAGAATAAACCGAATGATTGTTGGGATGACTGTTGTAGATGAAACTGTCATAGAATAATTAGGGTTGAATGCAAATGATTGAAACTGATGATTGATGCTCGACGAAATATATGTGCCTTTCGTCACATCATGGCTCGACGAAACATACTTGTGATTCGTCACAATCATCTCGACGAAAGGTAAAGTTTCGTCACATGCACCTTCACGACGAAAGTTAATATTTCGGCATACACACCTACACGACGAAAGTCAGTGTTTCGTCACCACCTTGTCACGACGAAAGATCTATGGTTTGAGTGATTGATGTTATTGTTCAGATAAGATGAATGGCATGTAAGCAATGGTTGATTTGGTAGTTACTGTTGATGATGATAATGATACATGTTGAATTAGTAGTATTAGGTGATCTGGGCATTACATGATTAATCGGGCCACTTAAACAAACAGATCATGTCTGCACTAAATATTGGGCCGCTCTTTAGTGGGCCACACCGTAATGAACTGTTTCATCTCTGGGAACTTGCGTGTCACTTGAACGAGAATTGAGCTGTTGATATGAGTTATTGTGAAACACGAGCCTGTGATGTGAACTTTGCACGAGACCTGAATGATTGTACATACTGTCAAGGATCAATGTGATATGTGACCTCTTGTTACAATTTGTAAAATGATGTGTGGTTATGTGCCCGTTGTTTGTGTAATGTGAATGTGGAATACATGAATTATGTGCATATAATCTGATTACCATTGGTAACTATGTTAGGATTTGGTTAACCAACTATAAACGTAAGAAAGTAACTAATCTTACCGAGCAATCTAAGGTGAGTTCACTGCTCTTTTTCCAAGCATGCATCCGGTCGGGACAATCAAACAGACAAAACTTGTAAACGGATTTTCGTAAACCCATATCCTTGTAGAGGATATGAGGTGGTTTTCAAATACCCACATCCTTGTAGGGGATGTGAGGCAGATTTCACAACGTTATCCTTGCAGGGGATATGCATTGGTTTTCAGTAAATGTAGGGTAATGGGTTTGACTGGAATGTTAAACCTGGGTTGTTGGTTAATACACGTCAATGTCTATCACTCAAGTCCCTACTACCGATTGTTGCTTGTAGGGCAACGGGGTATTAGTTAGTAGCGCTACTTAGGTTTGGCACCCTCACACCGCACCGTGGAGGTCGGGAGTGAACTAATGACCCCCATCTTGACCATTGCTTTGATAGAGGAAATGCGGTTTAGGGCAAATAATCTGGAGCCATCTGCGGTAAGCGTGTGATTAACAACATCAAATCATCGAATCTGTGAAACGCTTTAATCTGGTAACTGGTATCTAAACACGTTAACAAAACTTTGAACTCACCAGCGTCGTCTGACACACTTGTCTGCATGCTTGCAGGTCTATAGGTTTATATCATTAGGACTTGCTATCTGGGATGCTGGAGTGGTCATGGGTCGAGATACATGGAATCTCAATACAAGCTTAATGGTTTATGTGCACTTGGTTTACGAAACACTTAACAAATGAGTTATGCTTCCGCTGTATACAATGAATGATATGTAACGTTTGTAACACTTTATGTTAATGAATGAAAGTTTTATTTAAATCTATTCATGAGTTCAATGTGATTGGTGGCTTGGATCCTGGTACGTCACACGCCTCGCGGGGGTTTCCGCATGTGGTATTTTGGGGGTGTGACAAGTGTTTATATGTAACAGTGTTTATCACAACAATGTTTATATGTAACAGTATTTATCACATCACTTCAGTGGTTTGATCTGTACTATAAATTGACCAGATGTTTCATCTTTATACTAATAAATAAAAATCAAGTACACTTGGATGATTATTAAGCTCCTCATCTTGATTGTTTGGGTATTGTATTCTTGAAATTGGTTTTTTTTTTTTTGCAAACATATGTTTATGGGCAAATATTTGTTTAAGCTCAAACATTTGTTTAAGGGCAAACATCTGTTTATGGCCAAACTTCTGTTTATAGGCAAACATCTGTTTAAGGTCAAACTTCTGTTTAAGTGCAGACAACTGATATATAAGGCAAAACATCTGTTTAAGCACCAACATCTGTTTAAAAGCCTCTTACAACCACTGTGTTGGTTCAAACTTTTGATTGTTAAAAGTTATCCCCTGCTGAAATACAACCTCTGTTTCTTCAATCTTCGTGTTGACCACTGACTGACCAAACATCAGTGTTTCAAAAACTGTTGGGTATCCACTGATAGGAAAAAATAGCCACTGCTCACTTTTTTATTGTTGACATCCACTGATATTGACCATCAGCGGTTTCCCTAAAAAACAGTCACTGCTCACATTTTTATTATTGATGGTGTTAATTAGTGATAGATTGAAATTATCAAATGAAAACTAGAATTAAAATCAAATTACCATTTTACATCATCGTTACATTCCAATGACATAGTGTGGAATGTGTGACTACCAGCACTGTGAG
The DNA here is from genome assembly GCA_030545235.1 of Helianthus tuberosus. Taxonomy (NCBI): domain Eukaryota; kingdom Viridiplantae; phylum Streptophyta; class Magnoliopsida; order Asterales; family Asteraceae; genus Helianthus; species Helianthus tuberosus. The sequence goes on from CM060426.1 coordinate 98,189,115, forward strand.
TAACGCGTTAGGACGTGGCACAAAATGTGAAAAGATGAACTTGGTTGGTGAAGGATCGTAGGACACCGTTTCAAGCAACGACATTAGAGGCAGCAGTCACGAAAACATCAAGGTATTCGTAATCATAGCTTACATTATGGAAATGGAGATGCCTACGACATGGATTGGCCATTGCTAGATCAAGATGACAACAACCAAGGGAACGACGGCAGCACCTGAGCCTTGTAACGAAAACAACAACACTGGAAATGATACTCGTGGAAGAGCATTTAGGATTGGCGTGGACAACACCAGGAGTATAGCAACATGATGGCCTGCACGTTCTTGGTAGCTAATCGCTTCGTCTCTGTTCTGTTTAACCACGATGCTTCTTGAAACCGAACCTGTTGTGGAGTCGGCTGATGCAAGTCAAGTTAAGCCTTATATGTTCGCTGAGATGCAAACTCGACCTTGGGGGACAGGTGTTCGACATCGACCTTCCTTCAGCTATCCTTGATGGGTTCGATGCAGTAGCTGTGTAGATTGGTTATCTAGATATCGCGTAAATATACCCTGTGAGAAGGAAGTTTTGCGTCACATTATACCTTGAAGTGTCAGAATGGTGTAAAGGTTAGCACCATATCAGCAAAGAAGGCCTAGAAGTGTCTACGGGAGGATTACCCCGCTACGTTAACAACCGTTACTGAATGAGAAAGAGAGGATCGAGGATCCAGCAATTGTTCGTGATTTCTTTCGGTGAGCTACTCGAGGAACTTTCAGGTTTACTTCCACAACTATTAGATGGACTCTCAGTTTGATCCCGCACCAGAGGCAGCCATGATTCTTCATACTTCTTACCATCTTGCGCCAGGTGGGTTGCAAGAACTGTCAAATCAACTACAGGAACTGTGGGACAGGAGTTTTGTCGGATCTAGTTTTTGCTCTGGGGTGCCCCGATCATATCCGTGAAGATAAGCCTTATCGTTGGACATGTGTACTGACTATCAAGAACTCAGCAAGGTGACAGCCAAGAACCGTTTGCCTTGACTGCGTATTGACAACCTGTTGACCAACTGCAAGGGTTAAGCTTCTATTCGAGGGATGACAGACGAACGAACTAACATCAGGTGAAAGTCCAAGGGGAGAATGTTCCTACAACAGCATATCGAACGCAGTACGGCCATTGCGACTATGTATTCCATGACCTTTGGGTTAATCAACACACCAGCATTCTTATGGATCGCATGAATCGACCGTGTTATTTTTGATGTTTTGCATCAGGGACGGCATTCGTATCTTACTTTAGAGCACCTGAGGGAGGAGCCACTCCGCGTGAAGCTTTGTTAAACGTGACTTCTGGATACGAGAGGTACATCTCTGGGCATGAAATCAACGAAGTGGGAATACACGTGAATCTCGCTAAGGTACATTTTGTTAGAAACTAATCGACACCAAAGATCCCTTCGAAGATACAGTAACTTCTTGGTTTAGCTAGGCACTGATGTAGACTCATTATAGGATTTCGAGGATCGCGCAGCTTTAATCTCTTTAGCACAGCAGGGTGCTGTGTTCGTGGAAGACAAGATAGGAGGACGTCTTTTCAGTTTCCGAATCCCAACTCTGCCATACTGAGCATCGTCTTTACCCGAGGGTGCTGGTGATTTAGTAGTATACCCTAATGGTCCAAATCAGAGTCCCAGTTACACACCGATGCAACACGAGAGAGTGATGACCTGCGTAATGGAATTACAACGAGGAACTGCACGACACACAACCTATGGTGGAAGCCGTGGTCTTTGGATTTAAGTTGGAGGCATTACTTGGACGGTACCGAATGCACTACTTAGACCGATCACAAGGGCCTCCCGAGTACCCCTGTTTCGAAGGAGCTAAACATGTAATGACATCGCTGGATTGAACTTTTGAATGATTACGATTGTGGAACCTGAACGTGCACGAGCTTTGCAATTCACTATCGACTCTAACCTACCCGACCAGACTCGCTTTGTTCAAACTGGAGAACTGAAGGAAGAGAATTTTCAAGTTGAACCCATGCGGGGCATGGTGAAGCAACCTTTGGCAGGTCGGACGATATTCGCTACCTCATGGAACGAATGTGGATCTCATTATACAGCAATTGTGGGGAATTCATGTTGAGCGAAGCACATCGGCCTTGCTATTCCAGTCGTCTGGGTTTTGATGAGAGATATTAGGATCTATAAATCTTGTACTGGAGGTCGGGCATGAAGGCCCACCTGGCAATATATGTGAATGATGTTTGACTTGTGGGAAAGTCAAGGTGGAGTATTAGCAACAAGAAACATCGAAACAGAAACAATATCACCTGGGTGATCGTTGATCGTCTCACGCAACCAACACACTCTCTTGCAATCAAGGAAACTGTCGAGCCTACACAAGTTGTGAATGTTCCTCTGGGAGAGGCAGCTTTTCTTAGGCATGAGATGCCAACACCTGTCATCTCTGATTTTGATATATACCTAATTTATGAACAGACATTACACAACCCTCGTGGCTCACGTATAGACATGAGCATTACTAATCATCATAGGACAACCGGTTAGAGTAAACGAACCATCCTGACACTTGGAGACATGCCACGGGCATGTGTGTGATTGACTTAGTAACATTGGAAGGACACCTACCTCTGGTTGAACTCACTGCAACCACTACCATTCTAGTATTCAGACAGCTCTATTTGAGACATTGCATGGACAGTAACGCTAATCTCCTTGTTGGACTAAGGTGAGTGACAACCTAATCACAGATCCAGGACTTGTACTCGAAACTCTTGGGAAGATTTCTTAGATCGGAATCATTTGACGGCAACGCGTGACTGGCAGAAAAGAGGATAAGCTTAGGAAACACTGGGAGTTCGCTGTAGGTGAATGTGTCATAATCGAAGGTCTCACCCTGGGAGGGTGCGGTACACTATAGGAAACGTGGCAAGCTTAGTTTACGATGCGTTGGACAGTCGAATTTCTGGAACGAATCGGTGACATGGCACACAAAATCGGGTTAACTGATGAATTGGATAGCGTTTGCGATGACATTTATGCCTCGAATCTAAAGAAGCGGTTGTCCGGTGAAACACATGTGATACCCTTATTAGAGTCTGAGGTCATTGACAAGTTGCAGTTGTTGAGGAACCTACTGAAATCTTTAACCAGGACGTCAAGATTCGTTAGCTTAGTCGAATTCCAATCGTGAGAGTTCGTAGGAACTCAAGACGTGGACCGGAGTTCACGTATGAACGCAATGAACGGAGTAACCTCTAGCATCCTCAGTTGTTCAAACGGTTGCATCAATTTCTGATATCATTGGCGAATTTCGGGACGAAATTCCCTTTCAAGTTGGGGATGATGTGGCACCCGAGGAAAATCCACAGTCATCCTTATCTAACACTTTGCCCGTTTTGTGTCACTTTTGGATTACTTGTCAAATTTCGGGACAAAATTTCTTTCAAGTTGGGGATGATGTGACAACCCGAGATTTCAAGGTCTTTCCTTGACACATCACTTGGTTGCGATTCTGTTTTCGTAAATTGTTGGCGTCATAACATGTGTTTGCTGCATGGTTAAGGTTGTGTTACATGCGATTGTTAGTATAACTTAGAATTAGTTATGTCACATGCCCTTGGTCAATTCCATCTCGACGAAACCCCACCCCGACGAAACATTGGAGTTTCGTTGCCCGTCTTAGACGAAAAATGCTCCTTCGCCGTGTGGGCTTGTGGCCCAGGTGAGGCCCAAGGTTGAATCAGTTATATCCTCACAGTGTACGCATATATAAGTCACTTGCAAACCCTAGCCTCTCACCAAGCAAGTAAGGGCAAGTCTCTCCTTCAATCGAGCCCTAGGCATCGTTTGGCACTATTCCATCACACGACACCATCATCTTGAGGTTAGTGGATCCGTCTCGTTTAACTGATGAGTGACTGTTCTAGATTATGTGTGAACCTGTTATGTAATTGGTTTAGGGTTGAATGATAGTAGGAGTATCAATGAATATCCTATTAGAACGAAACTGTATAACTGAACTAGAAGTATGTGTGATGTTAGCAAATGACTTAGGGCTGTTCGTGCATAAATTGATGGTGATCCACAAGTACAGATTGATTGCTACTGTGATTTGTTTAATAAAGAATGTCCATTGGAATATGTTTTGTTTTGAATTGGATTGTAGGTTTTATGAATGTTATATGATGATTAGGTGCCTAGAATAAACCGAATGATTGTTGGGACGACTGTTGTTGATGAAACTGTCATAGAATAATTAGGGTTGAATGCAAATGATTGAAACTGATGATTGATGCTCGACGAAATATACGTGCCTTTCGTCACATCATGGCTCGACGAAACATACTTGTGATTCGTCACAATCATCTCGACGAAAGGTAAAGTTTCGTCACATGTACCTTGACGACGAAAGTTAATATTTCGTCACACACACCTACACGACGAAAGTCAGTGTTTCGTCACCACCTTGTCACGACGAAAGATCTATGGTTCGAGTGATTGATGTTTTTGTTCAGATAAGATGAATGGCATATAAGCAATGGTTGATTTGGTAGTTACTGTTGATGATGATAATGATACATGTTGAATTAGTAGTATTAGGTGATCTGGGCATTACATGATTAATCGGGCCACTTAAACAAACAGATCATGTCTGCACTAAATATTGGGCCGCTCTTTAGTGGGCCACACCGTAATGAACTGTTTCATCTCTGGGAACTTGCGTGTCACTTGAACGAGAATTGATCTGTTGATATGAGTTATTGTGAAACACGAGCCTGTGATGTGAACTTTGCACGAGACCTGAATGATTGTACATACTGTCAAGGATCAATGTGATATGTGACCTCTTGTTACAATTTGTAAAATGATGTGTGGTTATGTGCCCACTGTTTGTGTAATGTGAATGTGGAATACATGAATTATGTGCATATAATCTGATTACCATTGGTAACTATGTTAGGATTTGGTTGACCAACTGTAAATGTAAGCAAGTAACTAATTTTACCGAGCAATCTAAGGTGAGTTCACTGCTCTTTTTCCAAGCATGCGTCCGGTGGGGACAATCAAACATACAAAACTTGTAAACGGATTTTCATAAACCCATATCCTTGTAGGGGATATAAGGCGGTTTTCAAATACCCACATCCTTGTAGGGGATGTGAGGCGGATTTCACAACGCTATCCTTGCAGGGGATATGCATTGGTTTTCAGTAAATGTTGGGTAATGGGTTTGACTGGAATGTTAAACCTGGGTTGTTGGTTAATACACGTCAATATCTATCACTCAAGTCCCTCCTACTGATTGTTGCTTGTAGGGCAATGGGGTATTAGTTAGTAGCGCTACTTAGGTTTGGCACCCTCACACCGTACCGAGGAGGTCGGGAGTGAACTAGTGACCCCCATCTTGACCATTGCTTTGATAGAGGCAATGGGGTTTAGGACAAATAATCAGGAGCCATCTGCGGTAAGCGTGTGATTAACAACATCAAATCATTGAATCTGTGAAATGCTTTAATCTGGTAACTAGTATCTAAATACGTTAACAAAACTTTGAACTCACGAGCGTCGTCTGACACACTTGTCTGCATGGTTGCAGGTCTATAGGTTTATATCATTAGGACTTGCTATCTGGGATGCTGGAGTGGTCATGGGTCGAGATACATGGAATCTCAATACAAGCTTAATGGTTTATGTACACTTGGTTTACGAAACACTTAACAAATGAGTTATGCTTCCGCTGTATACAATGAATGACATGTAACGTTTGTAACACTTTATGTTAATGAATGAAAGTTTTATTTAAATCTATTCATGAGTTTAATGTGATTGGTGGCTTGGATCCTGGTACATCACACGCCTCGCTGGGGTTTCCGCATGTGGTATTTTGGGGGTGTGACAAGTGTTTATATGTAACAGTGTTTATATGTAACAGTATTTATCACATCACTTCAGTGGTTTGATCTGTACTATAAATTGAACAGTTGTTTCATCTTTATACTAATAAATAAAAATCAAGTACACTTGGATGATTATTAAGCTCCTCCTCTTGATTGTTTGGGTATAGTATTCTTGAAATTGGTCTTTTTTTGCAAACAGATGTTTATGGGCAAATATTTGTTTAAGCTCAAACCTTTGTTTAAGGGCAGACATCTGTTTTTGGCCAAACTTCTGTTTATGGGCAAACATCTGTTTAAGGTCAAACTTCTGTTTAAGTCCAGACAACTGATATATAAGGCGAAACATCTGTTTAAGCACCAACATCTGTTCAAAAGCCTTTTACAATTACTGTGTTGGTTCAAACATTTGATTGTTAAAAGTTATCCACTGCTGAAATACAACCTCTGTTTCTTCAATCTTCGTGTTGACCACTGACTGACCAAACATCAGTGTTTCAAAAACTGTTGGGTATCCTCTGATAGGAAAAAATAGCAACTGCTCACTTTTTTATTGTTGACATCCACTGATATTGACCATCAGCGGTTTCCCTAAAAAACAGTCACTGCTCACATTTTTATTATTGATGGTGTTAATTAGTAATAGATTGAAATTATCAAATGAAAACTAGAATTACAATCAAATTACCATTTTACCTAATCGTTACATTCCAATGACATAAGAGTTCCTCCAACATTGTTTTCATGATAAAATTTAAAGTTAAATTAAAAAATAAAAAAAAATCTTGATGACTATTTGTTGCAAATTAAATCAGTAATTAATGCTAATTTATTGAGCTTTGGACATTTGAATTACGCAAAATGTGAATTTCAAATTGACGGTTATTATCTCTTAATTAAAGTTAAAATAAAATTTAGAAAAGTCATCATGACAATTTCTTTCAAATCAAGTCAGTAATTACTGATAATATCAGTAATTTTGAAATTCAAAATATGCAAAATTGTAATTTAAAATTGACGTTCTCTTTTTTTTTTTCCTACTTTGCATATCATTTCTAATATTTAATTACTTTAATAAAGCAGCATATAAGGATATACACTACTTACCTTTGAAATTACATTTGCCACCGCATTCAATTAAAAATTTTAATGGAGAATCGGTAAGCTTGAATTCCAACCTTGATATTTTTTTAAGAACATCCATGCTTATTGTATTATCATATTACGTTTAGCAATAGATATATTTTGCTTATTCTTTTTTTATGTACAGTCTTCAAATGGAGGTTACAAAGGTTAGCATGCTTAACGATCTTAATACATTCTCAAACAACTATTCGATTAGAGTGAAGATTGTTAGCATGTCGAAGAAGATGATGAATGAAAACAAAAATGAAATATATCGTCTTGATATGATCTTCATGGATGAGATGTTACCGTATATATTTGTCTTATAATTTTTTTGGACATATGATTACCTAAATGTTATATAACACGTTTTTTATTTAATCGGATGTTTCATATTCTTAGGGAACTATGATACAAGCCAGCTGTCTGCATAAGATGCTAGGAAAATTCAAAGACTTCCTTTAGTTGGATGAATGTCTTCTTATCACCAAACCGTCTCTTGCTGCTAATAAGTCCTCTGCTAAGTATACCAAGAGAAATGACAAAATATCACTGTATTTCTATACTTCTGTTGAGAAATGCCTTGACTGGTCTGGACCGAAATACCGTTTTAATTTCGTTAACCTCAAGGATGTTGTTAAAAATAAAATTGAATTTAATACAGTTATTGGTATGTAAATCCCTACATGATATATATGTACTGTTTTGTCTTATTGTTTTTTTTTTTCATGTTATCTCTTCTTAATGCTGTTTTCTTTTAACAATATATTTTTGTTTATAGATTGGATTGGTTATGTGGAAGTATGTTTCAATCTAGAGGATACATCAAAGAAGGATGGGAGCAAGGGCAAGAGATTTAATCTTAGAGTTGAAGACCTTGAGTGAGTTCTTTTTATTAAGTTGTTGCATTTTGACGTTTAAAGCATTACAAGGTTGCTTGATGTTATTATGTTTTATGTTAATATTTTAGAGGCCAAAAGTGTCCGGTTACTTTGTGGGATGGTTTTGCTATTGACATGTTTGCTTACATGAATGATAAGAAACGAGAGAAATATGTTGTTATCCTTTGTCATTTTGGTATGGTCAACCTTTACAAATGTACAATTTAAACTTAATTAGTTTAATTTTTTTATTTAGTAATTTATATTTATATTTATTTATATGTTTTAAATTTGACACTGTTTATATTGATCTACATTTGGTTTTATTTTTAAATTCAGGCAAGCGTGGAGTTGCAAACGGGTTTGAGCTTAGCAGATTTTTTATCGACACTGACATTGAAGAGATATCCTCTTTTAGGAAGAGGTATAGTTAGTAATATGCATATAAACATTAAACAGTATTATTTTGTACCTACATTTACTTTTTACGTTTTAATTTGATCACATGAATCTGTTTAGGTATGTAGAGAAAATTTCTGCTTCATCTTCATCAAATGAGCATGTTGGTTCAAACGTTATCTCAAGTGTTGAAGATGAGTTTCTTAATAACCCTGATTTCATGCTTATTGGTTTCCTTGGAACCATATCAACGGTGTGTATTTTCTTATAAGTACTTTACATGCTGAGTTTTTTTATAGTCTTTTCTAAGTATTATTATTTTTGTTTGTTATTGATAGACAAAGAAGGTTTTGGTTCTTGGTACAATCACAGCTATATGCACTGATAAACTTTGGTATTACAATGCTTGTAACCACTGTAAGTCAGGTGTGGAGGAAAGATTTGTAACGAAAGAAAATATGGATGGTTCATTTGATGTTGATCATGCAAAATCTTTGGTGTGTACAAATGATAAATGTGAAGGAGTCGACATCTATTCTATTCCGCGGTTTGAGATTACAGTTTTATTTCCTTATACTAAATACTAATATGAACCACACTTTTGTTATTAGTAATACTAATGTTTTCATTTGTTTTTAACTTTGAGAGCTTCAAGATACCTATTAGGGTTCAAGACTCTTCCGGTACTGTGTCTTTGACACTGTTTGATTTCGAAGCTTACAAGATTCTTAAGAAAACTGCCAAAGAGTTACTTGCAATCCAAGATCAGGTAACAAATACATGCATTCAGTTATTTGGCCATGTAGTAAATATAATTTAAAATTAATTTTTATAAAATTGTAGGTTCTCAATTATGGAATCATTATGCTCATTGTAATTTATATTAATTTTTATAAAATCATAGGTTGTTAATTCTGGAGAGATACCGAACCCATATCCTGAGATTTTTGACACATTGATTGGAAAGAGGTATGCGTTCATCATAAGTGTTAAAGACTATAACATTGAGCATCAGGTTGAAAACTATGGTATTTCAATGGCCACTAACGATGATGAGATCCTTGCCGCGCTCTGCGCCAAATTCAATCTTAACCAGGTTTAAATCTTCATTATGTCATTCTTTTCATTTCATAGTCATATCGTTTTGAAATAGATTTATACCATTGTGTGTATTTTATGTTATTGTGTATTATGTACTTAAAGCATGAGCACTCCGAATCGTTGGATGTTCCAGATTCCTGCAGTTTGTCTACTCCTGTTGACCTTATGAAGGTAATATAAGAATTTGGTTATTTGTACTAAATTTTTTGAAACGTTAATACTTATTGTCTTTTTTTATCAGGATGAGATGTCATGCTGTGGTGACAATGTTACACCTGCATCCCAAGCACTTGTAGGCACTAAGAATCCCCCTTCCGATGAAACAAAACGTAATATTCGTGAAGTGTGCGATGTAGATGATGCATTAGGTTGCTCCTCTACAAAGCGCCTTATCAGTGATGAAATGTCTCAGGATGAAGATGTTGGTGTTTCGATGCTTTTGATTCCCAAGATTGAGAAATAGTTTTCTCTGTATTTTCAAATACATTTACGTGTTGATTTCATATGCTGTTGCCACGTTGAACTTATGGTTTTCGTTTTGTTGCTTTTGGGTGTTTGGTGTGGTTATGTTTTGGACTGATTGTGTGGTTTTGAATTCCTGAAAATATCTGCTTATTATATTGTTATGTTCTAATATTATAATGAGTATGACATTTCTTTGCATATTATAATGTATATTGTTAAATAAATATTGATATGTTCAATAGTCAATATTTATGTTTAAAACTTATGTGTATGAATAGGAGCAACAATTTATAATATATATTGTATAAACCCAAATAACAACTTTTTTATCTACAAACATTTGTAATCTTTAAGCAATTTTATTCTTATTATCTTATCTCATAATTTATATATGATTATCAGTGGATGTGGTTGTTCTTTATTGGGTTTTACCGTTATCCCTGCCCACTAAGTTTTAATAAGTATCCGTCATATATTACAGTTTATAAAAAATATTTAATTTGTGCCTGTTTCTCCCATTAATTTATTTAAGTAATTTCATTCAATAGCTTATTTATATACTTCAAATTTTGTCTAGGTCATTCAAAGTAGGGTGTTTAGAAAAACCGTAACCAAGTAAGAAACGTAAACACAAACCCATTTTATTCGGTTTTTTGTTCGGTTTATGGATCCATGTTTTATTTTATTTGTTTTGTTTGGTTTATTTGGATAACTGAATAAAAAAACCGTTTACTTAATTATTTATTAAATAAAGATAATAATATTTTATTTTAAAAATCATATACAAATAAACCATAAATCTAACCGATGAACACCCGATTTACATTCCACAAAGATTACAAAATTTGTTGTTAAGTTTTTTTATCAATGTAATAGATTGCTTGAAATAATTAATTCAATAATTTGAAACAATTCTATTTTGCTTTTCATGAAATGATTTTTAATTACAAAATGATAAAATGGAATATTATAATTTATTGAGGATATGTTAATCCCTAGGTATGACATATTGTAATTCAAAATTTAAAAACCACTGTTTGCTTCTATTTTTTTAATGTTGCTTATCTTTTACTCTTTCTTCTTTTGAATACTTCTCCTTCTCTCATGTATGCAATGTCAAAGAATTCACGTTCATCTTCTACAACTGCTAATTCATCTCAACGAAATTTACACAGTAAGTGAAATTATAACTTCTTAACTCATCATTTCCCAAATCAAAATAAGCTTTCAGATTGAAATCATAATTCTACTTGGTTTTTTTATAGGTCCTCTTATAAGAACTCCTCTTTCAGGTATCTCAAATAGATCTCCTCTTTCAGATATCACAAATGGTAATAGCTCTTGAATTTGATTATAAGTATACTTTTTTTCCGTTTTATGTTTCCAAGTGGACTGATTCTTGTGTTTCGTACATATTATATTTTTTCTGTTATTTAGTTACTTCACCGAATGGAAGGCGTAAGCTTCGAAAATTAATACTTGATAATAAGAAATCAAAGAATTCATCGTCATCATCAACGAATGTTCGTAACATCTTCTCTGACAATGTAAATTTGCTAGAATGTTCTGATACTACGGATCAACATATGTACTCCATTGCATGTCGAGCAGTTAGAAATGCTACTGGTTCTTTAATTTCAACTACACCAGGTTTGTATTTTGTTTCTTTATTATTTCTTTTGATAAATACATTACTAAACAACATACCGGTACTAACATGTATGTTTTAATATTGAATGTTCATATAACGGCATAAACATAGGTACACCTCTAGATAGCAGCCGTCGATATTCCATTACTTCTAGCATCATTAGCAGTAACAATCAGCCGATATTGGGTAGTACCTCTATCCTTACACGGCTGTCTTCTGGTAAACGTAACCTCGAGCGCAAGAAACGTGATAATACTCCTGTACCTATGCTGACTTTGGATTCAGATGAAGATGATGTGTTTTTGTGCACTAATGAAGATCCTTATAAAGGGATATCTAAAGGTTTTAATCTAATTTACTATTTTAGGACATTTGTTGTGTTCCACCTGTAATATAACTATCAATCATTTTTGAACAGATTATTTGGACCATGGTGACCAAGTGCTTACATGTCAGGTTTGTAGTGCAAAGTTATGGACATCAGAAGGTGGAAAAGGTCGTTTAACTATAAATAAGCTATGTTATAGTATGTGTTGTGGGTATGGTAAAGTTCAGCTACCGCCTTTAAAGGATGCACATCCGTCTTATCAAAATTTCTTTTCTTCCTCAAATGCATAAAGCAAGTTCTTCCTGAAGAACATAAGACGATACAACTCTATGTTCTCTTTTACATATATGGGTGGAAAGGTTGATTCTAATATCAACAAGGGCAATGCTCCATTTATATATCGTATTAGTGGCCAAAACTATCATTGCATGGGGAGTCTCAAACCTCCAGATGGAAATGAAGCTAAGATTTGTCAGCTATACATACATGATACCGAAAATGAAATAACAAACAGACAGGCATTATTTAGGTACGAGTGATTTCTAAGTTCTATTTTTATTCTATTAAAGAAGAACTAGAAATTGAAGCATTTGTAGTTCACTATCAGTTGTTAAGTACCATCACTTAATCCTTAATCACTGATTCTCTATCCACTGATTACTACAACAGCAGTTGTTAACCATTAGTAGTTCACTATCAGTTGTTAAGTACCATCAGTGTTTTAATCACTAGCAGTGCTTACAAGGTTTTCATCAGCTGTTTGACTTAACAGTAGTTTGCTTTATTCATTCTAAATTCATCAGTGGTTGTAGGTAAACTGAAATGTTGCTTTTTTCTCAACATACTCTAAAAGTTTTGGGCTGGTATCAGCAGTTGTTAACAACTGCGCTTCCTTAACAATTAATTATTAATCACTGATTCTCTATCCACTGCTTATTACAATAGCAGTTGTTAACCATATGTAGTTCACTATCAGTTGTTAAGTACCATCAGTGTTTTAATCACTAGCAGTGCTTACAAGGTTTCCATCAGCTGTTTGACTTAGTACTAAACAGTAGTTTGGTTTATTCAATCTAAACTCATCAGTGGTTGTAGGTAAACTGAAATCTTACTTTTTCTCAACATATTCTATAAGTTTTTTATAAAACGAGATATTATTATAGTTATGTTATGTTAATGTTTTGTTGTTTTTTTTTTCTTTTAACAGCAAAGGAACCAAACCTTCATCGCCTACTGATAAAGAACTTGATGTTGAAATGATAGAGTATTTGAGGGCTTTATTAGATTCACAAAATATGTTGGTTAAGACATATAGGATGGTCAGAGACCATTTTCACCAATCTCCAGAGGCCAACCTTAGTCTGCGACTTATTTATAGAAGAGAAAAAGACGGCAGGACATATAACTTACCCACCACATGTGAAGTTGCTGCAGGACATATAACTTACCCACCACATCTGAATAGTTTTAAATGTGACTTCAAGTGGTATTGCTTCGTTATTACTTTCCCGTGGAAGGACATCTCATTCTCAGTTCCATATCCCCATTAATCTAACAGAAGATTTAATGTGAAATATTAAGCCAAATAGTGATATTGCCAGATTATTAAAGGAAACCCAATTAATCATATGGGACGAAGCACCGATGGTACATAAACATGCCTTTGAAGCTTTAGATAGAACGATGACCGACGTATTTTCGGAAGGTAGGAGTATTCGTTCGGATATTCCTTTTGGAGGTAAAGTTATTGTATTTGGTGGTGACTTTAGACAAATCCTACCTGTTATTCCTAATGGTACTAGACAAGAAATTGTTAGTGCATCTTTAAGCTCTTCATACATATGGTCAAAATGCAGACTGTTACGGCTGACTAAAAACATGCGTCTAACTATTGGAGCTGAAAGTTCAAATATGGAGTCTATCAGAGAATTTGCAAAATGGCTTATTGATATTGGTGAAGGAAACGTTGGAGATGATAATGATGGTGACGCCATTATAGAGATACCAGATGATCTACTAATCACCGATATTTGTGACCCGATACAAAGTTTAATTGACTTTGTATATCCTTCAATTATTGAACAATTTAGGATTCCTGGATATGTTTCGGAGCGAGCAATTCTAGCACCCAAAAATGAGGTAGTTCATGAAATTAATGATCGATTGCTTTCGTTATTTCCTGGTGATGCGAAAGAGTATCTGAGTTCTGATAGTATATGTCAAACTGAACAAATTCTTGATTATTTTCAAGAAAGCTTATACTCAACCGATATTTGTGACCCGATACAAAGTGGTTTGAACATCTGTTTGCCTTTTGGTCTATAGTTAATGGAAACCCATGTTAGGTTGAACAGTGTTTTGAAGAGGAAAACATTGTGAGAAGACAGTAGATCTTATTAGGTTAAACATATGTTCAGGCTTAAACATATGTTTGGCCTTTAACAGATGTTTGGCCTTTTATATCAGAGGTTTGGCCTTAAACAGATGTTTGACCTTAAACAGATGTTTGGCCATAAACAGATGTTTGACCTTAAACAGATGTTTTGCCTTAAACAGATGTTTCGCCTTCTATATCAGATATTTGGACTTAAACAGATGTTTGACCTTAAACAGATGTTTGGCCATAAACAGATGTTTGACCTTAAACAGATGTTTTGCCTTAAACAGATGTTTCGCCTTCTATATCATATATATGTACTTAAACAGATGTTTGACCTTAAACAGATGTTTGGCCATAAACAGATGTTTGGCCTTAAACCAAACATCTATTTAAGGTCAACATCTGTTTGAATTTTGGTCAACATCTTATTTTGTAAAGAAGTACAAAAACAAACATTTTTAAAAAATCCCAAATCACCCTATCATGTAAGTGAATTGAAGTAAAAGTTTAAATGATATTATTCATGTGGTCCTGTTGTGATTTTGTTTTACCTCTAATATGGGTTCATGATCTAATCCGGTGATTTGAAGACATTGTTGTTGAATCGAATGAGATAGTTGATGTAATGTGGTCGTATTAATAACAAATAGTAATTAATATAACTAAGTTTCCCGAGCCCGGGAAACAATCCCGGGTAAAAACCTAGTAGGGTTATACATATAAACTTGGAAACTTTGTCCCATAACAAAACTCGGAACACATTAAGTAAACTCGGAACTATCATCATCATGTTAAACCTGGGCCCATCTAACAGAACTTGGACATATATAAACCCGGACTGTCATTCATAACCTCGGAACACTTATATAATTCGAATCATGTGTAAAAACTCGGAGCACATAAACATATATCATAACTTGGACTACCTTTGTATGTATGAATTCTAGAACTCGGAAAATGATAGTCTCGGACTTTGTGACTTCACAAAGTCTGACAATTATCTCCGGACTAACAATTTATTCTCAGATTACAAAGCACAATAACATGAAATACACAAATATCGCAGTTTTTCCAATGTAACAGTACAATGAAACCCTAATCTTAAAAAATCTACACAACAATCAACACATTAGCAGTTCTAATATATCAATAACATCTCTAGCAACTGACAAAAGAATTACACATTAAGTTAAAGAACGATACGACGCGTTATGGTGACGTTGAAACGTAAAGTAATTTAAAATTATACCGTCTAATTAAAACATATTATATTTGACATGACTCGTTTTAATTTATAATGTTTTATTAGGTCAAAGAATGGTACGAAACAAAAAGTATTATATTTGACCCGACTGATTTCTCAGAAAAGAAAAAATTTGTCAAAACATAGTTCAGGGTAAAACTGGATTACAAAGTGTTTAAAAAGTTGAGGGGTTGTAGGCATCAATGCTGAAAGATATAGGATAAATATAAAAAAAGTCACAAAAAAAATAAAAAATAAAAAAATAGAGATGGCTATTACCGTACATCCATCTTGTTTTTGGAAGCATATACAATTTTCATTGTTTTTACTAGTTTCTTGAAAGGTTGGTTACGCAAACCGCCTCAACTAAATTCTAGGTCGCTTCAATGGCTTTTGCACTACGGTATATTAATTAACATAAAACATGTATGTATAATTAACAAAAATATCCTAACATATATTTATGTTCTAAGATATTGATCTTCTTCCCTAAAATAAACCAATTTTATCTCTATAAATGTACGTACACCTTCAATTCGTTCCAAACCATTCACCACCCTCACCATTGTTTTCAACCTCCGAAACCAACGTGCTTCTCAGCAACCTGCGACATCACACCAAGTTCGAAACGCAAGCGAACCGTTGTACCAGGTAAACGTCGTGTTCCCTAAGTTTATACTTCATACATGCTATTCTCACATGATAACTCGATCGTTACACTATTTTAGCCCATAGTTTGAATAACTCACTACTTATTGTATTTTGTTACGTACAAGAAATTGAGTGTTATCATGAATTTAGTTTGTTAAATAGGCGTTACAGTATTTATTGGTAACTATAACGAGATATATGGTTGCATATGTAATGAAGATGTATCATGTATGTTAAATAGGCGTTACAGTATTTGATTGTTATCATGAACTATATGTTAAATAGGCGTTACTACATTATTACTGAGATATATATGTTTGTATATGTATAGAGATCAGGTTTTTTTCCTCATATAATTATTGTGATTATTCGTAAAAGAAGATTGGGGAATTGTTTATTACAGCTTCTATAGAGATCAGGTTTTTTTCCTCATATAATTATTGTTTATTTTTAGTTATCTGAATTAAATCATGTTTCACAACCGTTAGTGACCTAATAATTTGAATAACTCAAGAAACCTCATTAAACAATGATCGGAATTAATCTCGAAACAAGTTAAATAATTTTCAGGTTGTCAAAATTTGTCGGGGATTTGAGACTTTGAGTAATGGGTTATTGGGTAAATAAATTTAGCCCATAAATAAAAACATTGGGCTTTTTATTTGAATTTGAATTAAGAAAACTGTCTTTTTTACTAAACTATAAATTTTTTACTTGATACAACGATCAGTTTATATAACTATTTTTATTTAGTGGGGTCAGGTTTTTTTTCTCATATAATTATTGTGATTATTCGTAAAAGCAGATTGGGGAATTGTTTATTACAGCTTCTATGTGAAACGCAAAAAAAAAAAAAAAATAGTGTCAAGACATTTAGGTTATGTATTCACATGTCAGTGCTGTTTGAGATCTTACATTATCATGTAAATCATGGATGATTAAAAAAAAAATATTCTAACATATCTTCATTGATACAAAAAAGTTTTCTAATTAAAGCCAGCAATTAATACAATTTTAATCCATTGATAAATAATATATGTGTATGATCGATCCCTTGCAGAAAGTAACCTACCAAGAACACAACAATGATGTGGTTTATGGGTCAGTTAGGGCAGCTGATTGGGGCAGGCATGTTCATACGGGCAATGTTACCTCAATGGTTTATTGATCAGTTCTTTGGGCATATTGAAAAGTATATTCACAAGCTCATTGGATACTTTTACCCTTATATCCAGATCAGTTTTCATGAATACAATACAGCTGAATCCTTTGGGCGGAGCAAAGCGTACGCTGCCATCGAACGCTACCTCAGCGCCAACTCATCAACCCGAGCCAAACGTCTCAGAGCCAACGTTGTCAAAAACTGTCAATCGGTTGTGCTAAGTATGGATGATTATGAAGAAGTCATTGATGAGTTTAATGGTGTCAAGTTCTGGTGGACTTCAAGCAAAACCATCCCACTACAGCAGCCCCTCTATTCGTATCATAATGATAGCGAGAAGCGGTTCTATAGGCTCACTTGCCATAGAAAACACCGAGATTTCATCACAAACGTTTACATTAAACATGTGCTCGATGAAGGTAACGATATTGCTTTAAGGACCAGACAACGAAAGCTTTATACCAACAACAAGAGTGATGACTATCGTAGTTACCATCAGAAGACTTGGAGCCACATCATATTCGAGCACCCGTCTACCTTTGATACGCTTGCGATGGATCCAAAGAAGAAGGACGAGATTTTGAATGATTTGTTGACGTTCAGCAAGTCCAAAGACTACTACAAAAAGGTATTATCTATTATAGTTATTAATTTATTTAACATTTGTCTTTAAACTAGTGTAATTGTGCTCGCGCGTTGCAATTAGTGGGGAATTTGATCGATTTTGGTGCACTCGCTATAGCAAGTGAAAAAAAACCAAAAATTATAGTCATAACACGTGTTCGTTTCGTTAGTTTTTAAACCAAAAATATTATTCACCAATATCGTTTCATTTTGTGTTCTTAATTCTTTCAAGGTGGGCAAGTCGTGGAAACGAGGATATCTTCTTTACGGTCCACCAGGAACCGGGAAGTCTAGCATGATCGCGGCCATGGCTAACCTTCTGGAGTACGATATCTATGATCTTGAACTGGCGTCGGTGAAAGATAACACGGATTTAAGGAAGCTGCTCATCGAGACATCAAGCAAGTCCATAATTGTGATCGAGGATATCGATTGTTCACTTGATCTCACCGGTAAGAGAAAGGAGAAACAAGAAGATGATAAAGACGATAAGAAGGATCCGATTAAGGAAATGGAGAAAATGGCGAAGAAAAAGGATAAGGGGAGCGAGGTGACTTTGTCCGGGCTGCTCAACTTCATTGATGGGCTATGGTCGGCTTGTGGCAGCGAGAGATTGGTCGTGTTCACGACGAACCACATAGAAAAGCTTGATCCTGCTCTCATTAGGAGAGGACGGATGGATAAACATATTGAGATGTCGTATTGTTGTTTTGAAACGTTTAAGGTTCTCGCGAAGAACTATTTGGATGTTGAAACGCATGAATTGTTCCCAACTATTGGTCAACTTTTGGGGGAAACGAATATGACTCCAGCTGATGTGGCCGAGAGTTTGATGCCGAAGTCGGATGAAGAGGGTGTTGAGGTTTGCTTGAATAAGTTGATCAAATCTCTAGAAAGTGCAAAGGAAGAAGCAAGTCTTAAAAGTGTGGAGGATGACATGAACAAATGCAAGGTGGAAGCAGTTGGTGAAAAAAGTGAAGATAATAATGATCAAAGGGTAGAAGAGAGTGACGAGTCAAGCGAATCGGAATCAAGCGATTCAAAGGACTAAGTCTAAATACAACGCGAGTTTTCTAGTAACAGGTTCCGATATAAAAAACTATGAACAAAGGGAATAGCGATTACGAATTTTGATAATAATATTTTGTTTAATGTTTATTCTTTTTTTTTTTTTTGGGTAATTTAATGTTTAATGTTTAATGTTTATTCTTAGTATCCATTAGTATTGATACATATCGTAATTGAGGAAATTTTGTAATAAGGAATATATATTGGCCCTTTTATTTTATTTTAAGTGCAAACCTAGAAAAAGTCCTTGTTATTTCGATCTTTCAAATTTATTTGAGATACAATATTTTTCTAACCTTTTTGAAAAATTAAAATATTATACCCTCGCGTTGTGGATATCACATGTGACCCGTTCGTCTGCCTCAGATCGGTCATTAGACGGCCATGGGTAACAATCAACAATCCATGATCACAACACGTAACAGTTATTATTATTATTATACCAATTATATAATAACTCCAAAAATAGGGATTGTGAGTTGTGATATACAGTTTAGCATGTTTGATTTATAGCACAAATTCTAAGGGTCTTTGGAGATGTTGTTATTGGAAGTTCGTATTCGATTTCTTAAATTGTGTCCAGGTGTGAATGATCAAATAAAGTAACTGGAGATTTATTTATTGTTGTATTTGGTGTAGATCAGTGAATTCAATATTGCGACAAATGGTTAAGATTGGGCATCTTTGGATCTTATCAAAATATAGAAGCTACCATGAACCGAAACGGATCACCCTGAAAATATAAAAAAAACGATCCCAAATAAATGAGATCTGGTAATTTAAGAAACGTTATTCAGAAAACGTCCCACCCTTGTTACAACAATAACAACAATAAGTATAGCAACCATCAACAGCCAAATATGCGTCGAAACCTGGAAAAATGGGATCATAGGCTAAACGGGGAAGCGAAGTCACGTCATGTGACAAGTGTCCAAAATTTGGTCTACCTGATTTTTCCTAAAACATAAAACGGGGTGCTTAAGACATGTCATGTGAACAAGAGTGTTTAAAACATGTCATGTGAAAAATTATTTTTATTTATTTGGTAGGAGATATGCTTCAACTCACGTTTTCACTTTATCTGTATATAACATACAAGTCTAACTTCCAAATAATGATAAATGAGGTCATGCGGTTCGAAACCTTATTCCATATAATAGCTTTATTTTCATGTGTTCACCAAGCATACACAGAATCACATTGCGTTCCCTAAACGTTTTTGGAGTGTCACACCTATTTAATGAAAATTTCAAGCAATGCTTGAACTTATTTCGCGTGTCGCTATTTTCTTCACTCTATCATACATTTGCTATTTAAGGGCGTGCATTTCATTCAATGAGTATTCAACAACTATAGATATCTCCAAGAATATATTGAAGTGGTGTAATATTTGTTAAGAATTGAAAGATATGATTGTATTTAAACAAAGGATTCAAGAAGCAAATGGTTCATTACAAGATCAACCAGAATTGAACACAATCGGATGTAAAAGACAGACATAGAAGACATAATCAAAGAATGGTATTAAAGAGTTAAATGGAGACTCCTTTTAAACAACTAAAAAAACCACCGTTGGAGAGCATAAGATTTTGAATTAATCTTGATTGCCAATAAGACTCCAACCTTTTTGGTATACATCAGATTTTCCATCTCTAGTCCCTCAAGGTTTGGAACCTTCAATATTATTACAAAATAACATATAAAATATATTTGCTATGTATAAATAATTTTAACATTTCCCTCAATTTAAGCAAAAACCTCATATGATTCCAACAGTGGCGGATCTAGGATTCCGACCAAGGGGTAACGTGTTATAAATAAGCCGTAATGAAATCGAAAAAACGTCAAATTTTTCCAAAATTTACACTAATTTTTCCAAATTTTTTCCGACCAAGGGGTAGCGGGGGTTACCCCTACCAAAGAGGTAGGTCCGCCCCTGGATTCCAACACGTTGCATAAGAAATGATGTTGTTTGACTAATAATCCTTTTGTAAAAGTGTATAATTTTAATAAGTTAGCATAACAAATCATGTTGTTTAACTAAGAGGCTATTTGGTAACATCTGAATGGTTAAGTGCTAAACTAGTAAGAGGTTTAAACCATTAAGTGCTAAACCAGTAAGAGGTCTGAACCATTAAGAGCTAGTATAAAGCTTAATCGTTCAGAGGCAAATGTCTAACCAATTCAGATTAGAGGTCTTAACCATTCAGACACAGTATAATTCTTAACCATTCAAAGGTATCTGAATCATTCAGACATCTGCTTGTGAAACAAGCAGTCTGAACCATTAAGTACTGAACCAGTAAGAAGTCTGAATCATTAAGAGCTCATTAAGAGGTAAACAAACATCCACTATTTTGTAAAACTGTCTACCAAGTCATTTTAAGAATAAATCTTTATACCTTTAACTAGTTTTTTTACTATCGCCACGTTGCGGCGAACGCCTTTTTTGTTTAGTCTGTGTTTATATGTGTTGAAATCACTACGAGCGCGTTGCGCACGGAAACCGTTGACAAGAATAAAAAGAAAATATAGAAAAAAACATTAAAAGATAACCAAAAGAAAATCAACCAAAAAGTTGTATGGTAATAATGTTGTTCGTTTGAAACCTGTGGTCAGAGATGAGCAAATGATACTGGGTACCGGTATCGAATTTCCTGAACCGAAAGATCTTAAGTACCAATTCGATACGACTTTTGGCGTTCCTGGTACCAGTTCGCTACCATTTTTTAGTTTCATATACCGGTACCGTAACTGGTATTTTCGGTACCAGTACCGATTCAGTATTGGTTGGCACCGAGCTCATCCCTACCCCTGAAACTAAAAAAAAAACCATTAAAAGTTGAAAAAAATCAACAAAAAAATTTGCACGATACCGTTGTTATTCGTACGACACCCATGATCAGGGATGAGCAAATGGTACCGGGTAGCAGTACCGAATTTCCCGAACTAAAAGATTTTCAAAATCAATTCGATACCGACTTTTGGTGTTTTCTGTATCAGTCTGGTGTCGGTTTTTACCCTCATGTACCGATAACCGTACTGGTATTTTCGATACCAGTACCGGTTAACACAAGCTTATCTAACTTAAAAAGTAAAGAAAATAATAAAATAATTAATAAATCTATATTTATTATTATAACCTTTTCTACTTTTGTACTGTACAAAACATTGCTTTACTAATATAAAATTAAAAAAAAATTTACCAAAATAACCTTCACTGTTCATTCAGTTTTGTTATTAATATAGAGTAAAGTATAATAATAATATAGAGTAATAATATAGAGTAATTATGCCCAACATATATTTTTTCTCTTATGAAATGAATATTTATCTTAAAGTGCTTAGTTGTATCAAGAAAAACAGGTTTTGCAGCAATGGACATAGCATATTCATTATCACAAAACATTTTTACTGGAATGTTGGAAAATCAGGGCCTTAATCGAACAGAAAAAACACGAGATTGAACGACTTGACTCTTTTTATTATCAACCAAAACACACCAGTTACAATAACCCTAACCATTTGTTTATACTAAACTCGTTCTAATCGTAACCCAACTCAAACACTATTTTTAATATTAAATAAACCAACTAAATAAACCTATGTAATAAACAGATAATTCAAACTATTTAAATAAATAAACCAAACTACGTTTATCTTAAACCCACTTGACTTTTCTTTAACCAAATTAAACTTGCTGGATAATCCTTAACTTAGATTTATCTCCTCATTCACCCCCTTAATCTTGAAAGGGATTAAACCCTCATTTCATCTTTCTTTTACCATCATGTCATACTCCTTAATATGCCCTCGCTAATATCAACCAACAGCAAAGACAACAGCCCACTAGTTAATGCGTCCCTCGATCGCCAAACGAATCCTAAGCACCTCACTCTTCCGTTCCTTTCGCGACACACCCGTTGGTTTTTCGGACAAAAAAATCGAACTCCCTGCAGCGATTTTCCTCCTTGGTGAAGAGAATGCAAATACAAAATTAAAACGAAAACACTGTTTTGCTAAAAAGTTTTTAAGAAATACCATTTAATAAATATTCTTTTCGCGTCTGGCAAAAAAACTCCCCTATGCATGTGTGAGGAAGATTTTTTTTTTTTTACGGAAAATGTGAAGACATACTTGAGACCTGCAATCGTAGTTGGACCACTCTGTGGTGTACAGATGTGCCATGAGTACTGTATGTATACAAGTCATACCTATCATCTTGTTCTTTGTCTAATAGGTAGTGGTGAAGTGGTTGGGGAAAGATTTGGTGTTTCTTTTTACTCAAATTCGACTCCCACTCTTTTCATTATTTTCTGCGGCATCCAGGTGAAGGACGAATACGGGTGGCGCCGGTTCGTCTTGGATTGGAGACGATTTTTACCGATTATTCCACTGTCGTGCCTTCGGACGGGTGGAGGTCGGGTTTCCGCGCATCTGGGAGAGTCAAGGGGCTGACAGCGCTCGAGTAGTCGATCTTGACCATAGTGTCCGGTGTCACAATGGTTGACACGTCGTTCCTTAGTGTTAAAAAAAAACAAGCTACTAGTCAAAACGCATGTTCTTGGCTTCTTGCTACCGGTTGGTGTTGCGGATGACGGATTTTCCAATGAGGTTCTTTTCTCTTCAAGGTACAGAGTTTTGTTTTTGGAATTAAACTAGTTTTTGCCCCGCCCGCGTTGCGGGGCAATAAGCCGAATATTTCTCTCTCATAACATGTATGTCTGTACAGAGGGTAAAATGGTAATTATATTTTGAACTGGAGGCGAAATTATAATTTTAAACTGAGACCAAATCATAATTTTGAGCTAGGGGGAAAACATAATTTTATTTTGAACTGTGGGCAAAAACGTAATTTTAAGCTGGAAGCAGAATCGTAATTTTGAGCTAGAGGAAAAAACAACATTTTATTTTGAACTGGGGTCAAAAACGTAATTTTAAACGGAGGGCGAAACCGTAATTTTAAACTGGGAACAAAATTAAAAATGAGTTTTTGAACCGAGGGCAAAAGCGTAATTTTGAGCTAGGGGCAAAATTATAATTTTATTTTAAGCAGGGGGCAAAAACGTAATTTTAAACGAAGGACGAAAGCGTAATTTTAAACTAGTAATAAAATTAAATTAAAAATGGGTTGGTCAAATAGGGAAGTGCCAGGCATGCTGCCTGGCACTATTCTTTCAACTTGAAAATACTTGAACTGTGGGCAAAAACGTAATTTTGAGTTGATGGCAGAATCATAATTTTGAGCTACAGGAAAAACATCATTTTTTTTTGTACTGGGGGCAAAAACGTAATTTTAAACGGGGGGGGGGGGGGGGGGGGGGGGGGAAACCGTAAGTTTAAACTGGGAATAAAATTAAAAATGAGTTTTTGAACCGAGGGGAAAAACGTAATTTTAAGTTAGGGATAAAATTATAATTTTATTTTGAGTTGTGGGTAAAAACGTAATTTTAAAAGAATGACGAAAGCGTAATTTTAAACTGGAAATAAAATTAAGGGTAAATTACTTTTTGAGTCCCTGTGTTTTATTGGTTTTAACTAGTTGAGTCCAAAAGCAAAAAGTTTAACGACCTGAGTCCCTATAAGCATTTTCCTTAACCATTTGAGTCCAAATTTCTAACACCATCCATATTTTCTGTTAGTTTTCTATTAAAAGACTAAAATGCCCCTGCATCTTCTTCTTCACCCTTATAAAAACCTAAAAGTTCTACATCTCATCTCCAAACTTACAGCCGCACACAAACCCACTCTCTGTTTTCTCTCGAGTACACACCGGTGACCGGAGATCGGAGCTCCGGCTATCTTCTCCGACAAGCGCCACCCTTACAACCCTTTATACTTCTCGTTCACCGGCGACAACCACCCACACACCCCAGCTGTCCTTCTTCTTCTCCGGTGAGCCACACTCCACACGCACCCCTGTAAACCCCCAACACCTCCCTGTTACCTCGGTTAGACGGCCAACCACCACCAACCGGTGGTGGCGTGCAGCGGCAGTTAAGCGCAGGAGAGAGAGAGAGGGTTAGAGAGAGAAAGATCGGAGGAGGAAGGAGAGGGGCCGAGCAATTTTACGGCAACAGTAGCAGCGGCTATTGATGCTACTATTTCAAGCAAATTATATTCTGTTTTTTTAGTGCTGAACTTAATTTTTGTGAAAAGAGTTGTTGTCTAACAGATTTTGATTTTATGGCGAAACAAAAATTACAAGTCTATTCACAATGAATTATAAATGTAACTGGAAACCATATACATAAACACTGTTCAACGAAACTGATTAAAGGTCATGATTGAGTAAGAGATCACTGAAACTCTGAGCTTTGAGACACTACATATGACTACTAGCTTATTAAAATTTAGAGTAATTTTATCTTACATAAAAGATTGATGAAAATTATAAAGGCCAAATTGGACTTTTAGGTAGAGAGAGAAAGAAAGATGAGAGAGAGATGAGAATATTTAGAGAGAGAAAGAGATGGTGGTGGTGGTCTGGATGTAGAACTTTTAGGTTTTAGATTTTTATAAGGGTAAAGAAGATACAGGGGCATTTTAGTCTTTTAATAGAAAACTAACAGAAAATATGGATGGTGTTAGAAATTTGGACTCAAATGGTTAAGGAAAATGATTATAGGGACTCAGGTCGTTAAACTTTTTGCTTTTGGACTCAACTAGTTAAAACCTATAAAACACAGGGACTCAAAACGTAATTTACCCTAAAATTAAATTAAAAATGTGTTGATCCAACAACATGAAAATGTATATGTAGGTAATTTTCACGCTTTTCCATTTTTATTTTTATTTTTCTTCACTTGTCATCCACCAATTAGCTTTAAACTGCATTTTAATATTCTATTTGTTTTTATCCGGCTTTTTTTTCGGTTCATTCTCTCAAAACTCCTTTTATTTATTATATATATCTTTCATGATTCGTTAGATATTATTATATACATTTTTCTCTAATTTTATTCGTTTATAATTTGATGTAACTTATCAAGTATAAATGAAATAAACTATCTTTTCATTTTAAAAAAATGCACATCTATATTATTATTTATCTAACTTTATTACTATTAATATTATTATTTCGGTTATTTAACAGTTTTTATATTTGAGATATTTATTTGTTTTATAACCTTTACTAGGTTAATGCCCGCGTAATACGCGGGCCTCAACCAAAACCATATTATTTACTTTCAACTTTAATATTTTTACATAAAAAACAAAATAAAATACAAAGTGTCATGTTACATAAAGGAGGGCGGTGAAGAATGTTACTGCAGAAACCGAATTGGGGAGGTTACTTAGCTGTTGTGGGAAAGAAAATGTATGATTTTTGCATTTATGATTCTTCATGTTACTTCTACATAGTCGGTTGTGGCAGGGAAAGTAAAAGATACCTGAAGAAATAAACGGGTCAAATATTAGTCAAGGTACAACCCATCTAGTGGTCCCTAAAAATAAAATACATAAATGTTAATAATCAAATTAATTTCATTGTAATAATTCATAATGATCACATGTTACCATACCATATTCAAGACATTGAGCCTTAAAATAAGTGGAGTGGAGCACCAAACTGTAGCAGCTTTCTAGCTGCAGTCAAATACTTGTTAGAAATCAAAGCACACCAAATAAAATTCAACAATATGGATATTAGACCCAAAGAAATCAGTCGAATTTACGATAGACACTCCCAAAAGTAAAACATTGGGGTTTATTTACAAATAAATAGTGCTAATGAATGAAATGCAAAAATCAAACAAAATATATACGAAATGAATGTAAATAATATAAGTGTAGGGGTTTACCTTCTAATTGTACGCCAAAGGATCTTCGAACATATCAGCCTTAGGTTCCTTAGTGGCTGCAGATTGTAGAATGCTACGTCATTGCCATTCTTTCCATATTAACAAACATCGATCTATAAAGGAGAAAATACAAAGACATCAACATCGGCATTATTTAAAAAAAATACACAAATCCTTTAAAGATATGTGAAGCCCAAAACTGCTACAACAAATTAAACTCGAAAGAATCCAAATAATCTAAAACAAAAGCACAGCCATTAGAGAATTTCCGAAACATTAAACTCGGCCCTTATATAATTCTAGACATTAAGCACAAAGAGGATCATAAAGTTTTAGACTAAAAAGTGTAGGAAGTCATGAATCATTATGACATGTGTCATGAATCATCCTAAGCATATACTACACACATCAGATGAGTAAATAAAAAATGGTAAACCTTTAGCTATATATATTAAAAAAATCAATGCAAAATAATAATTGTACCTGGGGTTTAGATATTTTGACCCCATCCAATTCCCGGATAGTTGAAACCAAAAATTCTCGCCATTCAGGAAATGCTTTGACCAAATGCGATATGGTTTCCCCACCAGTGTGTCCCATTCCTAATGCCGCAACAACTTTTTGTGTTATACCAGTTGAACGTGAAGTAAACTGAAACAACAAATACATGGACCATTTGTGTCATTATACAGAAGATATCTATCATATTGAACAAAAATTTTGAAAGAATTATGACGTCAGGGCGGATCTGGTGACGGGTCAAAACGGGTTTAGAGCAAAATGAGTCCAGGCCATTCTAAAAGTGTCAATTTGGTACGGGTAAAATTAAGTGAGCCATGGCTGCACTACACATATAAAAGAATATCAATTACAGAAACATTTAATATTTTTTTAAAAAAACTAATGAAGATCAAAATCAGTTTGAATTGAAAGGAGAGGTTAACACATTCTTTTCGACATGAATGGTGAATTAATGCAAAGATTTATAGCTAATTCGCTAGTGAACATTGCCTCCTTTCTAAACCAAACAATGATGGCTGCAACTTGAAATTGGGGCCTCAGTTCATTTTTAAAATAGGGTATGAACACAAATGGTTGGTTCACCACAATCTCTACAAATATAAAGAATTTGTTAAATTAACGACATGAGTATTTATATATGTAACCGGAAGTTTACAGATTCACACTGATCGTGATGCCAACTAAAACTTAAGCACAAAAGAAACCTAGTTTATCTACATAACAAAAAAACACTTCTACATGAACAAACTTATTGAAATTACGGGATGTAACATATTTAGTGACCAATTATGAGTCAAATCTGAATCGATTGGCTCTTGTTTCACCAAATTGAAGTTAATAGTGCTCGAGTTCGGGAATTGAGTTTGTCTTCTCAAAATTTTGTCTGTTCTCACTACGAAATCATGACATCAATCATACCATTCATCAGAAATCACACCAAATATCTTAAGTAATATCAATAATAAAACTTGCTAACACCACATACATTGGAATCCCAGTTTCCCAGTTTATAATCCCTGGAAAAAATCACCACTGGAAATCTAGGTTGTCGGAATCGCAGCCCAAACTACACCCAAAAGTCTAATTTGTTAAATGTAGAAACATGCAAGACCCGGTCTGACTAAAAAGGATACATGCATACCTTGTTCAGGTCACCAGTTGTCACCGAAGTTAACCAGACTTTGACGGAATCCAAGAACTTCCAGTAGCCATCATCCCTTACCAAACCCTAACTCCTCTAGGCTGCCTTCATTGAACCAAAACCCATGGCCGGCGCTGCTCCTGTCGGGTAGATGACAGCAGTTAGTTGTCTTCGAATCACTCACCGCCAGATAACTCGGGAACCCTTGGAATGGCCTGTTCATGTTGCGCCGCTGCTGGAGTTTGGCCACACCATTACATCATCTTCACTCTCAAGAATCCTCCATTCTTCTGATTTTTTTAGCCAAGTGACCCACATCATTGCTGCATCAAAATAAAAAGTTATTTACCAGTAATAACCTTAATTTCACAATCAAGATTGTATAGAGTCAAACTCAAGGGTGTTTCAAACTTTCAACTACAATAATCGATAATCAAATCATCGATAAAAACCCTAACTAACATCAGAACATTAACGAAATCATCCGACATTCAATGACTTCATCATAAGGTGGAAATAAAAAACAAATAAACAAACAACATGAAATCGTCTATCATAACCCTAACAAAAACAGGGAAAACTTAATGGATCTTCAAATCATGATAGAAAACTCTAAACATCAAATAACAGTAAATACATACGAAATCAAAGTACACCAAACCAATCAAACAGAATCAAACAATAAGAAGATCAAGGAATCAAACATTACCGTCGGTTGCAGAGTATTGGGTATTAAAGACGGATTGAAGGTTGTCGCACATGGTTGATAGAGATATGGAGGTAGATATACGGTGTAGGTACCTCTGTTGTCTCACGTAGGCGCACTTGAACTGAATATCTATTATCTTAAAGTTCTAAATTCAAAACCTGGTTCGATTAAAAGCGTAAATATGAAGCTTGATCAATACGTGGAATCTTACGCATCTTGGAATTGAAGAGAGAGGGTTTTGAACGGCAGGTGGGAACTGCAGAATTAGGCATTGCTCCATTGCGAATTCAGAGTTAGGGTTTTAATTATCAATTTAGGAGGAGAGTGGAGTTAGGGTTTTGATCATCAGGAGATGAGGGTGGGATTGGATGGCTAATTAGAATGAGTAGAAGAAATTCGTCTATAGGCTTAACTAAAATACGACACGTGGCACGCGAGAGAGAGCCACAAATTAACTCTATCCGATTAACATGGTGCAACAATCAAATCACTTGCAAAAAGAAAAAAACTGTTAACAGATCAGTTGATTTAATTAGTGCAATTACTTCATCAAATTAACACATTAACAGTCCAAACAGAGATTGAGCATGAACAACTTACATAATTGTTAACCTTTAACAGACAACAACATTCTACTAATTAGGTTACCGAATTCCAGCAACACGGATCATCAACATGCATACACAAATCCAAACCACTCGATTAACTGTATAATACACGTTATCACCATCCGATTAACCTGAATTTTCCTTGGTTACCAGATCACAAAATTCAGTAAACATTCAACGAATTCACAGATTATGAAATTCAGCAAACAAATCACTTGCAAATAAATAAATAAATAAATGACTGTAACAAATTAATTGATTTCATCAGTGCAAATAACTTCATCAAATTAGCAAACAAATCACTTGTAAAAAAATCTGTAACAAATTAACTGATTTCATTAGTAAAAATTCTTTTTGACCAGTTAATGAAGAGGGTATACCTGCAAACTTCAAGCAAAACCCTAAATAACATCCAGATCCAGCCGTCACCCAAGGACACCTTCATTCTTCTTCTGCGTTCAAATCAAAAATCACCACCAACAATAAAAAAACCCTACCTTGATTTAAAAAATGCTGAATCATAATGTGACAAAGATGAAACCGAATCAGACCTAATCAAACAAAACCGAGCCATCGAATTAGATTGTTTGTCACAAAAGATGAGATAAAACCCAAAACAATGCTTCAAGCACAAAAAAAACTCGATTAACATTCAGATTAGATGTAACCAAACGAATTATGGATGAATGATAGAAGAATCATAAGAAATTGAATGATCAATAAGATAACAAATCAAAGTACAACAAACCATTCAAACAGAATCGATCAATAAGATGATGAAGAAGTTATCGGAATCATTACCGTCGATGATGATCACTGTTGAATATTTGAAGATTGAATAAACCTCGGTGCACAGGATCGATTGAGAGCGCAAGAACCAGAATTGCCGATTAGGGTTTCGGAGTAATGATTTGAACAATTTGAGATAATGAGAGAGAGAGTATAGAAAACGTATATGTGATGAATGATGAGAGATGAGAGAGAATGAGAAAGAAACGTATGAAAGAAGCCTTCTCCAATCCTTGCATATGAGCAATGCCACATGTCCTATTATTAGAGTTTTGCCACATCATTGCTTAGGTGGATGCTTAGGTGACTTGCACCATTGGGTGACATATGTACCCCAATGAAGAAACACGTAACTAATTAGGTGGCTAATCAGTTTGGTTTATGTTCCTACCATGATGGTTAATCTTCTTATGGTTTCCTGAGCTCCTTAATGATCGTGTTTATCTGCAAAACAAAACACCGTTACTCGTTAAGAGGGGAATGTGGGGGTTTCCCTCTTAACCGGGCTCCGGCGTGAGAATAAGCGACTGCTTTGGGAGAGAATGAAGTATTAAGGGAGAGTAGAGGGAATAGAATGAATTAACCTGTGAAGTGAAGGTCCCTATTTATAGCCGGAGAGGTGTAAGAGGGTGTGGGCTGATGGGCCTTGGGCCGGAAGGTGACAACATGGAGGATATGCTCCTTGCCTCACTGGTGTCGACCGTTAGTGGCTTCTAGGAGCTTTGTGGAGTTGGCGCAACATGATTGGAGCCACGTGTCACTGTTGTCGGCCTGGTCGGCCTTCTGCCATCAGCAGGTAAGTGGAGATCGTGGGGCAGTTGTCTCTGTCCTATGATTGGTGCCACATAGGCGTCCTTCAGTACTTTTTGTCTCCTGCATGTCAGACGATCGTGGAGCACGATTGCGCAGGAACAGAAGGACCCTGATTGGCTCTTTTATTCTGGCATTTGTACCTTGTGTACTATCTGGGAAGGCCTCGCGCCGTAGTCACGCACGATTCTTGCTGAGCACGTTATTATCATGCGCGCGGCATGGGCTTTCAGATGTTCCTTTTAGAATGCCAAGTGTTATTAACTGGAGTTTACTCTTAAGTGGGCCTCGCGCCGCGCTACACAGGTAAGTTGTAGCCCGCGCGAGGTTGGCGATCAAGAAAATTGTTGATTAAGGAGTATGGTCCCGCGCGACCTTACAGGGGGTTGCGCGGCTTTTTGGGACCATACCCCTTCAAGTCCCCCCAGTCCAGTGCTGCACCATGCGCAAGGCAAGTGGTTGGAGCTCTGAACTTAAGAAAATAAAGTAGAATGATGCTTTTGGCTTTGGTAGACGTCGCGCGTGTAAGTTTTGGATTACTACGGTGCGGCTACCGGGCTTGTTGTTGGCTTTTAAATGACGTTTCTAATGACTTTGGGCGGGAGAAACCTCGAAGTTTGAATTTTCTGACAGGTTGGTGAAAAAGTCGCGGTTGGTGACGTTTGAGTTGACCTCTGACGGTTGTCATCAACTTGTTGCTGACGGTTCAGATTTTCGTCAGGAGAGTGAGGCCCACGCGCGCGTGGTAACCGTCACTCCGGGAAACACGCCTTACGTGGCACTTTCTGGTTGGCCTTGCTTGCGGCGACTTCGGCACGGTTACCCATCGCATTAAATGCGATGGGTATATATATACGGAGAGATTTGAGGCTCCCCACATTTTCTCCTACTATTCTTCTATTTTCTCTCAAAGCTTCTTTGAATCTTCAAGTTTGAAGAAAACGGTTGCAGCAGATCTTCAAGTTTTTGAAGAACGTTGTAGCAGATCGTCAAGCAGAACACTCAAAACCTTTGTTTTATCTATCGATGGCCGAAGAACAACATGAGGATAACCCCGGAGAAGAAGGTCCTGTGCCTGTTCTCCGGTGGGACTTAGGGCTTTTCGAACAACTTTCCCGTAGTTTCCGGTTCCCACCGGAGTGGGATGCCCGGTACCCCGGCCAGAACCAAACGGCCGCTGATGCACCGCCGGGGTATATCACCTTATTCGAAGACTTCTTCCATCAGGGCAACTTCCGGTTGCCGGCGACTAACTTTATGGCTCATATTCTTCAATATTATGGGTTTCATATATCTCAAATGAGCCCACCCGAGATGGTTCGGGTTCGACATTTCGAGTTCCTGTGCTGGGCTCATGGCATCGAGCCAACTGTTGATAAATTCCGGGTTTTCTACACACTTCAGAGAAACATGGGTTTCTATTCCTTCGCCAGCCGGGGCGCGGCGAAGAAGATACTGTTGAATCCTCCCAAGAGTTTCCATGACTGGAAACCAAAGTTTTTCTATATTCGGGAGGAGGTAGTTCCGATACCCATGACGTTTCGCTCTTGGACTGAACCAGTCATGAAGGAAGACTTGGAGATCCCCAAGACTGCGGCTTGGTATCGCGAGCTCACCGCCACCCCAAACCGAGTGTTTGGGGAGAGTGTCTTGGTTGCGGAGCGGATGAGCGATCAGTGGCCGCCTGATAGCAAGGAGGTTCCTATCTTAATGATGGGCGACGAAGGTTAGTAATTCTTATTCTTACTTGTCTTCCGGGGCTTGCATTTTCCCTTTTTTTTATATGATTTATCTTGTAGAGGTGCGCTTGTATCAAGCTGCCTTCGCCGCTTTTGGCGGTAGAATGGGCGTGCGCCCTCTTCAAGACGGGGAGCAATACTGGTATTACCAAATAAGGGATAACTTTATGTATCCTGTTGCTGATGCGTTCACCTTGCCGCCTACTGCAAACGAAGGTGCGCACATACCGAACCCTCGTCCTTTGCGCTCTGTGACTTCTGCTGGGAAAGAGGTTGTCTATCTTTCCAGCGAGGAGTCTGTAGGGTCTTCGAACGGAGAGTTAAGTTCGTGGTCTAACGTCTTTGCAGGTGTGTTGCGCGACTTGGGTATTGACCCAGAAGAGAAGAAGAAGAAGAAACCGGTGAAGAAGAAGAAGGATGTTGAGGTGACCAGCAAGGGTGCTGGGGGTAGTCGCGCAACCACTGGTGCTGTGGGTAAAGGTATTTTTCGCCTCCATCAGAGTGACTTGAGAGATTTCGTGATTGTTAGTGACTCACTTGAAGGTTTGCCGCGCGCAGGCGGAAAGAAGACTGGAACCGGTGGCTCAGGGAGCGCGGGTTCTCTCAATCCGGACGCTGGCGCTACTCCTTCCTCTGGTGTGCATGAGGAGGTGGAAGAAGAAGAAGAAGAGGAGGCTGCTGCAAAGTTGATCAGCAGAAAGAGAGTTAGAAGCGAAACTACAGCTGGCGTCTCTGCTGCGCCCGGAGCTGGGGAGGTTCCCCTGATTGGGAAGCGGAGCAACTTGCGCTCGCTTTACAAAGTTTCTCCGGGTAGGTTCTTTAGTTACGTTATTTTGTTACTTTCGCTCTTTTTGACATGTTGTATTTGCAGAGGTTAAGAAGACGACCCCAGAGAAGGGTGTGGTATTCGTAGATCCGGTAGAGCCGGTGCATAAGAGGCCAAAGATTACTGTTAAATCTTCTAAGGCTGCTGGTGTTGAGACTGTCAAAGACAAACATGTTGCTGAAGGTGATAAGGCGAAGGCTGTTGAAGAGAAGAAGAAAGCTGATGAAGAGCGTAGGAAAGCTGATGAGGAGAGGAGGAAGAAAGCGGAGGAGGAGAAGCAGAGGAAAGCCGAGGCAGCTCGGAAGGCTGAGGAGGATAGGAAGGCTGAAGAGGATAGGAAGAAAGCTTCTGAAGTGGAGAAGGAGAAGCAAAAGGCTGTTGAAAAGCCTAGTGGTGATTCTTTGAGGTATACCGGTGCTGCTGCTATCACTATCCAAGAAAAAGCGCAGGGTCCGGAGGTTTTGAGCGCTGCGGGGTCTGCAAAGCCCCGTCAAGAGAGAAGGAGGGATCCTGAAGTTGAAAGACCTACCCGCCCTTCGTATGTTTCTAGTGGCGCGAGTTCTGGTGGCGCTGGGGGTTATAATCCGCAAGCTATCGGGGCGAAGGATACCGTCGGTGATATCTATTACAAAAGTTATACCGAAGAGGAACGCGGTAATGCTCCCCATCAGGCTCCTTGGAGCTTGAGGCAAAAGGACACTTTTTAAGAGTTTGGCCCTTGCCGCGATTGGTTCTTCAACTCTTTCAGTCCTGGGGAGGTTAACCGGCAAAGGGCGAAAACTCATGAAGTGTTGTATCGTACGTATATGCTCGGGGAGGCGAATGCTCGCGCTGCTAACCAAGAGATTGTGCGAGAGTGGCGAACTATGGTTAGGGAGCGGTCGGATTGGGAGAGGTACCGTGAGCGGATGTTGAAGCGGATAAGTGAATTTGAGAAGTCAAAAACCGCCCTTGACGAAGAGAAGGCGAAGTTTGAAGCTGATAAGAAGGCTGAAGATTGGGGGCGCGAGGGCCTGAAAAACAAACTTCATTCTGCTGAACAACAGCTTGCTAAGGAGAAAGCTGAGTTCAAGCGCATATGCGCGAAGGATAATGAGCGCGCGGCTGCAGATCGTAACAAAATTGTCAACCTTGAGGCGAAGGTTGTGGAGTTGACGGCGGAGGTTGAGGGTGTGCAAGCTGTTAAGGCTGCTAAGGCACAGCTTGAGGTTTGTACAACTTAATACCCTTTCTTTCAGTGTTTTGACTGTAGCATATCCTAAATTCTGTCCTTTGTAGGTTGAGCTTGCTGATGTGAGGGTGCAGCTGTCTGGCAAGGACAAGGATCTTGGGGCCAAGGATGTCGAGATCGCTGAGCTAAAACGCCGCCTGCGAGAGCAGGTTGACAAAAGTGAATCCTTGGAGATCGATCTGGAGGCTGAAAGGTCTAAGGCTGCCTCAGCTGAGGAGGCGAAGCTTAGGGCTGAGGAAGCTCGTGATGTTAATACTGCGGCTCTTAATGTAGCGCAGACTAATTATGCTGAAGCTCAGGGTATCGTGGATACTCTTGTCTCTGATGCCGAGTGGCTGCGCGGTCGTGGAATGGTGTTGGTATGATTCCTCTTTTTACTTTAATTTGATTTATTTAGATCTGATGGCTAAAGTATTGCGCTTCCTGTAGATGGCCAACTCCATCTTGAATGCTGGTGAATTGGATAAGGCTGTTGCGGCCGTCATAGATGCTTCCCTTGCAGTTGGTCACCGTAAAGGCTATGTTGAATGTGCGCAACATGCGTCGGTTATGTTTGGACAGGAGTTCGATACTAGTCACTGCTCGGTGACTGAAGAAGCTGAGGCTGAGCTAGCCCGCGCGGAACATGGTTATGATCATCTATCCATTCCAGTGATGGACTTGGTTACTGATGCACTGAAACATGATGACTGGTGTCAGCGGCTGAAGAATATCCTTGATCCACCAGAGACTGTTGAGCTCTCGGATGAGGAGGCACCTGCGGGTGGAAATGGCGACGGGAAAGGTGGTGGTGATGGTGATGGCAGTAAGCCTGGCGGTGATGGCGATAAGCATGGTGACAGTGGTAATGATGAATTCGAATAGGTTTGTCAACAGGCTTTGTGCCTTGTAAAAAATTCCAGTAGGTTTATGATGTAACTTGTTGCGTTGTTGCGCTTTTATCTAATGAATGACATTGTGCTTTTATAACTGTTGCGCGGTTGCGCCTTTTAAATAGTATGTTTGCTTATTT
This sequence comes from Helianthus tuberosus, assembly GCA_030545235.1. NCBI lineage: Eukaryota > Viridiplantae > Streptophyta > Magnoliopsida > Asterales > Asteraceae > Helianthus > Helianthus tuberosus. Next base: position 98,225,296 of record CM060426.1, read on the forward strand.
TCCCGTTACAATTATTGCACTATTGTTAGAAACTTTGGTTAAGTTAGCGCGAATAAATGTAAGAGAGGCTCGTGTGTGAGCGTAACTGGAGTGTTTTCGTGCTAATCAGAAGTTTAACATGCATTTGTAACGAAATGAGTCGGATAGTGATAAAAGAGCATGTCGTATGCTTTTCATTAATTACGTAGGCGCTTAGGCCGAGATACATTGCTTGTGACTTAGAAAGGCGTGTAGCCAACATAAAAAGTAAAGGGCGCGTGGCCGACATTAGTGGATAAAGGCGCAGGACCTTTTATAGTCATATATAGCATTTGCGCAGTTGTTGCGCATTCCACGTGCGCGGGATGATGTGTCCATCCAGGGTGCGCAATTTGTAAGCCCCTTTTCCTAGCACTTCGTGGACCAAGTATGGGCCTTCCCATTTGGGTGCTAGTTTTCCAGGGCGTTCAGCATTTGAGGCTTCGTTGTCCCGAAAGACATATTCCCCTGGAGTGAAGGTACAGATGCGTACTCGCGCGTTGTAGTACCTCTCCAGTTGTGTTTTGTACTTGGCCTCTTTAATTCGCGCAATTTCGCGCCTTTCTTCCAGCAAATCCAAGTCAAGACGACGCTCTGCCTCGTTGTCGACTGCGTTGACTGCTGTCAAAAGCGAAGAGGGCAGGCCAACCTCTGCCGGGATAACCGCTTCCGAGCCATAGACTAGGCCAAAAGGGGTCTCGCCGGTACTTGTTTTTGGCATGGTGCGGTGAGCCCATAAGATACTCGGGAGCTCATCCACCCAGCCTCTTCGCTTCGTGCCCAGTCGGGCCTTAATCCCTTCGATAATACACTTGTTTACGCTTTCAACCTGCCCGTTGCCTTGAGGATGCGCAACGGAGGAGAAAGTGTGTTCGATCTTCATCTCTTTCATCCAGTTCTGGAGGTCTTCAGACGCGAAGTTAGTGCCATTATCGGTTACAATCTTGAGTGGGAGCCCAAATCTACAGATGATGTGTTCCCAAATGAACTTGCGCACCATCATGGCTGTAGTTGAAGCAAGGGCTTTGGCCTCCACCCATTTTGTGAAGTAATCGACGGCCACTATTATGAACTTGACAGCGCCGGGGGCGTCTGGGAAGGGTCCTACCATGTCGATTCCCCACTGCTGAAAAGGCCAAGCAGTTGATACGGGGATTAGGTCGTTCTTGGGGCGCAGGGTTTTTGGAGAGTGCCGCTGACAGGAGTCGCACTTGCGCAGCTCCTTCAGGGCATCAACGTGCATCCCTGGCCAGTAATACCCGGCGTTCATAATCTTCGCAACAACCATGCGTGGCCCCGCATGTATGCCGCAGATTCCTTCATGAATCTCCCTTATCAGATAGTTCGCATCTTGAGGGTCCACACAGCGCAGGAGTGGTCCCAAGAAGGACTTGCGGTATAAGATACCACCATTCATTTCGTACTGCAGAGCTTTGTTCTGAATCTTTCTTGCTTCTGCCTTATTCTCTGGGAGTGTTCCTTCTTGCAGGTACTGAATGATAGGGGTCATCCAGGATGGCTGCCCTATCTCGATCACATTAACTTGTCGTAACAAGACTGACGGGTTCTTGAGTACCTCAATCCTTACATCTTTGGCAAGATGTTGGAAGGATGTCGAAGCAAGCTTGCTCAAGGCGTCGGCTGGTTTGTTTTCAGAGCGATTGATGTGGATGACCTTGTGAGACTTGAACTGTTGAAGCAACTCTTTTGCCTGTTCCAGATATAGGGCCGTAACTTCAGCCCGTGCATCGTATATACCGTTGACTTGTCTGGCTATCAAGAGTGAGTCAACATGTGCATGTAGGTTTTTAGCTCCCATTTTGATGGCGAGGCGCAAGCCTGCCAGAAACGCTTCGTATCCCGCCTCGTTGTTGGTATTTTTAAAATCCAACCTGATGGCGTAAGTGAATTCATGGTTTTCAGGGCTTACTAGGCGCAATCCAGCTCCCGCGCCGTCCTCATTTGAGGCCCCATCGGTATAAAGCATCCAAGTCTCATTTGTCGTGTCCTTTTCAGGAGTTTCAACAAGCTCACAATCTTTGATTTTCTCTACCGGGACTTCTGTGATAAAATCGGCGAGCACCTGACCCTTGATGGCTGGGCGTGGTCTGTACAAAATGTTGTGACCTCCCAACTCGATTGCCCATTTAGCGAGCCTCCCAGATGTTTCTGGTTTCTGAAGTATCGTGCCGATATGAAAATTGGTAAGTACTGTGATCACATGGCCCGTGAAATACCTGCGCAGCCTTCTGGAGGCGTGTAGTAGCGCTAGTACCAATTTTTCCATCGTGGAATATCTCGTTTCCGGGTCAGTGAGTACCCTGCTGACATAATAAACTGGAGTTTGAACTCCATTTCTTTCTACTAGTAACACCGATCCTACTGCCTTATCTGAAGAAGATAAGTACAGTACGAGTGGTTCTTTCTCAAAAGGTGCAGTCAGGGTAGGGAGCTCGATCAAACATTCTTTCATTTGCTGGAAAGCCTTTTCTGCTTCAGGGGTCCACTTGATCTCTTGCTTCTTCACGCAATTGCGCAGTGTGCTGATGAAAGGATACGATTTCGCAGCGTGGTTTGACAAAAAATGGTTAAGCGCGGCGAGGCGGCCGGCCAACCGTTGCATTTCTTTGATTGTTCGCGGCGATGACATTCGCTCTATTGCCTGGACTTTTTCCGGATTCACTTTGAAGCCGCCGTTGGTGACTATGAAGCCTAAAAACTTTCCTTCTTCCATGCCAAAAGAACATTTGGCTAGATTCAACTTCATGTTTACGTTGCGTAATGAATTGAACGTTTTCTCGATGTCCTTCAACATTTGGTCCTCTTCGGGACTTTTAATCACTAGATCATCGATGTAAACTTCGATATGCTTTCCGATGTCATCCGCGAAGGTTTTGTCCATCAATCGCTGGTATGTGGCGCCAGCATTTTTCAGGCCGAATGGCATTTTTGTGTAGCAAAAAATCCCCAGATCTGTGCGAAAAGCCGTCTTGTCTTCATCCTCGAGCTTCATCTGAACTTGATGGTACCCCTTGTAGAAATCCAAGAAGCACTTCCATCTGTATGGCGCGAGAGAGTCTATCTTTTTGTCGATCTCAGGCAAAGAATAACAATCCTTAGGGCATGCCTTATTGAGATCGGTATAGTCGACGCACATTCGCCATCCACCACTAGACTTTTCTACCATTACGGGGTTCGCTACCCAACTCTGATAACGCACTTCTCGCAGGATGCCGGCTTTAAGTAACTCGCAAACTTGCTCATTCATTGCTTTCGTCTTGTCTGCCCCTAGGCTGCGCCGTCGTTGGACGTTTGGCTCAACCGAGGGGTAGGTGTTTAAACAGTGCTCTGTGATGTCGCGCGGGACTCCGGTCATGTCGGCCGGGGTCCAGGCGAAAATATCCATGTTCTTGAATAGGAGCTGCTTCAGACGAGTTCTGATGTTTGGTGAGATAGCGTGACCTATCGTCACCGTTTGCTCTGGATATTTGCGATTTAAAACCCATTTTTCGGGCTCGGTTGCTGAAACCTTTGCCGTTTTTGTTGGGCGCATCTCTTCTGTTGACATAACCTCCTTCTTCGCATAAACGATTGCCACCCCCGTCTTGGTTGGGAAACCAATCGCTGAGTGGGGGGTGGAAGTTATCATATTCAGCTCGCCTTGCGTTTCTCTTCCGATCAGTATGTCATGTCTTGACTTAACAGGCATTACCATGAAGTTAACGTTCGTTGTTCGTGAATGCTTTCCATCAGAAAGTGTGATGGGGAAACTGATTTGGCCTAACGGGAAGATCATTTCATTGCAGAACCCAGACAGCGGGTAGTCAACTGGCTCAAGTCTCGCTTTGTCTTCATCGTCGAACTGGTTAAAGCATTGTTCATAGATGATGTCTGCTGTACTCCCGGGGTCGATGAAGACGTATTCAGTTTCATAATGGCCTATGATGCCGGTGATGACGATGGGTCGTGTGGCTCGGGGACCCCCGCGCACCACCGGGAAGATAACTTGCTGTTCTTGCCATGAAGGCTCATAAGGTCTCTTGCCTTTTTCTCTTGCGCTATACCTTGGTCCATTGACCATGTGTGTTTCCAGGCGTCGAACCTTCTTGTGATTTCCTTCGTCGTGGCGATGGAGTTGTCTAGTCTCTTTGCGAACGTTCTTCACTAAGTGGCTCAGCTTTCCGCTCTTTAGTGCTCTCTCGATCTCCTGTCGCAAGCTGTAACAATCATCTGTTAAGTGGCCTGTATCCTTGTGGAAATCACAATAACAATTTGGGTCTTGTCCCTTTTTGTTGGTCATAGGCCTGGGAGTCTTAAAATCATGGTTCTCCGTCATCAGCACCTCTTTTGGTGTTTTTATGAGCGGAGTCCAATGCTTTTCACGATTGTCGTCTCGGACTGCCTTTCTATAACCGATACGGTCAATGGTATCACGCGCGTCTTCCTTATAACGGGATCGTTCTTCATATCGAGGTCGTTCATTATAACCGCTGGAGTGGTTGGCCTTCCACCCAGGGTTTTTGCCTTTGTTGCGTCTGTTGTCATCGCGCGGGTGACCCCCTTTGGAAAATCTATCTTCAGAGCGATAGCTGTTGTTTCGTGCGAGTGACTCTTCCGTTTGCGCGACTATCTTCGCGGCTTCCATGAGTTTATCCCACTCCTTTGGCATTCCATCTTTCCCAGTGATGGTTCTAATCAGGCTATCACAGCGGATGGCTTTCTTGAAATGGCAGCGCATGAGTTGTTCACTCACGCCACCTATCTCCAAACATTCTTTGTTAAAGCGCGTAATGAAGTCTTCCAAACCCTCGTTATCTCTTCGCCAGATATCTTCAACTTCAGCTGTGTCGCGCTGGTATCGTCGTTGTTGACTAAAGTGACTCATGAACTGGGTCCTGAAATCTACCCATGACTTTATCTTTCCCGGAGGAAGGCTGTCGAACCAGGCGCGAGCAGCCCCGGTAAGTGTTTGGATAAACAAATGACACCACATGGGCATGTTCCAGTTCCCCATGCAACCGGCGCTTGTGAAAGAGCTGACGTGATCATCGGGATCAGTCAATCTGTTAAACTTTCCAACCGTCGGAGGTAATTTTTCTTTTTTAAGCGGCGCAAGCGCTATCTTCGGAATGAACTTCGAATGCTCTACGGCTTCAGCTGGCCGGTAGGCGAGGCGAAAGTCTTGCTCTGCCTCTTCAGTGTATCCCACATGTTGCTTTGGTTTGTAGTATTCATGATTCCTTTGTAAATGATTGAAGACCGAAGATCCCTCATCGTACTCCCAAGTTGGATCATTTGGGTCAGTATCTTCCCATTCGTCGTTCATGTTGCGCGGCGTGAGCCGGCTATGAACTGGGACTCTCTGGAAGTTTGACGGATCGTCATAGTAACTTTCAGTTTCTCCCCGTGTGTCGCGCGTGTCTTGCACGCTTAACCTTCGGGTGGGGGGAGGTCTGTTAACTCTTCTTTGGACGTGTTGCGGTGGTGGCATCTGGCGTGGCCCGTGGCTTGGGCCGGTTGGCGTAACCAAGGAAGGTTCTGCCGTTAAAACTGCTTGTTGCGCGCTCAAAGATTGATATGCTTCGTTAATAGTGGCAAGTTGTTTGGCGTACCACGAGGCTGGGGTTTCGCCTTCTGGTAGACCTAGTAGCGCTGAGATATTCTGAGGTGGAGCTGGGTTCGACGGTCCAGCACCGTTGTTTCCTGGGGTGATTTGAGTAATGCGGGTGAAGCTCCCGCGCGGACCCCCCGTATTGGCTACTTCGACTTCACCAACTTCTTCGAAGTGTTGAGGTTGGGCGTTTGGATTACCCTCCCCCAACGCTGCATTAGGGTTTTCAACAAAACCAACGAACTCTGGAACGATTCCTTGATCAGCCATGGTCGAAGAAAAAACAACGAAAAACTCAGGCAAGAAGATGGAAATGGTTTATAGAAAAACCGGTGGGCGCCAATGAAGAAACACGTAACTAATTTGGTGGCTAATCAGTTTGGTTTATGTTCCTACCATGATGGTTAATCTTCTTATGGTTTCCTGAGCTCCTTAATGATCGTGTTTATCTGCAAAACAAAACACCGTTACTCGTTAAGAGGGGAATGTGGGGGTTTCCCTCTTAACCGGGCTTCGGCGTGAGAATAAGCGACTGCTTTGGGAGAGAATGAAGTATTAAGGGAGAGTAGAGGGAATAGAATGAATTAACCTGTGAAGTGAAGGTCCCTATTTATAGCCGGAGAGGTGTAAGAGGGTGTGGGCTGATGGGCTGTTGGTGCACTACATCTGTCGACTTCGTCTTGTATCGAGTCTTATTTTAAATAGATTTAATCAGGGCACGTAGAACGAAAGAATGAGAGAATATTAGAAGGTTTCGCTTGAAAAGTGTGTTATGTAAAGGATTTCGCTTAAAGCAACTCAAGCGAAATCATCATATCAGATTTCGCTTGAGTGATGCTGAAGCGAAATCCCAATCTCTATATATAGGAGTTCAGTGTCAAGCGAAATTATAAGAGTAACATTTGAGAGATTTCCATACCGAGGTGCTGCCGGTGTGAGAACTGATTGTAATTGTTTTCATATCAATACAAATCAGTGTTAAAGTGAAGATTCAGCTGTTTCATAGTCAAATACTTGTTTTCCGCACCTGTATTTGATAGAATTCCTCTGAACCGACTCATTCGGGTCGCAAACCGATCCTTACAATTGGTATCAGAGCCAGTTGAGGAGTTCTGCAGGATTTCAGCTGAAATTGACATCATTCTCGTACTTCTACACCTTCTTTTCATCAGTTCAGAATTTTTTATGGTAAAAAACTATTCAATTTCTCACGGATTGTTTAAAAATACAAGATAACAAACCCTTGAAAGTTTCGTATCAAAGTTCGACCTAAAAGTGATTAAAATCGACCTTCGAATGGATTTCGCTTGAAGAACAAAGTTTCATTGGACGATTTCGCTTGAAATTTCAAGCGATACTTAACATTTCGCTTCAAACAGGATCTGTTTTCGCTTCGAGATTTTCGCTTCAAAGTTGTCGCTTCAACATTTTCGTTTCAGGGTTCTTTCTTCAGGATCGCTTCAAAGTATTTCGCTTCAAGAATTTCGCTTGAGAGTTGTTCAGTTTAAAGTGGTTCGCTTGAAGGGTATCGCTTGAAAGATTATTTCGCTTGAAGAAAGTTAAGTTGACCAGTTCGCTTGAAAGCTACAAGTTGACTATTTCGCTTGAAAGAATCTGTTATTGAAACATGGATAACGATTTCCACAACGCTTTTGCAACATCGCCTAGTTCATCTTCCATTGCTCAGAACATGAATTCAGAAAACGAAACGGGGACAACTCAGAAACACCCGAAGCTTATGGGAATTGAGGAATACTACGGATGGAAAGATAGATTCGAAAACTGGGTGCAAGCTAATCATCTAAGATCATGGGAATGTATTCTGACAAAGTATACTCCACCACAAACCGAAATGCAGACTGAAAAACAGCTTTCAGATTTTAGTAAGGAAGAACGAGAAATATACCGAGCTGAAAAGATGATGATCAGTTTACTTCAACAGGCCATCAAAGAAGACATCTTCATACTACTTCAACATGACAAAACATCACAATCAATATGGGATGCTCTAAAAATTAAGGTTGAAGGCAGTACGAGTATGATTAAAAGCAAGAAGGCATTGCTTAAAAAGGAATTTGATTTGTTCACAAGTTTGCCCGGAGAAGATACGAAGAAACTCATTGAACGATATTGTCACTTAGTGAGAACAATGTCAATGATGAGCATTAAAAAGGAAAATGATGAATGGGTGGATAAACTTGCTGATGCGTTACCTCAGAAAGAGTGGGGAACTTATTTGATGATACTGAAGAATACTAGAGTTTATGATAGATTGTCAATCTCTCAGTTTATTGAAAAGATTGAAAGTCAGGATTTGGAACAGCAGAAGATCGCAAGGATGAATAATCCAAGTGGTCAACAGGATGTAAAGATGTATTACAAGGGTAGTGTTCCAACTTCAGAAGCTGAGAGAAGTCCGAAAATTCAGACTGCTTATAGTGTTGGAGATTCTACAGAAAAGACTGATCAAAACTCAAACAAAAGCAACAGTGGTTTCTCATTGTATCCGAGTGTTAATCCGAAAAGCTCATCAGAAAGTTTTCAATCTCAAAGCACAAAGATGGGAAATGGTTGTGTGATTCAATGCAACATAGCTCTAAATCTTCCAGAAGGTCAAAGTTTTTCTGAAGACATTGCAAAAGATCATATGGCATTACTTGGTTCCGTGCTTATCTCATATGAAGGTTTAGTGGCTGGTCGAATTGGAAATCCTATGCTTACTAAAGAGGATTACGACCAAATAGATGCTGAAGAGATGGAACTAATGGATATCAAATGGTGTCTTGCAAGTGTTCTTAGACGTGCTGAGAAGTTCAAGACAATTACCGGGAGAAATGATTTTCTTGATGCTTATGTTTCTACTTTAGGTTTTGATAAATCTAAAGTTACGTGTTTCAGGTGCAGGGAAAAAGGTCATTTTAAGCGGGAGTGCAAGAACAAAGAAGTTAGTGGTGCTCAGAATCTATTTGGAAAAGATGACTACTACCGGAAAGCCATTTATCAGCAAGTTGGTCAGACACAAGAATTACAGACGGCTCATGGTAGAAAGATTGAAGATTCAAAGAAAGGATGTTTGGTAGATTTCAACTGGAGCAACTACATTTCTTCTAACAGCACAACATGTATAGCGGACCAAAGTGATGAACAACTACCTGAAGGATTCAGCTGGGATATGTTTGTTGATGAAAAGGGAGATTTCAAAGCTTTCATTGCAAAGATTGTTAGAGAACCAGATCTGTTTGCTACTTGGATGAGATAAATTGGTGAAACAGTGAAAGATCAATCGAGTACATCTGAAAAAAGTTCAGAAATTGCTGATTCTGAATCATTAAGTACAGATGAGAGTGTGCAAAATGATGATACTTCAGAAAAAGAAGTTGTTTTTGATCAAACACCATCTGATTCTGGTGTTTCAGATGCTGAGTCTGAAAAATCTGTAGAGTTTGATCAAACACCGATGGAGAGTAGCAGTGATGATGAAGAAGAGAAACATATTAATATTGCTAAAAATCATCTTTCTCCTGAAAGTTTTCATTTTTATTTTGCAGATCGCATGGAGAAACTGAAGGAGAAACAAACTGCAAAAGAACAACAACAAGATGAGAAAGTTGAAAATGTTGTTCAAACTGAGAAAGTAACTGGAGTAGAAAAAGTAATTGAAGTGGTAAAAACAGTTGAGGTTGAGAAGATTGTTGAAGTTGAAAAGCCTTGCAAGAAATGTTTGGAAATTTACAAGAGTTGTGAAGAAAAAGATGTTACACTGTTTGATAGAGAAAGACTGATAGAAAAGCTACTATCTGACATCAGCTATGTGAAAGAATCGTATAGCGTGTTGAACAGAACAGTGACAGGTCTTCAAACAACAAACTCTGAAAGAGAAAAAGCTTTAACGATGACAAATTCTACATTGATGGCAAAGCAAAAGGCGATTAATCATTACATCGAAGAAAATGCTAATCTAAAGCAAGAGTTGGAGAAAGAAAAGATTGAGAATGAAAGGATCAGAAGATTATTACTGAGTTATTCTTGTTCTGATTATGTTATTGATCGAGTTTATCCTACTGTTGCAGGTTTTGAAGCATTTCAGGATGAGAAGCAAAAGAATGAGACTGGTAAGAAATCGACTGTTAAATATAACAAGTGTCCGCCTCCTATCTGGGTAGGGTATTCTCCTAGAAAACCAAATGAGGAGCAAGTCGAAAAAGCAGTCAATATAAAGTTAAAATCCGAGACAACTGACGTTTTACCAGATAACATTGATATCACGTTTACCTCGTCTGATACTGATCATGAGTCTGAGTTAATCAAAAAGGTGGTCGATCAGGTGTTGGATACTGAGGAGGTGTCTGAGTCAAAGTTTGAGTCTGGGGATTCAAGTTCGTCAGTCAACAGTTCAAAATCATCGGAAAAACGGTCTTACAGTAAAGAATTTTTGTTATCAAAGGCAAATTTGGATGATGAAACATTTGAAGTTGCATATACTTTAAATGATTCGGACAAATTATACTCTGACAAAGAGTTTCCGATTAAAAGTGTTCGTTTTGACATGATTAAAAAGGTTTTCAAAATGACGGAAATTAATTTTTTCTGAAATTAAGGATCTAAAATCTACTGAAAAACCTAAAAAATACACTTCTAGAGTTCAACAAAGGTTAAACAAGAAAAAAGGGAAAAAGAATTACAATTCTGATTCTAGTTTTCAAAAGAAAACAAATCAAAATTGTAGTTACAAAAAGAAAGGTCTTGGTTTTACTCCACCTGAAAATCGTAAAAATGAAAAATATGTTAGAGATTTTAAATCAAAAATGACATATGTTGCAGGAAAAAGCTATGAAGAGGAGTCAAATAGCTTATCAAATCAAGAGTTCCTTGCTGAAAGAAAAAGAACAGGAACTGGAGTTTTTCATCAAATTGGAGTTTTTCAACCAAAAGACACAAGAACTTGTTTTCAATGTCAAGTTGTTGGACACATCGCTCACAATTGTCCAAACAAAGTCAACAAAAAACAAGGAGTAACTGAAAAACTTAAAGAAAAAGAGGTTGAAAAGAATGAATCACCAACTACAAACTTCAAAAATTTTGAAAATTCAAAGAATGAAGTTGGTGAAAATTCTAAAAGATTGTACAAAAAGAGTGCAAAAGACAATCAAAAATGGATTGTTAAAAAATCAGATATACAATCTGGTGATGATTCTGATTCCACAAAATCAGAGGAGCCACAAGTTGAGGAAAAACATTCAGTGAATGATGTTGACATTCCATCACTGAACTTTGAAGAAATTAAACAAATGGTTGGTAAAGTGGAAATTTCAAATCAATTTTATTCTGATGAAAAGGAATTTGATATTGAGAAAGCTTTTAATGGAAATGTTAAGAAAATTTTTAAGAAAATGCTTGATGGAAAGGTAAAGGGGGTTAAAGATTTTTATGCAACTAAAAAGGCAACTTACAACCCTACTGCTCAGGAATTGGAAGCCACCAAGTCAAATAAGACTTGGGTGGAAGTTTGTTTTCCTTAAAAGTCTTAGGACTTGCCGGAGATCCCAAGTTTATATCGTGGATCAGGAATCGGCATCTTTCTAATATTTGAAGTTTTTTTATATAGAAAATTTTTGATAGTGTTTGGATGTTTACAGATTATATGACTACGCCGGAGCTTCCAGGTTGGTAAGTGCGAAGCAGGAATCGGCATTCAGATTGGTAAAATGGTGATGTAGACGTAACATTCCTACAAGTGATATTGTGATATTGTGTTCTACATGTGGTAATTTTTACAATTGATATAGATGGTGCATAATTGCAAGTGGTAAATCAAGGACATTAATTTGTACTTGATCTGCTACAAGTGGTTAAAAATAGACAATGTGATGAACCACACCCCAAATCTACAAATGATTATATCATAAAAACTTATTTTCCGGAAAAATCATTTTGATTAAAACAAACTTAAGTGTTTTGAAATCTAAATGAGAAAATAGTTTTGTGATAGAGGGAGTTCTGGTTGTTTATGCCGAGTGAATGGCGATTTGATGTGATTCGATATCAGTTTGTCAAGTTTATTGTACAGTTTGTCACTTTATTGTACAGTTTATTTTTCAATTTCCTAAAATGTGTTTGCATTTTAGGGGGAGTAAATTTTCAGAAAATTCAAAAACATTTGAAAATTTGAAAAAGACAAAAACATGATAAAATTCAAAAATGAGTTTTGTTGCATATAGAGGAAATGATAGTACATCAGTGGACTATCACAACATGCTAAAGAAATGTAAAGAAAAATGTGATAAACAATCTTACTGTGGATATGTCAGTAGGTTTTTGCACATTTAGTAGATTGTGACGAGATATTAACCTAAATTTCAAACTTGCTTGTTCTGTGGGTTAACACAAACTTGGATATATAGGTAACCCCTGAAATCTTGTTTGAAAGGTCCCTTATTCTGAGATACTAGGTCTTTATGCTCAGTGATATCTGGGGTATTATCCCGGGACTTCTGATTTTGCGGAAGCAATGGCCTAGTCCCCGGAGAATACTTTCTGCTTGCTTGAAAAATAGCATCACCCTCAGCTAAAAAATGATGAAACATTGAAAAATGCTAATCATGGCTGTTGTAATTCAAAAGATCCTCTAAAGGGGACACACCTAAAAGTCAACTAGGCTCTCTGCTGAACGGAAGTTCTGACCTGAGCTATCACGGTTGCATAATTTATTCCCCTTACAGATATCATCTGTGGTATACTCACCTGTAAGACTGAATATTGGGATCTGGATACGGGAGTATATTCAAGTAGTGGGACACACGGATAAGTTTAAGTCTCTTAAAACATTAACAAAGTATCTCGGATCAGTTGAACTTTGTGTGAAAATTTAAGTGGACAAACATACTGACAATCTAGGTAAATTGTTTAGAACTTAAAATGAAATGAAGCTTAACGGTGTTAGTGATATGTTTCATAAACTGATATGATCCTCTTGCACGAACTCACAAAAATATTGTTTGTAAATATTTCTTTATTGCATTCCTTTACAATCAAAAAATTACAAAAAGATTTTAGTGTGTTTTAGCATAAAGTTTGAAAAATTTAATAAAAAAAAAATTTTTCGACAACTGATATTGGAAAGCTGATTGTCAAAATTTCAAGTGCTAAACATGATGACTTGGTTATAAGGGGGAGTGAATCTTAAAGTGTAAAAAGGTTTGTTAAAATTCTTACAATTTGGTATTTTTTAAAAAAACAACCTACATTTGGTTCATCATTGTTTTGTGATAAGAGAGAGAATTATCTGATTATATCAGATTTTTAGTGCATTTAAATTGTTAAACTTAGAAAATTTATTTCTGGGTTAAGATTGTTACAGGTGAGCCAGGTTAATTCATTCAAAGCTTACAAAAGTCAGAATCTGTTCATGAATCTAAAAGTTTGATAGCTGCTGATGCTGATGAACTTAAGGAATCAAGAGATCTGATCAAGAGAATTAGATAAAAGCCAGGCAATGATCTTGTAAACAACATTTGAGTCAGACATCGATCCTAAAGCAGATGTTGCTGAAGAACAAATGAATACCAGCAAATCGTGAGGGGGAGTCTGATAGAGCCAGGAGATTCTAGAGAAGAAGATGGAGAGAGAAAAGCCCAGAGACTGATCAAGAATGAAGATGTGAAGACACCGTATTGGTGTGACTCGATAGTCGACTTGTCAACATCTGAGGGGGAGTCTGTTGGTGCACTACATCTGTCGACTTCGTCTTGTATCGAGTCTTATTTTAAATAGATTTAATCAGGGCACGTAGAACGAAAGAATGAGAGAATATTAGAAGGTTTCGCTTGAAAAGTGTGTTATGTAAAGGATTTCGCTTAAAGCAACTCAAGCGAAATCATCATATCAGATTTCGCTTGAGTGATGCTGAAGCGAAATCCCAATCTCTATATATAGGAGTTCAGTGTCAAGCGAAATTATAAGAGTAACATTTGAGAGATTTCCATACCGAGGTGCTGCCGGTGTGAGAACTGATTGTAATTGTTTTCATATCAATACAAATCAGTGTTAAAGTGAAGATTCAGCTGTTTCATAGTCAAATACTTGTTTTCCGCACCTGTATTTGATAGAATTCCTCTGAACCGACTCATTCGGGTCGCAAACCGATCCTTACATGGGCCTTGGGCCGGAAGGTGACAACATGGAGGATATGCTCCTTGCCTCACTGGTGTCGACCGTTAGTGGCTTCTAGGAGCTTTGTGGAGTTGGCGCAACATGATTGGAGCCACGTGTCACTGTTGTCGGCCTGGTCGGCCTTCTGCCATCAGCAGGTAAGTGGAGATCGTGGGGCAGTTGTCTCTGTCCTATGATTGGTGCCACAAAGGCGTCCTTCAGTACTTTTTGTCTCCTGCATGTCAGACGATCGTGGAGCACGATTGCGCAGGAACAGAAGGACCCTGATTGGCTCTTTTATTCTGGCATTTGTACCTTGTGTACTATCTGGGAAGGCCTCGCGCCGTAGTCACGCACGATTCTTGCTGAGCACGTTATTATCATGCGCGCGGCATGGGCTTTCAGATGTTCCTTTTAGAATGCCAAGTGTTGTTAACTGGAGTTTACTCTTATGTGGGCCTCGCGCCGCGCTACACAGGTAAGTTGTAGCCCGCGCGAGGTTGGCGATCAAGAAAATTGTTGATTAAGGAGTATGGTCTCGCACGACCTTATAGGGGGTTGCGCGGCTTTTTGGGACCATACCCTTCACCCAATGATTTGCTTTATTAGGATTTAATATGTCTCGGTTAATTCTGTTATTTAATATGTTTATAAAACCTTTAAACGTTTGATATTAACATTTTTATTTGAGGTGCTTGTTTGTTTGTTTTTTTTCAGTTATTTATTATTTGACGTACTTGTTTGTTTGTCTTTCTCCGGTTATTTATTATTTGAGGTATTTGTTTGTTTGTTTTTTTGGTTATTTATTTATTTGCGGTACTTTTTTTTTCACCGGTTATTTATTATTTTAGGTACTTGCTAGTTTTTTTTTTTTTTTCGTTATTTAATGTGCTTATTTATAGACATCTTAGAACAGATTTCATCATTTTATAGCTATAAGATACGCTAACTCACATCTTCACTTTATTATCGTTTGAACAAGACTAGCTTCCAATAATAATGACTAAACATGTGGTTTGCAACCTTATTTCGGTGTCAACTTTATTTTTGCGAATCTTCAACATACGTGTCTTCGGAAAACGTAATTAGACTCAAATTCAATTTATTCAGGGAATTATGCTGCATGGATGTTTTAGAATTATTAGACCTATTTAAGGACACTTCGTGAAATGCTCAAACTTATTTTGGGTATAAACCTTTTCTTCACTCTATTACATATTCAGGGGCTGTTTGGTAGCCTCTTAATGACCATTCAGATGCTACCTCTTAATGGTTTAAAACCTCTGAATGAATAAGAGGTAACCTCAAGTCTGAATGGTTAAGAGGTAACATCTGAATGGTAAATCATCACATGTCACATTCTTCTACCTTCTCATTGGTAAAATTCTTAGTGGTTCCATTAAGAGGTAGCCTCTTAATGACTATTCAGATGCTACCAAACAACCCCTCACTATTTAAAGCATGGATTGCATTAAATAAGTATTAGCAAATAAAGTAATTTAAACTTAACTTGTATAAAGAGTGAGACATAATGGCTGAGAGGTTGGACAGTGAGGTGGTGATCTTGACATAAAAGTTAGCGAGTCAATGTCGAATATCTATTTCGAGTGCAAAGCTCATTAAATAACATTAGAATTTAGAGTAATTTTTATTTAAATTACTTATCTGTTTTCTAACCTATTTGTATAAATAAAAAGATTGAGTTAATTACACAGTTAGTCCTTGTGGTTTATAGGAAGTAACTAGATCGAGTACTAATAGTTTAAAAACACGTTCTTGGGTACCAACTTTTAATTTTGTAACAACTTAGAGTACTAAGACTAACAAATGTTAATTTTCCTGTTAGATTTTTATAAAATGGCAAAAACACCCTTTATATGACTTCAAGGGCCATTCATGTAAAATACTTATTTGTCTAAAACATTTTTAAACAAATAAAATCAGATTTTAAAAACATAAACCCATATCTCTCTATATCAGCCATCTCCCCCACCACCACCAATAGCCTCCAAACCCCATCTCCGGTGAGTTGCTCAACCCTCAAAACTAACCCTCACTACGCATCCTGCATGTTTCATATTGAGTGGACCCTCGCTACGCATCCTACATGTTTCATATCAGAGCCGGCCCAATAGGCTTGTGGATCTAGGCAAAGGCCTAGGGCCTCCAATTTTAAGGGCCTCAAGATTTTGTATTTTGGGCCTCTTTCCTCATAGCCATGTCTCCTAAATCATTATGGAAACCATTTGCATTCTAAAGAAAATATTTAAAAAAATCTAATATTGTCGAGAGTGGGATTTGAACCCACGCCCTTTCGGACCAGAACCTTAATTTGGTGCCGCCTTAGACCAACTCGGCCATCTCGACATTTTTGTTTCGTTCCATACAAAAATTAAAAGATCAATCTACAAAACCCTTAACCATGAGTAACACATCATACAAAAAAAAGATTATATAAAAACACAGGTGGAGGTAGCAGAAACAAATGTGATACAAGATTACAACTTACAACAGAACACTGAACAAATATTCAAATAAAACAATTGATTTTTTTTTACAAAAGGGTCACCACTTTGTAGTTCGATTAGGGCCTCCGAAAACGTAGGAACGGCACTGTTTCATATCGAGTGGAACCTGCTTCGATTGGTTTTTGTTTCTTTAGATTCCGGTTATTAGGGCTTGAATGTGGCCAGTGTAGGAGCTTCACAATCTGATCGGTGAAGAATTTTGAGAAATCCTAGGAATTTTATTAAGACTTGAATGTGGAGATTGGCTTTTGTTTCATTAGATTTCGCTTAAAAACCATTTAATTTCACTCGCACTTTGTGATTTCGGACTCGCCGGAACGATTCTGTTGGAGTTACCTAGGTAATTGTTCATTTTTGAATTCGATTGTTCTACCAAAAAGAAACATCATCATCATCGGCATCCATACAACGTGATGTGTTTAGTAGGTATAGTGGGTGTTTGGGATTCCTTCTCTGACTTATTAACTTATATAAGTCAAAAGTGAGAAGTCAGAAATTCTAACTTCTCAAAAATAACTTCTCAACACACAAAACCCTCCAAAATAAGCTAACCCAAACACTCAAAAAACAACTTATTAACTTTTATAAGTCAATAAGTCATAAGTTGCTCCAAAATAAGCTAACCCAAACACCCCCATAATGTGGCGGAACTCGAACAATTGATTTGTCCAGGTTCGTTCGTGGATGCTTACATCTCTTTAGATCCGTATGACTATCAACAAAACGCCAGGATTAGAAACTGATTGTTGATTCTAACTGAAGGGTTTTGGTGTATGCCTTGCTGCACTATTAGTTACTTTAAAAGAATTGCTTGATTCTTGTAAAGAAGTTCATATCATTTCTTTTATTGTTTACGTAGAAAATGAACAACTAATGTGAATTTTAGGGCTGTAAACGAACCAAACGTTCGGCAAACAGTTCGTGAACCGTTCGGCGGGAAGTTTGTTTGTGTTCGTTCGTTTATTAAACAAACGAACACGAATAAGAAACTTCGTTCGTTTAGTTAAATGAACAAACATGAACAGAGGTCGCATTCGTTCGTTTATGTTCGTGAACGTTTGGCAACATGTTCGCTTGTGTTCGATAGTTCATTAGTGTTTTTAGGTCTTATATTTATTTAAACATATCAAAATTCTGACAAATTAAATATCTAATAAGTGTCAGTGTATTATATATTCAGTTCATGAATGATTGTTTGTGTTCGTTTGTTTCTATTTGGGTTTATGAACATTAGTTTGTGCTCATTTGTGTTTGTCAACGTTCGTTGCCTAAAAATAACAAACACAAACGAACACGAACAAGTTCATTTCCTTAACAAACGAACACAAACATATAATCCCGTTCGATAAGTGTTCGTGAACGGTTCGCGAACACATATATTTTTTAACAAACGAACACGAACAAGGTCTTGTTCGTGTTCGTTTACAGCCCTAAATGTGATCTTCAGAGAAGAGAAGAAAAGAGGGGGAGGGGGTGTAATGCTATATTCTTTTTGTAAATTGCAACAATAGTCCCTGTTTAACCATATAGTTACATTATTAGTCTTTTAGATGTAAAATGACTTAAATGCCCCTGAACCTAACAAAAAAACTAACATGGTTAGTCTTGGTACTCTAGGTTGTTATAAAATTGAAAGTTGATACCCTAAAATGTGATTTTAAACTATTAGTACCTGATCTTGTTACTTCCTATAAACCACAGGGACTAATGGTGTAATTAACTCTAAAAAGATTTTTGTACTTCGTTAATTTATGTAAATTAGAAATACTTGTTTGTTTTCTAACCTATATGTATAAATAAAAAGATTTTTATGCTTCGTTAATTTATGTAACACGTTTATAGAACAACTTTCATCTCTTTATAGCTATAAGACACGCGTAATAAGATTAACTTCCGGTAATAATGAGTAGATGACATGTGGTTTGAAACCTTAATTATTTCGTGTATCAACTTATCGATCGCATATATATGTTCAACAGACATACAATCGAGGTAATTAGACACAGATTCAAGTCGTGCGCATAAATATGTTGTGTGCCTTCAATGTTTTTGCAGTATCGGACCTATTTAAAAACAATTTCCAAAAATACTAATTATTTTCCCTAAGGTCGTCTGTAGTGCAGCGTTATATCACGCCAAAAGTATATATGGCGCCCCCATAGCGCCGCCAACACTACTACGGCGGGCGCCATGGGGTGTTTTTTCCACCTCCTGTGAAAATCATAGCGGCATGAGGGGGGATTATTTCATATACTAACTCACACATATATATACATACATACATATAAAGCTCTATACATATATAACCACACTACACCCTCTTGTGATATAAAGCTCATCTATTACGCGTTTCGCCACTTGTCGCATAATGCCCCCTAAGGGACTTTATCACTACACATGGTCTAACGAAGCATTTTCAAGGCGGGCCAGTTTTTGGTCATACCATATATAGGCTATGGGCTATACATAGCAGTAATGATGTGACGACTCATGCGTTTCTTGTTGGACTCTTTATTAACTTTTCATGCTACCTAGTAGATTCTTCTTCATGTTTTCTTCTATATGGTAAGGTGTTTCACATGTCACATGAGACACATTGAAGAAAATTAACCCTTGAATATTTTAGTTATTATATATAATAACACACTTGCTTCTATAACTAAGATTTACCAACAAGCTTGTAATCTCCATAGATCTAACAAGATGATTGGGGATATGAGTCACTTCGGGCCAATTTTTGCTGTATGCATGTTCATATATGCAGTGTTCCGTCAATGGTTTCATGATCAGTTTCATGGGCATGTTGAAATGTATGGTCACAAACTCTTTGGATATGTATACCCTTATGTCCAGATCACTTTTCATGAATACCATGCCGAATTCTTCGAGCGAAGCAAAGCGTATGCAGCCATTGAACGCTACCTCAGCGCCAACTCATCGAACCGAGCTAAACGGCTCAAGGCGAATGTGGTCAAAGACTGTGAATCTGTTGTCTTGAGTATGGATGATTATGAAGAAGTCACTGATGAGTTTAATGGTGTCAAGATCTGGTGGAGTGCAAGCAAAACCATTCCTGAGCAGCGGAGTCTCTTTTCGGCTCGTGATGATGAGGAGAGGCGGTTTTACCGACTCACTTGCCATCGAAGACACCGAGATTTTGTCACCAATGTTTACCTGAAACATGTGCTCGATGAAGGGAAGGCGATTGCGGTCAAGACCCGACAACGAAAGCTTTATACCAACAACAAGAGTGAGAATTGGCATGGTTACAAGAAGACGATTTGGAGCCATATCGTATTCGAGCACCCGGCTACGTTTGATACGCTTGCGATGGATCCAAAGAAGAAGAAGGATATTTTGGACGATCTGATGACGTTCACCAAGTCTAAAGACTACTATAAAAAGGTATGTTAGTCGAGTTTATTATCGATTATGGTTATTATTGTTTAATTAATTATTTATCTTTTAACTTTGTTTGCTTGTTATTTTTGTATGAGAACACTTTTAGTTATTTAAAGAGTTAATTGCCATTTTAGTCCCTGTGGTTTGGGCCATTTTGCCAGTTTAGTCCAAAGGTTTCATTTTTAACATCTGGATCCAAAAACGTTTCATCGTTGCCATTTTGGTCCAACTGACTTAACCCCATCCAATAAACTCTGTTACTCAGGGGGCAATGTTGTCATTTCATATATTATTTTTTAATTCCACTTTATTTTTTTTCTTTTAATCATTATATAAGATTTATCTTATATATAATAATTATAATATAATTATAATAACATATATATATAGAGAGAGAGAGATATTGTGCACCACCACCACTCATCTCTCACTCTCTCATGTCTCTCTCTCTCATCCACCACAACAATCACCATCGCCCCCTACCAGTCACCACCGCCCACCACTATCAGCCACCCTTGCACACACATACACTCTCCTCTCTCTCTCTCTCTCTCTCTCTCTATCTATGCACTCTCTTTATTCTCCATAACCAACCACCAGCAGATGATATCATCACCATCAACAAATCGGAGATTATCACCTACAGAAGAATGAGCGACACACCCGATTATCCACAACAACCAGCAACCGAACTCTCAAAAACCACTAGTGGATCTTTCGATACCAACAGAATCGGTGAAGTAAAATCATGGCTAGCTTCTCAATTCGATGCGGCCGGTAAAGATCATGTTCCTGATTTCGAATACACCTCTCGTAGCATCTCACATTTGCATAATCTCGCCACAATTTCTCAAGCCAGAACCCAAGCTGCCTCCATAATCGCCAATGATTTTCGACTTAAAGCCTCCGAGTATCGATCCCAAGGTTGTTGTTAATCTGTTTTGATGAAATGCATATAGTTATGATGATAGTATAGGGATGTTTGGTAACTGTTTTTGTTGAAGTATTTAATTGAGAGAAAGGTTAGACTATGAGAGCGTTGTTCTCGATTTTGCTAAATTGATATGGTATGTTTGCACTTTAGAAAGAAAAAGTAATGGTTACAATTGATATACAAAATCTTACAAGCTTAATTCACTGGTGGTATGGTATTATATAGCTGCGAGGATTAGAGAGATATTAGAAAATGTTGGGCTAGCACAAGAAGGATTGCCAGCAAACGTGGTGGCATCATCGCAAGTTGGTGATTCCATCTTCATGAGCACGTAGGATTTGGAGGTGGATGGTTGTGGTGGTGGTAACGGGTGGAGGTAGGTGGTGGGGGGTGTATGGTCTGGTGGTTTTGTTGTGTGTATAATATACATACTTCTTTGTTCATTATATATAAATAGGGAGGGAGATGTTAAAAGGATTAATTAAAATAGTAAGGGAAATGACTAAAATGCCCTTGACTTAACAGAGTTCATTGGATGGGGTTAAGTCAGTTGGACCAAAATGGCAACGCTGAAACGTTTTTGGATCCAGATGTTAAAAATGAAACCTTTGGACTAAACTGGCAAAATGGCCCAAACCACAGGGACTAAAATGGCAATTAACTCTTATTTAAAAGTATGTGATTACATTGAAAGTTTTACATAAATGAGTATTATAAGAAGATAAAGAGTATTAAATTGAAAGTTTTACATAAATGAGTTGTCCTTGGTGACATCTCCTCCTACTTCATTTTTCTTTTAGTTTTCATTTCATATTTAATTTTAAGAGTTAAATGTCATTTTAGTTCATGTGGTTTGGGTCGTTTTGCCAGTTTAGTCTAAAGGTTTCATTTTTTCTCTGTGGGTTCAAAAAGGTTTCACCGTTGCCATTGTAGTCTACTCGGTTTTCATCCATTTTTTCTGTTAACGAGAAGAGCATTTTCGGTCATTTTATGTGAAATTATGTGAACTAGAAGGGCAATTCGGTCATAAAAAATGACCGAACTGCCTTTCTCGTTAACAGAAATAATGGATGAAGTTAACGGAGTGGACTAAAATGGCAACGGTGAAACATTTTTGGACCCACATGCGTAAAATGAAACCTTTGAACTAAACTGGCAAAATGATCCAAACCACAGGGACTAAAATGACATTTGACTCTAATTTTAATATGTACTTATTTTGAAAATTTAAGTACTTATTTTTCGACATAAATAAGACTAAAAACCATTTTGTATTTACAATAACGTTTTTTTTCAAATTCCGAGACAAAAAATACGTTACATGCTGAATAAAAAAACTAAAGAGGAACAAGCATAGATTAAGATATTATACACACATTTTGAAAATATTTCATGTTATCAATCACATGTGAAGAAAATGAAAATTAATTAAAAAAAAAAAAAAAAGGAGGAATGCCCCATCAACTAGTACAAGTGTACAACCTATTGTGAAAAAAACAAGTTTGGACATTTAAAATAGTTATTAACGTTTTATTATTACATTTTTTTATTGTATCTAAATCTAGTTTTCAATAAAATATTATTCACCAATATCGTTTTTACGTCGTTTGAAGGTGGGCAAGTCGTGGAAACGAGGATATCTTCTTTACGGCCCACCAGGAACCGGGAAGTCTAGCATGATCGCGGCCATGGCTAACTTTCTAGAGTACGATATCTATGATCTTGAACTAGCGTCCGTGAATGATAACACGGATTTAAGGAAGCTGCTCATCGATACATCAAGCAAGTCCATAATTGTGATCGAGGACATCGATTGTTCACTTGATCTCACTGGCCAGAGAAAGGAGAAACAAGAAGATGATAAAGACAATAAGAAGGATCCGATTAAGGAAATGGAGAAAATGACGAAGAAGAAAGGAAGCGAGGTGACTTTGTCTGGGCTGCTTAACTTCATTGATGGGCTATGGTCGGCTTGTGGCAGCGAGAGATTGGTCGTGTTTACCACGAACCATATAGAAAAGCTTGATCCTGCTCTCATTAGGAGAGGGAGGATGGATAAACATATTGAGATGTCGTATTGTTGTTTTGAAACGTTTAAGGTTCTTGCAAAGAACTATTTGGATGTTGAAACGCATGAGTTGTTTGCAACGATTGGTCAGATGTTGGGGGAGACGGATATGACTCCAGCGGATGTGGCCGAGAGTTTGATGCCGAAGTCGGATGAGGAGGATGTTGAGATTTGCTTGAAGAAGTTGATCAAGTGTTTGGAGGATGCAAAAGAAGTAGCAAAAGTCAAAGCTCAGGAAGATGCAAGGGTCAAAGCTGAGGAAGGAAATAAGGTTGGTAAAGATGGGGAGAAGGAACAAGCTAGTGATGCATAAGAAAATGGTGTCATTTAATAAGTGCAACTAGAAAATATTTGATTTCAACTTATGGCAGTTTGTTTTGTTAGGTATGTATGTTGAAATATTATTAATTAAACTGCTATAATAATCTACTTCATGAATTTGTGTATTTAGTAATAGGGCCCTACTAATCCTACGCCGACGCGCTTCCAAACTGCAATGGTTGTTTGGCAAAAAAAACTCAAATGCCTGTATAAAGATGTGAGACTATGACGTTAGCCCTAACATTCAAACGGTCGTTTGACGAATTCTCATACAACCGTTCAGAAGTAGGGAGCTATGGCGTAAGCCTTAACTTAAACGGTCGTTAAGTGCAACCTCAAACATCCGTTTGAAAATTATTGTTGATATTAAGATCATGAGTAAGTGCGAATAATATTAATTAATATACACTTGGGAGTTTAGAATTGAGTTTGGTTATTTTGTTTGGGCTGAAAAAGGCAGTGGGCTGGTTCAACATGGAAATAAGTTTGGTTTAATGAAAATAAAACAACGAACTTTGTTGTTAACTAGTGGGGAACCCGCGCTTTGCTGCGGGAACGACAATTTGCAGTGTGATGATTGTTTCTAGTAGTTAATTAGTTAGTTAGTTAGTTATGGGGAAAATTTGTCTTTGCACCATCATCTACGTAACTTTTGGCTATTTAAGGAGTAGTTACACTTTTGCGTCTCATTTTTACCCATCTGGTTATTTAAATATTTGGAAACCCGCACGTCGCAACGGAGTTGACAAGTTCTGTTAGTTTTATGTTGGTATATGGATCACTTACAAGAATTAGGGGTTTCACGTTAGGTTAGTTATGCTATGTCCGAAATTGATACAAGATATCGGGTAACAATATTAGATAACTTCTATTTATATTTAAAATACACTATGGTTTTGGAAATATATTGGTATATCAAACAACAAAGGTAACACTTTTTTTGCTAAAAATTTTAATAATTATACACTTATACAATTAGCAACTTGTGTTATGTCTCATTTGTTTAAAAGTCATACAATTTACTTCATTTTACTCACACCCTTTCATTTTACACGATATCCTACTTTTAAACATATATAACCCTTTCATTTTACACGATATCCTACTTTTAAACATATATAAAGAAAGTAACTCGAGTCACGTATCCCTTCGTATGCGGATATTATCGTCGTATCCTTTCATATTTATACATAAGCAGCGGGATATACAACCTATAACTATAAAAAGCAACGATCGGGATAAAGACACAATGATTGGGTCAAAGGGTTACCAAACATTGGTTATGAAAAACACGGTGGTTGGAGGTGTCCGTTTGGTTGGTAACAACTAATATTATTAATGAACTTAAAAGATTTATTTCACGTAACAATGGTTCGTTAAGACACAATGGTTCACTTTCTTTTTTCAACCCCAACATGGTAACTATCCAAACGAACCGCAATGCATTCAAATAGAATATAACCATCGAAACAACGTGTTATTCAAAAGAAATATAAACAATTCAAACGAAACATATATACAATTGGTGGTGGACACACGTTTCACAATTGAAAAATAAGCGTCGTCACTCTACAAATACAACCAAATCGACATGCCGTTCTGATGAAACAATGGTTAACCAAGGGGGTTAACTCACTGGTCTCGTCAAGTAGGGTTAATCCCTTCTTTCCGAGGATCGCTGGCTGGATCGTCCGCTGGTTGATCTCCTGCACAAGGAAACAAACCGTGACTCGTAACAAGGAGGATGGGGTGGGGGGTGCTCCTTGTTACCACTCTCCGGCGTGAGAATCAGTAATTTGCTTGGGAAGCAAAGTGTGATAGTAGTAGTAGTGAGAGAGTTGTGAAGAGATACCTCAAACCTGGTTTGGGGTGGGTATTTATAGACGAGGAGTGAAGGAGGGAAGTTGAGTGGCTAGTCTGACATCGCACAGCTTCCTGCAGGTGTGTCAGGCTTGTCGGTCACGATGGTGATGCCACGTCCTGCTGTGGTGTCAGTCTATTGCTTATACGTGGGCTGACAGGCGACTGTTCTCAGTGCCACTTGCACTGTGGTGTCAGTCCCACTTGCCTTGTATGCAGGATGCCGTGCTGGGCCGCATCGCTGCTCGCGGTAACTGATGTTGTTCCCGCGTTCTTGTTCTGGCCAAGATGTATGCGGGATGCGGTGCCGCGCCGCATCGCCGCTTGGTGACTGTTACTATTGTCCAGATCCCTTGTCGTGACGAAAACGTTCATAGGATGCGGTGCCAGGCCGTATCGCTATGCGTAACGTCCGTTTTCGTACTTAAGGTAAGTCTTCTTATCCCTTGACCGATTGGATTCGACCGTTGTGTCCGCGCGTGCCCGCACGGACACAGATAAGTTCTTGCTGGTGAGGGTTTTTTATAAGAGTAATGGTCACTCGTGGTCGTGCTGACGTGAGATCTGGGACCATACCCCTTCACGTTCCGAATCCAACAACATGCTCCATCAGAATATTGATGACCGCGACCGAACCAGATTTGGTTTCTATATCATCTGGTGCAAAGAAGGGGTAGGAAGGAGAAAAAGAGAGAGGAATTGCTAATGCAATTATTGTGTTTTGCTTTCATTTTCAGTTGGATATTGAAGATATCCTACCTATCAGAATATTTGACCCAAGTCTTTGATTTGCTAAGGTGCTGTTTGTTTTTTCAGAGGTAAAATGTCTGTAGTCTGTGGACCACATCTGCAGACATCTGAACCAGTTGGCGAGCCTCACCCACCCTCTACTAGAGGTCCCGGGTTCGAATCTTGGTGTCTGCATCCCACAACCAAGCTCTTCGCTCTCGGTTGGGTATTCACCCCCAGGCAGCTATGGGGCTAAGCTAGCTTGTGGAGTGTGATCACTCCAGCGGTTGGGAGGACCGTGGAATACCCCCCCCCCCCCCCCCCAAGAAGACTGTTTGTTTTTTAACTTCTGTAAACTACTCAAATAATAGGCATGAATAACAATAAAAAATCAGCAAACTAACACCAAAATTTAGCAAAGTAACATAAAAAATTCAGCAAAGTAACACCAAAATTCAGCAAATTAACATCAAAATTCTGCAAACTAACACCAAAATTAAGCAAACTAGCACCAAATTTTAGCATATAATCTGAAAAAAAAAAACATATAATCTGAAAAAATGTAAACAAATAACCTTGAAATTAAACCTAAACCACATATAATAAAAAAACATATAACTTATAATCTAAAAAGAAACATAGAACTTATAATCTGAAACAAAAAATAACTTCAATTCTGAAAAAAAAACATACCTGACGAGTTTGTCGACGGAGATGGCAGAGGTGGAGATGGGTGAACGACGGCAGCAGTTGAGGGGAAAACGCGACGGCATAGGTGGAGATGGGTAAACGACGGAGGTGGAGGGGGTAGTGGAGGTGCGGCGGAGGTGGAGGGGGTAGCGGAGGTGCGGCGGAGGTGGAGGGGGTAGCGGAGGTGCGGCGGGGGTGGAGGGGGTAGCGGAGGTGCGGCGGGGGTGGAGGGGGTAGCGGAGGTGTGGCGGAGGTGGAGGGGGTAGCGGAGGGGAGGCGGAGGTGTGGCGGAGGTGAGGTCTCTGCTGGAGAAGTGGAGATGGGGCTAGGGTTCTAAGGTTTGAAGATGTGCAGGTTGAGAAGTGGAGCTTGAAGAGTTTTGAAGAGGCAATGCAACATCTGTGCGGGGAAGACCTCTAGAAGAGGTTTTTTTAACAAAAGATCTTCTAAAAAACAAACACGTTGCAGACTCAAACGTCTGCGCGTGGTCTGCGTGGTGCAGACATAAGAGGTTGTGAAGTACTTCTGGCAAAAAACAAACATCACCTAATACCCAGAAAAAAAAAAACCATAAACAAAGAAATAAACTAAAATGACTACCTTTATGCCAAACTTTGGTTATTTTGTTTAGAATTGGTTGTTTAAACTTTTGTGTCTTTGTTAAATATGTAAATGATTCTATTTAAAGTTTCATAATTTTTTTAGAATTTTTTTATATTTTCACTGTATTTCAAAATATTCTATTATTTGTGATATCTTCAATATATATTTAGAAATATTATATCATTTGTCTTTTCTATTATTTTTCATTTATAAAGATTATTAATGTATCATTTTGATCATTTTGGTAAAACAGAAAAAAAAGATACGTAGCATTAATATATTATATACATTTTTACATGACAAAAAGAAAGAATATAAATAATAATTTTATATCATATACTTTTAAACATGACCAAAGATTAAGAAATTAAATAACAACTTTTATTTTATTTAAAATATTTAAACTTTTGTTCCCAGTCTCCTCTCTTAGAATTTGAAATTAATTTTTAATACATTTTTGTATATATAATTTTGGAATTTAAGTTTGATATAAACTTTGGGAATAAACCAGAGTTTTGTTTGATCGACTTTCATTCATCGGTATGACGCCCGCTAAGGGGCTGTTTGACAACATCTGAATGGTTAAGTGCTCAACCAGTAAGAGGTCTGAACCATTAAGAGCCTGTATAATGCTTAACCATTTAGAGGCAAATGTCTGGCCAATTCATATTAGAGGTTTTAACCATTCAGACTCTGTATAAATCTTAACCATTCAGAGGCAAACGTCTGAACCATTCTGACATCAGCTTGTGAAACAAACAGTCTGAACCATTAAGTGTTGAACCAGTAAGAGTTCTGAACCATTAAGAGACTCATTAAGAGGTAAACAAACATCCCCTAAGACGCAGAGTGGCCGGTTTAGATAAAGGTTTTAATTTTATTTTATAAAATTTAGGAGAAAAATGCCCGGATAGTCCCTGTGGTTTCACCTTTTTTCACCTATAGTCCCTATCTTTCTAAAACTACTTGAATAGTCCCCAAGTTTTCAAGTTTTGTTCTCGGATAATCCCTGGTTCTAACTTCAGTTACTTTTCTCTGTTAAGTGGGTGTTAAGAGGGTGTGAAATGACAAAAATACCCTTTCCTTAAAAGGCCAAACCACATGGACTATCCGGGCATTTTTCTCTTTTATTTATAAAACCCCACCACCACACTTCATCTTCAACCTCCACCCACCATCACCCTCCTCCACCCTCCACCATCACCGCCACAATCACTCTGCTCAAATCTAAAAGAACAGAAGTGAGGGATTACCGATTGAACTCGACTGACCCGGATCTGAACCAATCGATCCGAATCTGAACCGAGCCGCGTGAGTCGAAACAAACCGAAACTCGAACCAAAACTGAAACACCACCCACACCGGCAATTGTAGTTGACCACCATTGCTGCGCTGCCACCACCTCTGCAACACCACCACCACAACTGTCGACCATGTTCTCCCTCTCTTTTAAACTCCCGAACAAAACCCAAACCACTAGCACTCTCAGTTACACCCCTGTGCAGTCATTTTCTTTATACATCATCAAAGCTCTAACTAAAACAAAAATTATTCATCATTAAGTTCTAACTAAAACAAAAATTGAACCAGCGCATCAATTGAGACAAAATCATTGCGTGTTGCAAATTGATTCACCATTAAAAAAATATTTTAGCATCATCTGAGACAAATCTGAGACTTTGGGTGTTGCAATTTTGAAATCGGACAATGCATTTGAAACCCATCTGAGACAAATCTGAGAGGGAGCAACCTGAAATATGATTTTTCCGGTGTCGAATTGAACCAGGGGGGTCGGAGGTGCGATGGTGGTGGGTCCTTCTGGCATTCAAATGGGAGCTAGAGGTGCGACGGTGGGGGTCCTTTTGTGTTGTTGGATTCTGTAGAAAGCCAATAGAAACTTCAGTGGAGATGGATGGGCTAAATACGATGAAGGTTGATGATTGTGCCAGATTAAGTGGTGGTTGATTGGCTGAAGAGGCAATGATTGGAGGCGGTAGGCGGCGGTGGTGGTGGTGGTTCTCCGGTGAAGGGTAGTGGTGGGTGCTGGTGGGTATAGTGAACGAGAGAGAGAAAGAAGGGATATGTTTATAATAAACCATGTGGGCCCCACCTGAATTAACATATTAATTGTTTTGTTTTTACATTAAGGGTAAATTGGTCATTTCACATCATTTTAACAGAGAAAAGTAATTGAAGTTAGAGCCAGGGACTATCCGAGAACAAAACTTGAAAACTTGGGGACTATTCAAGTAGTTTTAGAAAGATAGGGACTATAGGTGAAAAAAGGTGAAACCACAGGGACTATCCGGGCATTTCTCTCTAAAATTTAGAGAACGTTAATTTTCTGACTTAGGATGTTGCAACACATTCTTCAAAAACTTGTATTTTTTTAATGTTAAACGTTTTAGTATAGTGTTGTAAGTTTGGGCTAAAAACAAAATGTAAATAATGTTTTTTACAAACTTAAGAATTTTTGCATCTCAAACTAAACATTAATAATTAACAATTCGCAGCAACGCACGGTTAGCGTTAACTAGTAAAGTAACAATAATCAACTAAAAACAACTTGGAACAATGGAACGACGCTGTTGATACAACAAATAAGAGACCAAGGGTGGTAGCTGGGCTGGTTAGGCAAAAGGGTTGAAGGGTTCAACTTTGCCTAACGCAGGTCGTGGGGTCCCCCCACGTTTGCAAGACGTGGAAGAAGGTTCACTAGTTTATTGTTATTGTTTGCTGAAGGTCCTCCTCTGAAGTATATTCAGATTCGGATGTGGGAGCAAACGGGATGTGTGTGTTGGATGTGAAAAGTGAGTAACTCGCACGGAAGCAAGTACTCAATATGAATGACCAGAGTTTAAGGAAACAGGCCTGGCCAAGAATGTCCCAACTCAGTAAATGAAGTGTCAATTATATAGGAGAAGACATCTCCCAAAGAGGCATTCATTTGACTAGTGTCCTTGCTTGCAGCGAGGGGCTTACCCTTTAGGGGGTTGAAGCCTTTTGACCCCTGGATAATAGCGTGTGCTATGCAGACTTGCATTGCTTTTGCGGCTGTGGGTTGGTGAAGCAATCCTTGGATGTGACTGGCTACTGTTTCCGCATTGCTTTTCCCCATCTCACAGCTTTTCAACCATTGAACCATTTAACCCTTTGAGCGTTTACATATTTAGTCATTTTATTTAGTCTTGGGCTACCCCCGTCATCAGCCCCCCAAGTCAGAGGTTTTTGGGGAACGAGCTCAAAAGACTTCTGACTTTTATACGTGTATTTTATTGCCTAAAGGTTTCAAGGGTTCGATGCTTGAAGGCTTGAAGGGTTGTAGGCAGTTAATATTTGAATTTTAAATAACTGACAATTGATTTGATTGATGTATGGCAGTTCATAGGGTGGCGGTTTTTTGCAGAAGTTACTGTTTGTCATTATTACCCCTATTTTAGGTTATTTTGTTTTATATTTGCATAACATATCCACTTTTTACACAATTCCATCAAGTTCTTCTCCTGCGTTTTCTTTCCTCTTTCAAGGTTAGTCTCAATTTCCTTTGTATTTTCCTTACATTCTTCATATTTCAAAAATGGGTGCTCGTAAGGATTTAGCAAAATCCTTTTCTCGATTAACACAAGATGAGGTAGACTTGTTTTGTGTGGAATATGGTATTGATAAAAAGTTTAACCCAACTGCTCCTGCTTGTGATGTTTCTGGTGATAAACCGACCCCTGGTTCGATTGCTCTTTACTGCCGTCACTTTGAGTTTTCGAATCTTCGTTATCCCTTTTCTTTCTTTGTTTTGAATTTGTTAGAATATTATCGGGTTTCCTTTGGGCAAGTTCATCCGAAGGGTATGGCTAGGGTTTTACATTTTGAGGTTTTGTGTCGTGCCCTTGGATATGATCCTTCGTTGTTACTTTTTCGCCGGTTTTTTCGTTTGGCCAAAAATGGCGATTGGTTCACCTTTGAAACATCCAAGGTTGATTCCTGTCTTATTTCGTCTATGGTTACAACGCTTGGGACTTGGAAGGATCGCTTTTTCTGGGTTTCCGATGCTATTGTCCCATTCAAGATGGTGTGGAGGCAACCGGATGCCGTTCTTAATGATCCGGAGCCTTCCGAATCTGAGTTGAATGATGTTTTTCTTAAAGCCATCCGGGAATGCCCTTCGAGGGTTCGTCCATTTCCTGAACATTTACTAGTTCTTTTAGGGGTTAGTAAAATCTGGGGGAATGTTGATCGGGATCCGGTTCTTATGAGAAATGGCATGGGTATGCATTTTCCTTTTTTGCCCTTTTTGCATTTTTCTTGACTTATGCCTTATGTGCTTTTGTTTTGTTTTTTGCAGTCATGTCTGCTTTGGATTTCATTAAGAGTGACGACACTTCTGATGTTGTGTTTGGGGATGTTCCATCTGTTCCTGGTGAGAATGTTGTGGTTAGGACTGTTGAGCAAAGGTTTGAGGGCTCGGGTTATATTAGTACTGCCAATGTCAAAGGTTTTTCTAAGTCCCATGCTCCCAAGTCTTCAACCCGTCGATCTTCCCGTCGGTTGTTGAAGGCTGGTCCTCAATCCACTTCTACTGAACCAGTGGATTTGAGTGATGACATTGAAGCTTCGGAAGATCAAGGTGGTGAAGCGGGTGCTGAGAAGGAGAAAGAATTGGTTGTTCATGGTAAAAAGGTTTCAGGCAAAAAGGTTGTTACTACCCCTGTTCAGGGTTCTTCAATCAGGGACGTTGAAGGGTTGGATCTGGAAGAGGTTTATGTGCCTAATTGGTCGGTGAAGAATGATGACAGCTTTAAGAATGCTGCTGTTTGTGAAGATGCTCTGAGTCACATTGCTCCTCCTTCAGTTCACAAGACCATTGATGGGATGGATGATGACTTGATGTTGTCCCGCATGATTTTGAGCACTTGCAACCTTGCTGCTATGCTTCCTCAAGGGATTGCTCGTTTTCGTCAGAGGATGCAGGAATATGAAGAATTTTCTAAGAAGAAGGATAAAATGAAATCTTCCATGGCCGCGATGAAAAAGGAGATAGCTGGTTTTGCTGAGAAAGAAGCAGCGTGGGACAAGAAGGTTAGTGATTTGACTAGGATGCACGAAATTGAGATGAGTGACTTGAAAAAGAGCTTTGAGGCTGATCGGTTGAAGCTTAAGGCTGACCGGGAAGCTTTATTTATTCAACAGCAGGCTTTTGGTAAGGAGAATGAGGGTTTGAAAGCTTCAGTTGCTCGTTCTACTGCTGACAATCAGTGGTTAATTGAGCAACGTTTCCAGCAGGTTGTTACTTACCTTCTACATTCCAAGGAGTTCAACTCTGCCCTTGGTGAAGTTTATACTAAGCTGCTCAACCTGGGGAAACACCAAGGCCTCATTGCTGGTTATAAGCTTCATGAATCCGGCCATCCTTTGGAGAAGTCACCTCTGTTTCGTCCCGAGGCTTCTGGTGTTTTCAAAGGCTCCGTTGAGCAAATGGAGAAGCTGACCTATCCTTACATCCATCAAGTTTATGCTTGCTTTGGTAAGCCTCTTGCTGTGTTGCAGGACTTGAAGCCGGAGGGCCTAAATGAAAAGGTCTGTGCTGAAATCTTGGGTTCTCTTTCAAGGAAGAGATCCTACTCGGGAGATAGTGATGACACCCTTTCAGGTCAACCGGATGCTCCAAAGGATGCAAGCTTGGAGGCTTCAGCGGTAGGTGGTGATGGAGGTGTGAAGGCTAAGAAGCAGAAGAAAGCAAAAAAGGCCAAAGGTGAAGGTTCCGGGGTTTCCAAGTCCTCTGCTGATGCTTAATTCGTAGCTTTCTTAGCACTAAAAACAATTTATGGTTTGTAATGTTAACTTGAACAATATTAGGTTTTCAGGAACCCTTACGGTTCCTGTTGGTTGTGTTTAAGGCCTGTATGGCCGTTTGAACAATAGTTAAACTTGCAAGTTACTAGGACTTGCCCTAACTTGTGTTTGAAAGTCTTTTAGGGCTTTCTTTGATATGGTATGATGTTTAACTATTTTCTTTGTGTTATGTTTTTATACTTGTGCCTTTTTCGTTAAGGCAGTTTGTTTGGCTTTAACCTTCCAAGCCTTTTGGCTGTCTGTTAGTAGGCTGAAGCCTTGGAGGCTTCGAGTTGTTACCCGGGTTGCTTGAAGCCTTGAGGGCTTCTTAGTCTTGTGATCTGACTTGGTTTGTATCTTTATAATTTTTTGTCTAAGTTGTATTGTTCTTTTGGATTTTCTTTGTCTTTTTGTAACTTTGTCTTTGTCGAGTTTGTGCTGCCCTTATGTTTTTTATACCTTAAAGGGTTCAGTGATGCAGTCACTTAGCCTTGGTATTTTTAACAAGAAGACATAGCACCTATCCTTCTTACCATTTCTTTGTTTTTCACTTGACTTTATAAGCCTGTTTGTTGATTATATTTTTAAGGCTTAGGGAACATTTGGTGTAGGCTGTTCGAACCCGTCTATGAGACAATTTTGTTTTTTCTTAACAAGTCTCATGGAGTTGTATTGATTTAGGAACTCACCCCTTATATAGGTTCATTCAACCCTTGAACCTATTGAGCGATGTGGCCTGGGAGCTCATCCCCTTACATGGCCCTTGCCATGGAGTTTTTTGCTAGGTTCTCAACCTGATCTTAGGATAGAAAGACAAGTTTGATAAAACAACTTCATTCATTCAAGCAATACTTTCTTTTTACAAAAGGTATTCATAGTGTTGTTCGAAATACATTTTGATACAAACCAAACTTTCCTGTCTAAACATGGAACCTTTTCAGGGTTATGTCATTCCAATGCCTTGGAAGCCTTTTGCCTTCTGAATATGCTAGCTTGTAGGATCCACCCTTGTGTGCTTCGAGGATGGAATATGGACCCTCCCATTTTGGGCCAAGCTTTCCTTGATTTTCCTTTTTGCTAGCTTCATTGTTTCTGAGGACCAAGTCTCCTGGCTTGAATCGTTCATTCTTGACTTTCTTGTTGTAGTAGGCTTCCATTTGTTGCTTGTATTTGGCTTCTTGGATTGCAGCTTGATCTCGTGCTTCCTCTAGGAGTTGTAAATTCAACATGGTCTCTTTTTGGTTTGTTTCGGGATCCATGTTGACGATTCGCTGGGTTACAACTCCTATCTCAGCGGGGATCACAGCCTCGGACCCAAATACCAAGCTATAGGGTGTTTTCTTATGGCTTGTTTTTTCAGTTGTTCTAATTGCCCATAGGACACTAGGCAATTCTTCAAGCCAGCTGATTTCGTATCTTCCCAATCTTGTCTTGATACCTTCCACTATGTTTCTATTCGTCCTTTCAACTTGACCGTTTGATTGCGGATAAGCCACTGAGCTAAAAACCTGGTCAATTCTGTATTCTTTGCACCAAACGCTGAAAGGCTTTTCAGCAAATTGCCTTCCGTTATCAGTGACAAGTACTCCCGGCAATCCATAACGGCAAATGATATTCTCCCAAACAAAGTCAATAACCTGTTTTCCCGTGATCTTAGCAAGTGGTATGACCTCGGGCCACTTAGTGAAGTAATCTACTGCCACCAGCAAGAATTTCACTCCTCCTTTGCTTGGGGGAAATGGACCAACAATGTCCATTCCCCATTTATGGAATGGCCATGCCGAGGTTATCGGGACCAAGTCATGCTTGGGACTTTTTGGGATTGGTGCATGAATCTGGCAAGCATCACATTTCCTTAACTGTTCAGCTGTATCACGGTGCATTGAGGGCCAGAAATACCCAAGGTTCATGAGCTTTGCAGCCACCGACCTAGCTCCAAAGTGAGCTCCACATATACCTTCGTGAATTTCTTTGATCAAATACTTACTTTGCTCAGGACCGACACATCTTAGCAATGGAGCAAGGTAACCCTTTTTGTAAAGGGTTTCTCCTTGTAGTACGTATTGCCTTGCCTTGATTTCAACCCTTTTAGCTTCTACTTGATCATTGGGTAATTCACCATTTTTAAGGAACTTTTTGATGGGAGTCATCCAGTTTGGATCTTCCTCGGTAACTACATCTTGAACCTCCAATTCATCAATGGATGGAGCCTCCAATACTTCTACCAGCACCTTCTTGGTAAGGTGGGCGAAAGTGAGAGATGCAAGCTTACTTAGGGCATCAGCCCTTTTGTTTTGAGATCTGGGGATCTGTTTGATGTTGCATGCTTGGAAGGTACTCATTAGCTCCTTGGATTTTTCTCTGTATTTTTTCATGTTGGGCTCTTTAGCTATGTAGCTATCGTTTACTTGGCTTGAGACCAGCAACGAATCTGTGAACACTTCAAGCTTTTCAACCTTCATTTCTTTAGCCAACCTTAAGCCAGCTATTAGTGCCTCGTATTCAGCCTCGTTATTGGTGGTCTGAAAATCAAAACGGAGAGCATATGTGAATTCCAACCCTTCTGGGTTGATCAAAATTAGCCCTGCCCCTGACCCTTCAACACTTGAAGCCCCATCGGTAAAAAGCTTCCAGGCTTCAGGGTTGGAAGGTTCAGTGGTGGTAGTGTTTACATCGGTAATTGCTTGGTTTGGGACTTCCACAATGAAATCAGCCAGGACTTGGGCCTTGATAGCTTTTCTTGGGACGTAGGTGATGTTATGTTCACCTAGTTCCACTGCCCATTTGGCCAGTCTTCCCGAATTCTCTGGTTTTTCAAGCACATTCTTAATAGGTTGGTCAGTGACCACTTGTATAGGATGTGCTTGGAAATACCTTCGAAGCCTTCTAGATGTTTGAACTAGGGCTAGGGCAAGCTTTTCAAGGGGAGGGAATTTGGTTTCAGCCAATTTTAGAGTTTTACTGAAAAAATAGACAGGTACCTGAGCTTTGTCCCGTTCGATGATGAGGACTGCACTTATGGCCTCTTCAGCAATTGATAAATAGACTGAAATTGGTTCCCCCGTTTTAGGAGCTGCGATGTCTGGTAAGGAAGTAAGATGTTGTTTCATCTGGTTGAAGGCTTCTTCAGCCTCATTGGTCCATTTGAAGTTCTTCTTATCAGAGCAATTCTTGAGCGTTTTGTAGAAGGGTAAAGACCTTTCAGCCAGCTTGGAGGTAAAACGCTTCAAGGCTGCAAGCTTCCCGTTTAAACTTTCGACTTCTTTCCTGGTTTTTGGTGGTTTGGTTTCGAGGACAGCTTTCACTTTGTTTGGGTTGGCTTTGATGCTTTGTTTCCCAACAATGTGACCCAAGAACTTTCCTTCTTCAAATCCAAATGAGCATTTTTCCGGGTTAAGCTTCATGTTAATCTTTCTGAGATTCTTGAAAGTTTCTTGAATGTCGTCGAGCATTTGATACTCCGTCTTGCTTTTAATTACCAAGTCATCGACATATGCCTCCATGTTCTTACCAATTTGGCTACCAAAGGCTTTGTCAACGAGACGTTGGTAGGTTGCACCGGCATTTTTGAGGCCAAAAGGCATCTTTTGATAACAAAAGATCCCTTTTGTCCGTGTGAAAGGCTGTTTTTTCCCTCATCCTCTTCCTTCATGAGGATTTGGTGGTAACCTTTGTACGCATCAAGAAAGCATTTGAACGAGTAACCGGTGAGGGAGTCAACCTTGAGATCAATTTCCGGTAGTGGATAGCAATCCTTAGGACAAGCCTT
Source organism: Helianthus tuberosus (assembly GCA_030545235.1). Lineage (NCBI taxonomy): Eukaryota > Viridiplantae > Streptophyta > Magnoliopsida > Asterales > Asteraceae > Helianthus > Helianthus tuberosus. Next base: position 98,261,803 of record CM060426.1, read on the forward strand.
GTTAAGATCCTTGAAATCTATGCACATCCTCCAAGATTTGTCAGGTTTCTTGACCATAACCGGGTTTGCAACCCATGATTGGTACTTGACTTCTCGGAGAATGGCGGCTGACACAAGCTTTTCAACCTCTTGGCAGGCTGCCAGACTCCTCTCGGGTGCCAGGCTTCTTTTCTTTTGGACCACAGGCTTGACATCCGGTGGTATTCTTAACTCATGCTCGGCAATGTTCCGAGGGATCCCTGTCATATCTTCTGGACACCAAGCGAAGACATCGCTGTAATGTGTTAGCAGCTTTTCGAGATACGAAAGGGTTTCTTGTGAAAGGCTTGGATTGACCCTTATTCTCTGTTCAGGGTACTTAGGATTCATGATTAGCCTTTGCTTGTCTTCTTCACTTTTGGAACTTTCACCTTCAACTAGGTATGCTTCTTGAGAGGGTTGAAGGGTTGCTATACCCCTCTCGGTGGGAAATTTGACTGTGCCATGGCCAATAGACACGGCCATGTAGAATGCACACTGCCGTGGCCTTCCAATGATCACATCATAACTTGAGGGGATGTTGATAACCACAAAGGTGAGTGGTTGGATTCTTTCCTTCAGTCCTTCACTGAAACGAACATCAAGCTTTAGTTGCCCTAAAGGCTTGAGAGGGATATCATCGATACCTTTTATGGAGGTTCCGGAGGGTTGAAGCCTTGAACGTTCTTCATTACTCAAGCGGTTGAAAAATTTCTCGAACAAGATTTCAGTGGCTGCCCCAGTGTCTATGTATGCCTTACATGTTTGCAATGTTCCCATGGTAGCTTCTACCACAAGAGGGCTAGAGAGAGGGTCTTTCTCCGTTGGGGGGAAACAGACACACTGAAGCTCCTAAGCTTCCAACCGCTGTCTTTTATGAGGAACCCTTCCATCAAAATCCACCATATTGACTTCCTTACCTTTTCCTTCAGCCATTTTGTCCCGGACTCCCTTTACCAAATGAGCGAGTTGTCCGGACTTAACAGCTTCTTCAATTCTTTTCTTGAGTTGGAAGCAATCATTGGTGTGGTGACCTTTTTCTTCATGAAACTCACAGTATTGTGTGGAGTTCTCATTTTTTCTGCTTTTGGGGAGAGGCCTAGGAGGCCGAAAGTTTTGCTTGACTTCTTCCGTTGCGAGGATTTCTTGAGGGGTCTTCGTGAGGGGTGTGAAACTTATGCCTTTCTCCCTGCTTGAAGGGTTCCGGCCTTCAGACCTTCGAGGGTCTGAACCCTTTGACCGCCTGTCATAGGAGTTGAAGTTTCCCCTTTTCCTAGCTGGACTATTGCTTCGCCAGCCGGATCCCCTTTTTCTTTGTTCTTTAATGTCTATCGCCTCCTCTCCTCGGATGTGGGCTTCAGCCCTTTCGAGAGCCTCTTCCAAGGTCTTGGGCAGGGACTTGTTGAAATCTCTTGTGAGATATTTAGAGGTGATGGCATTCATGAAACCAGCCACTCTCATTTTCTCATCTGCCCCTACATAAGTCAGACCTTCCTTCTTGTATCGTTCAATGAACGCACGAAGACTTTCGTCATCACGTTGTTTTATCTGGAAGATTACTGTTGCGTCTTTAACATATCGCCTTTGTTGGGAGAAATTGGCCAGAAAACCCTTGCTGAGGTCGTCAAAGCTTCGAACGCTTCGAGCAGGTAAGTCGTTGAACCAGATTCTGGCTGATCCAACAAGGGTTTGCATGAACATTAGACAACATTCAGCGTTTGACCATTTCTCTATCCTTGCTGCACCGGTAAAGATCTGAAGATGGTCCTCAGGATCTTCAGTCCCATCATACGTCCTGATGTGGGATGGCATCTTGATCTTTGCTTGGAAATCATAATCAGCTATTTGCTGTGAAAAGCATGAAAGGTTACTTGGCTTATATGGTTTAGCCAAGTCTTCTTCAGCCCCTGCATCCACATTATTGCTATTGTCGTTATTTCCCTGAGTGGCTAGCACCTGATTAATAAAGTGTTGCCACGGGAAGTTGGCCATCATCTGGGTCATCATGTTGGGCATGAGGTTGAAGCCTTGTAGGCTTCCAGGTGCAACTGAGCAGCTTATTCCCAGGGGAGTGCTCATAACACCACTTCGTGCCAAAGGGAGCACGGACAGAGCTTGCTCCCACGTGGTTGTTGTAGATGCTGGAAAGCTTATTACTGGGGACTGTAGGAGCTGGTCAAGGGTTAGCTCATGTCCCAAAGGAGCACCACTAGTAATCGGTTGGGAAGAGAAGATGGGATGCACTGTGGGATTTGTCATTGTGGACAGATATGGGTGAGGGTTTGAAGGATTACTGGGACCGGCCTCATTTCTAGTTGTAAAAGGAAGGGGAGGTGGTCCAGGAGACAACGTTGGTTCTGGCTCGTCATAATCTAGGCGGATTCTCACCCCCTTTTCTCTTTCTCTATTCACATGCTGGTTGAGGAGAGACCTCAATTCCAGGAAATTGTTGGCAACCCCCTCGGGGGTATGTTCAACACGCGCCGGGGTGTCAGAGACACCGACATTGGGAGAAGGAACTCCGGATCTAGATGGAGTTAGTGTGTTGAAGGCAAGGAACTCGGGTGTGCTCCCCGGATTTGAGAAAGAAGTTGGTATAGCCACATGAGCTTGGCTACTACCTGGGGTAGAGGTGTTTGGAATCTGATTTACTTCACCCGGGGATCCACTTTCAGACATGGTGATTTTAAGTGAAGAGAGCTACACTACTAGGTCTTTTTTAGGAGAAATAGCGGCGTAGCCCCACGGTGGGCGCCAACTTGTTGATACAACAAATAAGAGACCAAGGGTGGTAGCTGGGCTGGTTAGACAAAAGGGTTGAAGGGTTCAACTTTGCCTAACGCAGGTCGTGGGGTCCCCCCACGTTTGCAAGACGTGGAAGGAGGTTCACTAGTTTATTGTTATTGTTTGCTGAAGGTCCTCCTCTGAAGTATATTCAGATTCGGATGTGGGAGCAAACAAGATGTGTGTGTTGGATGTGAAAACTGAGTAACTCGCACGGAAGCAAGTACTCAATATGAATGACCAGAGTTTAAGGAAACAGGCCTGGCCAAGAATGTCCCAACTCAGTAAATGAAGTGTCAATTATATAGGAGAAGACATCTCCCAAAGAGGCATTCATTTGACTAGTGTCCTTGCTTGCAGCGAGGGGCTTACCCTTTCGGGGGTTGAAGCCTTTTGACCCCTGGATAATAGCGTGTGCTCTGCAGACCTGCATTGCTTTTGCGGCTGTGGGTTGGTGAAGCAATCCCTGGATGTGACTGGCTACTGTTTCCGCATTGCTTTTCCCCATCTCACAGCTTTTCAACCATTGAACCATTTAACCCTTTGAGCGTTTACATATTTAGTCATTTTATTTAGTCTTGGGCTACCCCCGTCATCAAACGCCAAAAAGCTAGATAATTCACACAACAATGCATCTAATGAGTAGCTTAAAGTGGCATAAACGTAAATAGCAACAACATGATTCCATAAACCCTAGGTCGAACCACCTATCCTGCTCATCCAAATGTAACTTACCAAACAAATTGCAAATGAATTTTATACATAAGTTCTTACACGGAGATTAAAGAACAAATACACTGAACATCATTAGGGTTTGAAAATTGAAATGGAGCCTGTTAGAGGAGCCAGAGACGAATGCGGATACCAGATTGAAGAAATTAAGTTGGGAAGATTGAAGCTTTCGAGATTTCGAGTGTGTAAATGAACAGGAAAAGCTTGCTTGTATTGTATGGCAAGCCTCCAGAATGCCCTCCTTCAATTGGGCTTAAAGGTTTGGCTTCTCTAGTTAATAACCAAAGAAAGACAAAAAAACACAGTTCGATAAACATACGTCGAGTATTGTTTCTAAGTTTCTAACAATCGAATAAGAACTCGAATTTCTTCCCTTAGAACCGAGATGGAAACAAAGGTTTCGGATTAAAGGTTTGGCGTCTCTAGTTAATAACCAAAGAATGACAAAAAAACACAGTTCGATAAACATATGTCGAATATTGTTTCTAAGTTTCTAACAATCGAATAAAAACTCAAATTTCTAACCTTAAAACCGCGATGGAAACTGATGACGGGGGTAGCTCAAACCTTAATAAACTGATTAGAGACACAACAGCTTAAAAGGTTAAAAGGCTCAGAAATCGTCAGCTGTCATGAACAGTAAAAAGGACAAGTCAGAGCCTTGTCACCTCACTGATTACTTGTAAACTCTCTTACAGCCGCAAAAGCAGAGCACATGCACAAGAAGCTCTCTTTTACCCGCAGGTCCGAACCCTTCAACCCCTAAATGGGTAAGTCTCCCACTGCAAGCCAAGTTCACTAGTCCAAGGTTTCCCCTTTGAGAAATCTCATTCCTTATAAGAAGCAGACCATGGCAAACATTGCAACCACTCCAGAATCAGTAGGAATAATCCTAACTCTCTGATTCTTCTTCTCCCTCTCGAGAACTAGCTTCATGCTTGCTTCTCTTCTTCTTCTCCCATGAGAACTAGCTTTATGCTTGCTTCTCTTCTTCACACTAAATAATTCATCTTCTCCAACGATTACATCCTGGGTTGGTTTCATATCAGTCTAGAATTCAAGGAGAACAACAATAACACTAATGAACCTCTCTCCACGTCTTGCAAACGTGGGGGGACCTCACGACCTGTGTTAGGCTAACTGACACCTTGAACCCTTTTACCCGGAGATATCGCTACAGACCTTGGTCTTGTATTTGTTGTAGCAACAAGTTGGCGCCCACCGTGGGGCTACGCCGCTTACTTTATCTTAAAGACCAGTTGTGTAGCTCCATTTTCTCTTTACATAATGTCTGAGAGCGAATCTCCTGACAAGGTAAATCAGGTGCCTAACAACACCGATTTAACACCAAATTCTGGTCGGATCTCACCGGTCAGATCTACACCTCTTTCTACTCCCGGAAGTACTCCAACGGAACTATGTTCCTGGAGTTCACTTCTTTTCAAACACCAACCCCATCTCGATCAGGGGTTGCATCTCCTCAAATCGGTGCAATGCGTACATCGAAACACATAGATCTAACACCCGAGGGAGTAGCTAGAAATTTCTTACAACTGAGATCTTTTCTCAACTAGCATGTGAGCCTAGAAAGGAAGAAAAGGGTAAGAATAAGACTAAATTATGAAGAGTCTGAACCCTCATTATCACCTGGCCCTCCATCTATTCCTTTTAGCAGCTCACGTTCAGCCACATCTTACATTGAAGCTGGTCCTAGTGTGACAGACCAACCACTCAAGCCCTTGAGCTTTTGGGGAGGACAAGTCCAACCGCTTTTCCCTTATTTACCTCCCAACCCGTTACAACCGGTACACCTATTGGGCATGAAACCACTCTTGATCAATTATGGCAGTCACCAGCTTCAAGTGTTCCCCCTCCCATTGCTACTTCGTGAAACAAGCCATGACCACCCTGCCTTTGGCTCAAGATATGGTCATGAGCACATCCATGGGCATGCCTTATACAGTACAATCAGAAAGCCTTTAAGGCTTTAACCTTATGCCCTAACTGATGACACGGATGATGGCACAATTTCCCTTGCAGCACGTGAAAGCTGGATGATGACACATAAAGCCTTTAAGGCTTTAACCTTATTTTCATCAACCAAGTGCCAACCACTCACCAGGGTACCTCAAGCGGTAACCCAGCTTCAAGGGTAGTAAAACACCTCTCAAAACCTTACAAGCCCAACAACTTGTCTTGCTTCTCCCAACAAATTATTGGGTACGAGTTTCAAACCCAGATAAAGATGCTATCACGGTGCTGAAGACCACCTCCAAATCTTCGTCGTGGCTGCAAGGATTGAAAAATCGCCCAATCATACTTTTTAAAGAGGACTGATTGTGGTGCACTGTTATGTTTACTTTTTTAGGCTGGATCATGGAAGGTGTATAAGTTTCCCGAGTAGCACAATCATGAACTTGTTGAACGTCCCGATAAGCATTTTCTTCCAACTGAACGACACCTCACTCAGCTCCAGAAACATGTTATACACAACATGTCTAAGCTGAACTTGGGTCCCGTCAAGGCGTTTAATATTATGAAAACTTCTTTTGGCGGTTTTGAAGACGTGGGTGCAAGTAAAGTTGAATTTAAGAACTATAAGAGGCAAATTAACTTGTTAATAGGGGAATATGATGCCGATATGGTTGTGAGGCATTTGAATGAAAAAAACATTCCCAGCCTAATTTCTCGTATGATTACATCACAGACTAAGAGAATCGTTTGAAGGGGCTTTTTTGGTGTGACGATCAAGCCAAACGTAATTACCACGTGTTTGGTGATGTGATTTCGTTTCACGCCACGTATCGTTCCAACAAGTAATATTTTTTAATTCAACTTCTTCTGTTTTTTGGTGTTTTATTAGTTTACATGCAATGGCGTTTTATTATTTTACATGCAATGGCGTTTTATTAGTTTACATGCAATGACGTTTTATTATTTTACATGCAATGACGTTTTATTAGTTTACATGCAATGGCGTTTTATTATTGTTTCAGTTCTCATGGCGTTTTCATATGCAGATACTCTATGGTGTTTGTACCGTTCACTAGTATAGACAATCATCACTGCAATGTTACATTTGGTGCAGCATTATTGGCGTCGGAAACTGCTGATACGTATATTTGGTTGTTGAGAGTTTTTCTAAAAGTTGTTGGTTCTCAACCAAAAGTTGTTGTCACTGACGAAGATCCAGCAATGAAGAAGGCTATTTCTGTTGTATTTGTTGACACGAGGCATCGGTTATGCATGTGGCATGTGTTGCATAAACTTTCTCTGAAGGTTGTTATGCTTTTTTTTACCTTTGGCGTTTTAGGATACACTGCGTTTTAAAATAGATGGCGTTCTTTCCCTTGTGTTTTTTTAATTAAGTTTTGTCTTTGTGTTTTTTTTATGCATGGTGTTTTCGTGTTATACATAGGTTGGTGTTAGGCTATGCAATTCCACCAATTTTAAAGAACGTATTTGTGGTGTTGTGTGGACAGATATTCTCACACCTGAAGAGTTTGAATCAGAATGGGAAGCGGTTATCGCAGAGTTCAATTTAGAAGATAATGATTGGCTATCTGATATTTTTGCACTTAGGGAATCTTAGATCCCTGCATACTATAGAATGGAGGAGATGTCTGGTCTTATGCGAACGACATCCAGGTCGGAGAGTGAGAATCATTTTTTTGGTCAAGTGTGCAATTCGAAAGCTACTCTTGTTGAGTTCATGACGCATTACGAGACTGCAATAGAAGCTCAGCGTCGCACACATCGGAAAAATGATCATGAATCTCGATACAAAAGACCCCAGTTGAAGAGTAGTTACAAATTGTTGGAAGGGCAAGCTGTTGACATATACACAAAAAGTATTTTTTGTGACGTTCAAGCTGAGCTTATTAGTGTTGCGGATTGCATAAATCAACGTTACGAAGATCAGCCTGATGGGTTTGTTAAGTTTTATGTAAATGACTTCCAACAGCCTTGTACATCCTTATTTGAGGTAAATAATGGCGATTTGGTTTTTATGGCATTTTCTGTGGAATGGCGTTTTATCATATCCAATGTGTTTTTTTAATTTTTAGACAAACATTCTAAGAATGGCGTTATAGAGATATTGTTTTTGGCGTTTTTCAGGTAATGTTCCCTAAGTCTGATTGCACATGCAGTTGCTCATGCAGGCCTTTTGAACAGTTTGGTTTGCTATGTAGACATATATTCTATGTTTTGAGAATTATGGACATTAGGGAATTTCCAAAACAATACATTCTGAATAGATGGCGCAAAGAGGCTTCTCCAAACTGCTCTCCTGAATACTCAATTAGTCGTGAATATATGACCGAGCTTGATCCTGATTTGCAAAGTATGATGCGAGATATTAATTTTTCAATCGAATATACTTTGAACCATTTATCTGGTAATAAAGAGGAGCTATCCTTATACAAGGATCATGTTCAATCTTATATGAAGAAGGTTCAAGATATGCAGATTGTTGCTCCTCCCACTAGTTCTAGGGATAGATTTGCCGACATAACCGGTCAATATAAAAACGACAAGAATCCGATAAGAGTCCCTGTTGGGTATAAATCCAAAGGTTCTGGTTCTCGGAAGCGCCTGAAATCTAAACAGGAGATAGCAATCGACAAAAAGAAATCAAAGTCGAAACCCGGGGCCAAAGAAAGACAGTGTCAGAACTGCAAAGGCTATGGACACTATGCATCGACATGCAAACAGGCCTTAATTAAAAGAAGATCGACAAGGTCTTCGAGAGCCAGTGAAGAGTAGTTTGGCGTTTTGTATTTTTCATTCTTACAGAACACACACAGATGGTCTTCGAGAGCCAGTGTAGAGTAGTTTGGCGTTTTGTATATTTCAATCCTATAGAACACAGATTGATCTCAGTTTGGTGTTTTACATCATTTTTATACATCTTTTTTTTTGCATCTTTTTTTATCTACCTATTTGTTCATAACATGCTACTTCGAAGTTACATAACAAACAATATAAGATCGAACAAGGAAATCAAACGCCAAAAAAAAAAAAAACAATAACGCCACTAAATAAAACTACCATAAACTTCTAATTTTGGTCGTGCTAAACTCAATAATGTTTTGCTGAACGAGATGGATAACATTGTTAATCCTCAGTCAAGAAAGATGTGTAACAATGTTATCCATCCCGTTTAGCTAAACTTTATTGAGAACAAAAACTGAATCCCCATGAAATGGCGTTTTTGAAGTTTTGTGGTTTTTGTATGTTTTGGCGTTTATATTGAGGATCTTGCTCATTACATAGAGCGAAAGTTTATTGAGAAAATAGTGTATATCAAAGAAATATGGATTGGATTCTTTGATATTTTGGTTTTTTGGCGTTTATAAGATGAATGGTATAGAGGAAAATATAGGTTTTTGGGGTTTTGGTGTGGATTATAGTAGTTCTGAAAGTTTGTTTATATAGGAAGTTTTGAGCGCGTATTTTGAGGGTTTTAGTTTTTAGCATTTAGCTTGGGGGGGGGGGGGGTTTAGGGTTTTTTTTTTTTAGGGGGGGGGGGGGGATAGGGTTTTTTTAGGTTTTTTTAGCTATTTTAGGTTGTGTTCACATTGGTTCTCACGGTTCTCGCAATAAAGGTGGTTCTCGCAAGAACCTTACCCTATATATATATATATATAGGATAAGGATCATGTGAGAAGTAGTAGACTAATTGAGAAACTTGAGAAGCATTCTGGACCACATATTTTCCCTAAGCAAAAAATGCAAAAAAAAAGGTAAAAAAAATGCAATTTTTTTTTTGGATTTATACACATGTGTATATTGTTAATCTTTTAACTATATATATATATATGTATATTGTCAATTATACATATATGTATATATATGTTTAAAATTGAAAAATAAGTATTATTTAGGGTTTAGCATTATTATTTAGGGTTTAGCATTAGGGTTTAAGGTTTAGCTTTATAGTTTAGGGTTTAGCTTTAGGGTTTAGCATTAGGGTTTAGCATTAGTATTTAGGGTTTAGCATTAGGGTTTAGCTTTTGGGTTTATCATTAGGGTTTAGCTTTAACTTTTGGGTTTAGCTTTAACTTTTGGGTTTAGCTTTATCTTTAGGGTTTGCATTAGGGTTTAGCATTAAGGGTTTAGCTTTAGGGTTTAGTTTTAGCTTTTGGGTTTAGCATTAGGGTTTAGCTTTAGGGTTTAGCATTAGGGTTTAACATTAGGGTTTAGAGTTTAGGGTTTAGCATGAAGGTTTAGCTTTAGTGTTTATGGTTTAAGATTTATGATTTATAAGACATATTTTTTCAATTTTAAACATGTATATACATATATGTATAATTGACAATATACACATGTGTATAAATCAAAAAAAAAAATTTAAAAATTAATCCTTAAAGAAAAAGCTGTGATTTTTCCAAAAAAAAAAAAAAAAAATTGCATTTTTTTCCACCTTTTTTTTTGCATTTTTTGCTTAGAGAAAATGTGTGGTACAGATTACTTCTCAAGTTTCTCAAATATGGTCGACTTCTCTAAGGATCCCTACCCTATATATATATATATATATATAGGACAAAGATCCGTTAGGAACCAACTCTTATTGCGAGAACCAATGTGAACACAACAAAAAATGCCTAAAAATAGCTAAAAATCACACAAAATTTTTATTTTTAATATTTTTATAAAAAAAATCGCTACTTTTCGAAGCAAAAAAAAATTTTAAAAATTAAAAAAAAAAAAAAATTTTTGGCTACTAAAAGTAGCGATTTTAACATAAAAAATATTAAAAAAATATTTAGATTTTTTTTTTTATTTTTTTTGGTTTTTTTGGGGGTTTAGTTTTTAGCATTTTAGCTTAGGGGAGGTTTAGGTTTTTGGGGGGTGGGGGAGGGGGGTTTAGTTTGGGGGGGGGGGGGTTAGGTTTTTTGGGGGTTTTAGTTTTTAGCATTTAGCTTAGGGGGGGTTAGGTTTTTTTTTTTTTGGGGGGGGGGGGGGGTGGGGGGTTTAGGTTTGGGGGGGGGGGGGGCGGGGTTAGGTTTTTTTATGTTTTTTTTTAGGTTTTTTTAGCTATTT